>JAUMHM010000001.1:10713202-10729069 GCA_032362435.1 Melikaiella ostensackeni | reverse complement strand
TTAAGATCTAGTGAATAATAAGGCGAAGCGACTAAAGATTAAGTTAAGTATGAGGCATAGTGGTTAAGTGAAACTGTTAATGATGTAAAGGGAACGGAGCCCTCAAACCCGTAAAAGGGAGAGTAATAAAATACATACATACATACATAAAAAACCACAAATTTTATGGAAAAATAAAATTATAATTTAATTATAAATTAAATGTTATGTGAAAAAAAGTATCCCTATTAAGTGTGAGATATTTTTTCTTCTCTTTCGCAACACAGATGATTCTATCGTCAGATTTTCATTTTTCTATGTTTTGATTGAAAGAACGAATGTATTTCTGGATTCTTCATATCAAATGTTTTTGAGAAATTTAAAAAGTATCAAAGAATAGTTTTAAAAAATTACAGATTGATGTATTTTATGTGCGCCGCATTCGAGAATAAATAATGCTTGATCCAGGAATTTATTCTGTTCCGAGGAAAACAGAATTAAAGATCGCGATGTGACAGAATAACATGAATTATTTGTTGAAAAATCTGAAAAAAATGATAAATTTTTCTTCAATAAATAATGAATTGAAGAGGTATCAATGGTAAAAGAGTGAAGAAATTATTACTTCGTTCAAATTTTAACCAAATTTTAACCAAAATTTCATTGACTTTTTTTCAAATAATTGTATCAAAAAATGATATTCCGAAAACATCCTTTTAGCGCAATGTGTATTCGATTTTTAGGATTTTTTTCTGCAACAAACCCATTTTCGATAAAAATGTTGGTTATCTAGTTCTGCACTGCCACCCTGCATTTGTATTTTTGTGTTGAAATTTTTTTCATTAAAAATCATGCTTGCTTATAGTAGCACAAGAATAGTTTGTAGCGCGTATTTCCCCCCCCCCCCCCCAAATTTGTTCGAATCCAAAAAAAACAAGTATTTTTTTATTGATATTCAGGGGTTCCACCAACCTCGTAGTTTATCACTTATTCTCCATAAGGAAAAAATGCTTTTTTGTGGATTTTGATCAGAATAATAGTCGAATACAATAAACTAAAAAAATAGAACTTTCGAAGACAACTTGTGTGGAAATTGGCCCAGCTTGGCCCAATTTATAATTGAGCGCCACTTGGGGTCCAACTGGGCAGCCCAATTTTAAAAAAGTGAAATCAATCATCAAATTATTTTAATTATATGAGAGACTGAATGTAATGACACCCAAATACTGGAGTTTTTTCAATTATTTTGAATTTTTAATTATTAACATTTCTGTTAATAAATCTATCAGAGTTTAATTTTATACCTGGGCTTATATCGGCCTGACCCATAGAGCGCCCATAGTGGGCATATAAGTCTGGCTTCATCAAGTAATAATAATAATAATAAGTAAATGTGAAGTATAAAAATTTATTCATCATTATATGTACTAGAAGGTCAAAATTTAATTAGGAAAAATATTTAATTATAGTTATTATAGTATCTTATTCTAATATTTAAAAATATAATACTTTTATACTTAATTATTGTTTATTTAAGTATATGTTCAGGATATCAAGATCAACGAAAATTTAGAAATTCCTAAGCAGGAGAGTTCTGAGGATGAAAATCATACCGAGCAGGATTCAGATCTTTAAATTGCTAATGTAAGGAAGGTACTTTGAAATATTAAAATACGAACATTATATTTTAGTCAACACCGACAGAAAAAGATTTAATACTTTAGTGTTTTTAAATGTCCCGCCGAACTTCTATTGGCTGCTCCAGTCCAACTGCACTGCGCAAACTCATTTTCGCTCTACGGTTCTATAGTCAGCTGTCCGCACTTGCATGCGCCATTTTATGCTTGGCTTGAGTAAATTTTTATTAATCGAATATTATGAGAAATGAAAAGTAAGTAGATGCAAATTATTATTTAATAATATGTATACCATTTCAGGATTAATTTTTTACGTATGTTAGCTTTGAATTTTTCTTTCTCGATGGACGTGAATGCTGTGTTAACAAATAAAATTTTTAAAAATTGTCACTTTTACAACTTTATTTTTCATCTTTCCGTTGGAAATCCTAATGAAGTCGACGTCAATCAAAATTAATACAGTGGCATCTGAGGTAAAAAATTAAATCATGAACGAATTTTCAACTAAATACATGAATTTTCTAGAAAAAGGATAAATATTTAACCAAAAATGGAATAGTTAAATTATCAGTTAGAAAAAAAAGATTTTCAACCATGAAAAAAATTAATTTTTAACAAAATAGTTCAATTGTCTACCAAAGCAATGAATTCTCAACTAAAATAATGAATCTTCAGCAAAAAAAGTGAATTTCCGACAAAAAAGTTCAACTTTAAAACTAGCAGTCGAGTTTGCATTCCAAAAAATTAATTTTCAAGCAAGAAGATAGGTTTTTCACCTCAAAAAACGAATTCTCAACAGAATATTGACATTTTCAAACAAAGAGAAAAATTTTCATCTTATATGATGAATTTTTAACAAAAAAAAATTTATTATAAAGTAGTTGAACTCTTAACCAAGTAGTTGTATTAAAAACCAAAACGATGAATTTTCAACCAAGAAGATTAATTTTCTATCCAAAAAGCGACTTCTCAACAAAATAATTAAATTCACAATCTGTTTTGATTGAGGATATAACTATTTTGTTAAAAATTCGTCTTTTTTGGATGAATTTAACCGTTTTCGATTTTAAATAAAGATATTTTTTGATTGAAATATCAACTATTACATTTTTGGTTGAGAATTCATTTTTTTTTGTAGAATATTCAACTACGTGGTTAAAATTTGCACTAATTTTTAAAGAATTAATATTTGTTTGTTTGAAGATTCATCATATTAGTTAAAATTTCATCTCTTTAGTTGAAAATTCAACTATTTTTTCGAAAAATAGTTTTTATTAGTTGAAAATTAATTTTCTAGCTGATAATTTAACTATTCCATTTTTGGTTGAGCATTCAACTATTTTGTTGAAAATTCGTCTTTATTAAATGAATTCAACTGTTTCTGATTGAAAATTAAACTCTTTTTTAGTTGAAATATCAACTATTTTGGTAGAGAATTAAATTATCTTGCTGAAAGTAAATTCGTCTTTATGTCTTGAAAATTTAACAATTTGTTTGAATTTTTTTTCTTTATAGACTCAAAAATCACTTTTGGCTGAAAATTAAACTACGAGTATTTTGTTGAAAGTTCACCTCATTTTGTAGAAATTCAATCTTTTTTGGCTAAAAATGGAACTTTTTGGTTGAAAATTAATCTATTTTGGTTGAGGATTCAACTCTGTTCTTAAAAATTCATCAACTATTTTGTCAGAGAATGTAACTATTTGGATATTATTTAACATTATTGTCGGAATTTCGTCTTTTTGACTTGAAAATTCCCCAATTGAAAATTCGTTTTCTCTTTTTTGGTTGACATAATTTCTCTATAAAATAAAAAAATGTTGATTGGTTACAATAATTTTTATTGTGCATCACTAACGATGAAATACAAAGTAGATTTGCTGAGAAAAAATTTGTAATCGTAGAATCACCATTTCTGAAATTTGTTAATAAAAATTAATTCAAATATTTCATGAACGAGTTTTGTATTTTAGACGCCACTGTAATAATTTGTACTCATTCTGAGTTCATTCAGAATGTTTGAGGAAAGATAAGAAATAAAGTTGTAAGAATGACCATTTTTTTCACTTTATTTGTTAACACAGAAGTGCAATAAAGAAGAAAATAAAAAATAGGTTGTTATAATTCTCTTTGGAATTTAATTAAGAGTATTTCGAAATAAAAAATCGAAGTTGATTAAAAATTTTGGGCTTTAGGCTCTTTTGAAACAAATTTTGACCTTTCGCCCCACTGAGGGGTGCCAAGAAGTTGAGGCAGGCGGTTTTCGGGAAATTTAAGTTTAGTTAAATTAGTGCAATACGATTTAGGAAAAATTGAAGAGAACCAGTGCAATTAAATTCAAGAAACTAAATAATTTCTGTGTTCATTTTCTTTAAACAAACAATACTTGATCAGCTCTAACAGAAGATTCTGTTTTACCGTTCGCAAACCAGAAATCTACCGCATCAACCCAATTGACTAATCAAATCTTAGGAATATTTCCACGTCACTGAGACAAGATGGAAATTTTTAATTAAGTAATTAAATACATTTTTTCTGTGAAAAAGGACCGCCTTTCAACTCCGCTGGGATCCGGACCCAGGACCTTTCGTTTGCCTGACGACTCCTCTACTATGAATTGGGCAATCTAGTCGGAACCCAGTCTGGCTCCAGTCGACTTTTCCACACGGGAAATGCTGCATTTTGTTTCAACAGTTCTCGAAAATTCACCGGAAATTTCTCCTGGAAATCATGTTTCGGTCATAAATACCGAGTTACGAGATTTCGTGGTATTCTGAGTCGAACCTGGATCCTTTAAATCTAAAAAAAAGTATATTGTGTAAGAGTAAGTACGGGACCTGATGCGACGGGATGATCTTGGCAGATAGTGAGTAGCACGCAGATCATGTAGGTAGGAGGATCGTGATCGTGGTCGGATAGGTCCAGTTGCGTTTTGTTCTTTCGGTGATGAGAGCAAGGATCAAGGATCAGATAAAAAATAACTGATAATCTCCAGATCCATACCGAGACAGGGACACCCTCCAGAATCTAGTATGTCATCGAGGAACTCCCGGTCGAGGCAGGTTGGTAGTTTGATATTACCTGTTGTCAGAACCAGGTAAATCAGAGCCCGGAGTCTGACAAATGGGTCTTAGCTAGAAGAGAGGTGTAAGCAGAGGAAGAGAAAGGGGCTGGGCCCAGGAAAGAAAACAGAAAAATAGAAAAATAGAGAAATAGAGAAAAAGGTAGGGGCGGTCACGATCCTGAAACAGTTAGTCTTCTCAAATAAGAAAACATTTTTAATATAAAGGATGACAGGAATAATTAACTTTGGGAAAGAACTCATTTTTTCGTTCTCTCAACTACTATTTAACGGTGATTTTCAAGCTTGTGTCTTGAAAGAATTTCGTTTTTGTTTCGAAAAATTGATTCATTATTCAGGGTGGCCGCTGGACCGGGAAACCGGAAATAACTTTAAATTGTTCAAAAACTGTGAATATTATAGTTAATCTATATCGATATTTGCGGCGAAAACCGCTAGCTTAACCTAGAATTCTACAAAAAATTTTAATCTTCTGTAAAATCTAATGATTTTTGCACTAAAAATATCGATTTCTGGTGTGAACGTCAACATAAACTAAAATTGTTAAATAGTTGTGAATCATCTTCGAAATATAATTTTAAAAAATTGAAAATACCAAGTTCTGAGAAAAACCAATAACATATAGTCCAAAATTTTCAAAAAGATTCGAAAGTTTGTTCAAATTACAATAATTTTTGTTTGAAAATACTAATTTTCGATGTAAAAAGCCAACGTAACCTAAAATTGTTCAACAATTATAAATCTTCTTTGAAATCTAGTAATTTTTGTATGAAAATTTCAAATTCTGACGAAAAACACTAATAAAATCCGCGATTGTTCAAATGTTCAGGCTTAAAAATTTTACTTTTCTAAACACAAATCATTGGATTTAAATATGGTGATTTTTGTTTCAAAATACCAATTTGAAGTGAAACACACCAACATACCTGAATTTGTTGAAAAATGATGAATATTCTTTTAAATCTAATAATTTTTCGATCAAAATACTAACTATTTCCAACGAAAAACACTAGAATAACATAAGGTAACCGAAAATTTTTCTGAATCGTGAATCTTCTTCGAAATCTACACTCTAAATTTGAATCATTCAAAAGTAACTAATTCGCAGTCAATTTTGATTGATTCAAATATTGCGAAATCGACGACCGACATAGGAGTCAAAAGAAATTTTCACTGTCAAAATCAGTCATTTCAAATGTTCTAACTAGTGATTTTCACTGATGAATCATTTGATTTGAATGATCTAAAATGAAACTTTCAATCATTTTGAATGAGCTAACCACTAACTTTCACTAACTAAATCACTCATTTTGTATTATCTTAAGTGTAACTTTCTATGATTGAAAAATTTATTTTGAGTGATCTAATCAGTAACTTTCACTAATTAGATCGGTCACTTTCAATGATCTAAACTATCACTACTATTGACCGAAAATCAGTAATTTCAAGTGACAGTTTTGTCAGTAGAAATTACTGATTTTTCAATAAAATCACGCTAGATTAATTTATCAACCAAATTTTGACTCATCTAGATCAAGAGTCTAATGATTTTTGTTTAAAATAACGGATTACCTATGAATGATGTTAATATAACCTAAGACTCTTCAAAAATTGCATATCTTGTTCGAACTATAATGATTTTGGTTTTGAAATACCAATTTTTGTTTTCAAACGATAACGTAACCTAAAATTGTTAAAACATTATGAGACCTTGAAAATTGATGATATTTGTTTAAAAATATCAATTTCCGGAAAACAAAACGCTAACAAAACCGAAAAACATATATTGTTGAAAAATGTTTAATATTTCAAATCTAATAATTATCATTTAAAAATACCCATTTTCGGTATAAAACGCTTGCATAACCTCAGATTGTTGAAAATTAAGTATCTTGATGATGATTTTTATTCAGAAATGCTAATTTCCGGTGAAAAAATTAACGCAACCTGACATTTTTAGAAATTTTATGTCTATCTCGAAACCTTATGATGTTATATTAAAATTCTTCCTCAGAATACCAATAAATGTCACCGCAAACTAGTTTCTTTGAATTAATAAGCACATATATTGATAAACATTTAATGTTCTAAAAGTTAGGTGTTTTAGGAAATTTACGAATCGAACACTTTTAAGATATCTTAGAGAATTTTCATCGGAACTGGACATTTTCTGACAGAAACAGTGAGGAATTTTACAAAACTTATAAATTCGAACAATTTGAGGTTGTCTCAGGGAATTCACGCAGGAATAAGATATTTGAAAAAATTATATTATATACTTAAAATTATATTTCAAATTATCAATTCCGGCAATAATTCAACAACATAAACTTAAACTGTTCGAACTTCCAGGTTTTCTGTAAAATCTAACTGGTTATTTTGAAAAATATCAAATTCCGTTGAAAATACACTAACCTAACTTTAAATTGGTCGAACCTTCAAGTTTTCTGAAAGAGCGGTGTGGCCTTAAAAGCAAAACGGAAAAATTTTAAGAGTTCCAAGGGCAGTAGTGGTCATAAAAATCAATAGGGAAAAATTTTGAGAGCTGGAAAGGGCAAAATTTGTCACAAAAATCAATAAGGATAAGTTTTGAGAGTTAGAACGATCGAAGAGGGTCATAAAACTCAATAGCGACAAGTTCTGAAAGTTGGAAAGGGTCACGTTCGTCATGAAAACTAATAGTCATAAGTTTTGAGAGTTAAAAGGAGCAATAGTTGTCATAAAAATCAATAGGGACAAGTTTTGAGATCTGGAAAGGGCAAATGTAGTCATAAAACTCAATAGGGACAGGTTTTGAGAGTTGAAAGAAGGTGGCCATAAAAATCAATAATGACAAATTTTGAGAGTTTCAATGGAAAAGGTGTCATGAAAATTAATAGGGACAAGTTTTGAGGGCTGGCAAAGACAAATGTGGTCATCAAAATCGAAAGGGATGAGTTTTGAGATTTGGAAAAGGCAAAAGTTGTCACAAACATCAATAGGGAAAAGTTTTTGGGAGTTGGAAAGGGTAAAGTTGGTCATAAAAATCCATAGGGACAAGTCTTAAATCACTAGAAAGGGCAGAGGTAGTCATAAAAATCAATAGTGATCAGATTTAAGAGTTTCGCACATATATTAATAAGAAATTTAAGTTCTAAAAGTTTTAGTTTCTGTGATGTCTTCTCTTGAGAAATTTTTTTTTCAAAATAGGTCTTGAAAAAAGAACATGGTGTTACACAAGTTCCGGTAATGTTAGGGAGTTCTTGCCGAAATTAGCTTTCTTTCAAGAGAAACAGTTAGGTCTTTTAGAAAATTTACAAATTCGAACAATTTTAGGTTATATACGCAAATGCTCGACAGAATTGGATATTTTTCAACAGAAATAGTTGGATCTTTCAGAAAATTTAAATGTTCCAACAATTTAAGGATTGGTTAGTGAATTCTCGTTGGAATTAGATATTTTTAAACAGAAACATTTAGATCTTTCAGAAAATTTGAAAGTTCGAACAACTTAAGGTTATGTGACCGGTGGGAAGAAAAATTGTTATACTAGAAAAATTCCGCCGGAATGGGATATTTTTAACAGAAGCAGTAGGGTCTTTTAGAAATGTTACGAATTCGAATATTTTGTGACCACCTTTGCCCTTTCCAACTCTCAAAACGTGTCCCGATTGATTTTTGTGACCACATTTTTCCTTTCAGCTCTCAAAACTTCTCACTATTATTTCTTATGACTAGCGTTTTCCCTCCCGACTCTCAAAACTTGTCCCTATTGATTTTTATGGTCACCATGGATTTTTATGACTACCTCTGCCCTTTCCAGACTTTTAAAACTTGTCCCTTTTGATTTTTATGACGAAATTTACCCTTGCCAACTCTTAAAATCTTCTCTATATTAATTTTTGTGAACACTTTTGCCCTTTCCAGATCTCAAAACTTGTCCCTATTGATTTTTATGGCCACTATTGCCCTTTTTAGCTCTTAAAACTTGCGAATATTGATGTTTATGACCATCGCTACCCTTTTCAACTTTCAGAACTTATCGCTAACGAGTTTTAATACCCCCTTTGCCCTTTCCGACTCTCAAAACTTGTCCTCATTGATTTTTGTGACCATTTTTGCTCTTTCCAGATCTCAAGATTTTTCCCTACTAATTTTTATGACCACCTTTGCCTTTTCTAACTCTCAAAACTTGTCACTATTTATTTTTATGACAAAATTCACCCTTTCCAATTCTCAAAATCTTGTCTTTATTGATTTTCGTGAACACTTTCGCCCTTTCCAGATCTCAAAAATTATCCCTTTCGATTTTATGACCATCTTTGTCCCTTCCAACTTTGAAACTTGTCCCTATTAATTTTCATGACATCTTTGCCCATTGACACTCTCAAAATTTGTTACTATTGATTTTTATATCCACCTTTGCTGTTTCAAATTCACAAAGCTCGTACTTTTTGATTTTTAGACCACACAGCTCTTTCAGAAAACTTTAAAGTTTGACCACTTCAAGGTTGTGTTAATATATTCTCGACGGAATAGGATATTTTTCAACATAACTAGTTAGATCTTATAGAAAACCTGGAAGTTCGAACAATTTAAGGTTATGTTGGTAAATTCTCGCCGGAGTTGATAATTTAGAATATAATTTAAAATATATAATATAATTTTTTTGAATATCCTATTTCAGCGCGAATTTCCTAAGATAACCTCAAATTGTTCGAATTTGTAAGTTTTTCAAAAGACCTAACTGTTTCTGCTGAAAAGTGTCAAATTTTGACGAGAATTCTATAAGATAACTTAAAACTGGTCGACTTGTAAATTTTGTAAGACACCTGACTTTTAGAATATTAAATGTTTCTTAATATATGTGCTTATTAATTTGGAGAAACTTATTCGCGCCGACATTTCTTGGTATTTGAAAGAAAGAATTTCAATTTAAAATCCTAAAGTTGCGATAAACCCATAAAATTTCTCAAAATTTTAGGTAGTTTTACTTTTTTCACCGGAAATTAGCATTTCTGAATAGAAATTATCATCAAGATTTTTAATTTTCAACAATTTGAGGTTATGTAAGCGTTTTATACCGGAAATGGGTATTTTTAAATAATAATTATTAGATTTCAAAGATTAAATGTTCTTCAGCAATTCACGTTTTTTGGTTTTGTTAGCGTTTTGTTTGCCGGAAATGGACATTTTTAAACAAAAATCATTAAATTTTAAGGGTTCATGATTTTCTAAACAATTTCAGGTTATGTTAGCGTTTTAACCCCAAAATTGATATCTCATAACAAAAATCATTATAGTTAAACAAGATTTGCAAGTTTTGAAGAGTTTCAGGTTATATTAACATTATTCATAGGAAATCGGTTATTTTGAACAATAATCAGTATACTGTTAATCTAGATCAGTCAAAATTTTTCTGATTAAATTAATCTAGCATGATTCGACTGAAAAATCCGTAATTTTTACTGACAAAACTGTCACTTGAAATGACTGATTTGAAGTCAATAGAAGTTACAGCTTAGATAGTTGAAAATGATTTATTAAATTAGTGAAAGTTACTGACTAGATAATTTCAAAGTGAATGATTTAATCAGTAAATGTTACTTATTAGACCATTGAAATGAGTTTTCCAATCATGGAAAGTTAATGTTAAGATAATAAAAAATGACTGATTTGGTTAGTGAAAGTTACTGATTAGCTCATTTGAAATAAGTCAAAAATGAGTTCAAAAAAATTTGATTTTTGATCATTCATATTAAATGTTTCATTAATGAAAATCACAGGTTAGAACATTTGAAATGACTGATTCCATTAGTGAAAATAGCTTTTGACTGATATGTCAGGCGCCGAATTCACATTATTTGAATCAGTCTAAACTAACTGCGTATCAGTTATTTTTGACTAATTCAAATTTAGAATGCAGATTTCGAAAAAGATTTACAATTCAGAAAAAAAATTTGTTACCTTATTTTATGTTAATATTTTTCGTTGGAAATTCTTAGTGTTTTTAACAAAATTATTTCTTCGTTATAAATTCTTAGTATTTTTAACGAAAAATTATTAGATTTAGAAGAATATCTACCATTTTTTAACAAATTCAGGTTACGTTGGTGTGCTTCACCTGAAATTGGTATTTTTAAACGAAAATCACAAAATTTAAATCCAATGATTTTTCTTTAAAATAGTACAATTTCCAAGCTTGAAAATTTGAACAATTTCGGATTGTATTATTATTTTTTCGTCGAAAATTGAAATTTTTATACAAAAATTATTAGATTTCAAAGAAGATTTATGAATCTTGAACAATCTCAGGTTACATTGGCTTTTTATATCAAATATTGGTATTTTAAAACAAAAGTTATTATAATTTGAACAAAATTTGAATCTTTTAAAAATTTTGGATCATATGTTATTGTTTTTCGTCAGAACTTGGTATTTTTAATTTTCTTTAAATTATATTTCAAAGATGATTTACAACTTTTTAACAATTTTAGGTTATGTTGGTTTTTTACACCAGAAATCGGTATTTTTAATAAAAAAATCGTTAGATTTCAAAGAAGATTAAAATTTTTTCGCAGAATTCTAGGTTAAGCTAACAGTTTTCGCCGGAAATATCAATATAGATTTAAAATAATATTTACAATTTTGGTACAGTTTAAGGTTATTTTGGTGCCTTTTTTTCGTAAATTGTAATTTTTATTAAAGAATGATTAGGCTTCAAAAAAGATTCATAATATTTAAACAGTTTCAGGTTACGCTGGCGTTTTATACCAAAAATTGGTATTTTAAAGCAAAAGTTATTCAAGTTTGAACAAGAATTGGAATTTGTGAATAGTTTCAGGTTATATTAACGTTTTTCACAGGAAATCGGTTATTTTAAACAAAAATTATTAAATTTCGAAGAAGATTTACAATCTTGCAACAACTTTAGGTAATCTTGATGCATTCCACCTGGATTTAGTATTTTTAAAGAAAAATCATTAGACATAAGTCCAACGATTTTTGTTTAAAATAATAAAATTAACGAGATTGGACGATTTCGGTTATTTTGAACAAAAATGTTTGGACTTCAAAAATTAAAGTTACAATTTTGAGCAACTTTATGTCATGTTAATAGTCTTCGTCCAAAATTGCCATTGGCAATGAAAATCCTTGGATTTCAGAAAAATATTTACAATATTCGAACTGCAATAGGGTAATATTATATATTAATTCTGAAGTTCAGATATTAATTTCCGTCAATTATCAAAAATATGGTCCTTGCTTTTCTTTTATTTTAGATAATAGACACTATGAGATGCAAAAACTTTGTATTAATATTAATTTTATATTTTAATTTGAAAATTGCGTGAGACAACAAAAATAATAATCGTGCACGAAGCGCGCGTATTTTTTTCTGGTTGTTTATAAATTGGTCAATAAGGATTAGTTGAAATATTTCAGATGTTTAGTTAATTTACAAATTTATAATTCCGTTCATTTTGGAGGTCGAGAAATTAGAGATGAAACTATCACTAGAGAATTCCAATAATAATTTTCAGATTTCTCAGGATGCATTCATTAAAATTTTTCAAGATTGCAGTCTCATTTACAATTCGAGTGGTTTAAGAATTGTTTAATAGAGATGAGTTGAAATACTTCAATTGTTACGTTAATTAATAAATTTGCAATCCCGTTCACTTTGAGAGTCGTCATATTAAAAAAGAAACTTTTACTAAACTTCTAGAACTTCAATGATAATTTTCAAATTTCCCGGATAATATCCCCCTTAAATTTTCAAAAGTCCAAATAGAGACAAAAATACTACTAGAAAAGTTCCATTTTGAATTCCGAATCCCTATGAATTTCCAAAATTATCGTAATTCTTCTGAATTCTCTGAATTATCTGACATCCTTTAATTATCTGAATTCTTTGAATTATGTGAATTCCTCTGAGTGACTTGAATTCCCTGAATTATCTGATTTTCCTGAGTTACCTGAATTCCTTGCATTATTTAATAAAATAAGATTTATAGCAGTATTTTTTCACTAAAAGGAACAAAATTAAGGAGTAGTGTTTGCAAAATTCAAAAATTCAAATTTGCACCAATGTGCGCCCTAGAGGTTATTTTTTATTTGAAAAATTTATTTGAAATTACCAATGAAATAGTGCAAACCCGTTCACTCTATGCATCGAAATTCTTCAATTTGAAATCTTTCCATTTCCTCTAATTTCAAATTAATTTCCAAAATTGAAAATCAGTTGATGAACCTGAAAACATTCTGATTTCTCAGCAAATAAGACATCAAAAAAATGCAGCAGGTGTAAGACTTGCCCAAAAAGAACCGTGAAAACTCACTCCCTTTTCAGAGGATGGCCTCAACCTCGGTCTCAACTTGAAACAAAGAGCGATCACATTTGGAGGTGGGGGTCCCTCGGGGGCAGGTTGTAAATAATTAAGGAGGTGCATCAAAAACAAATATATCGTTTCGCACAGTGTGATAGATGATGCTGCTTATTTAGCTTTGTGGGATCGTTGGAGGAAGTTGTGGGTGGGTCAGGATGAGGGGGGGGGGGAGTAAGGGGGCCTTTTGGGAATCAGAGGCGCGAGGGGTACATGAAGGTTCAAGGGCGCACGCCTTGAACGTTTGGAGGCAAGAAGGCGAGGCAATTTGGAGACTCAGCAGGGTGCCAAATTTCGGCCTTTCTCTCTCCCTTTGGTACCAATATGTTGGGCCAACTTCTCTTTTGTTGGGCCCGAAGAAGCGCATAGCTTTCACCCTTCTGTGTTTAGTGCTTGGTCACTTTTACTCTTGTCTTGTCTTATCAACTCACTGAGCTGTGAGAATTCAATTTGAGGTCCACCACATCCTTAATGTCGAGATTAGTTACTTTCAAGAATTTCTGATCGTGTCAGAGATAGGACTAAGCTTTTAAACGCTCGTGGCCTAGAACAATGCGCGTGTCATCATTTAGGTGTGGAATTTGAGATTGGAAAGATGTTCAAACTTAAGGTGCTTCAGATGACTCGACTAGGTAGACTTGTAAAATAATCTATTGAGAAACTACATAATTTAGAACAAAAACAAACATCATTACCTATATTACACAACGAACACTTTATAGAAAATTTGTCTAACAAAACCATTCCACGCAATGTAACAGAGATTCTTTCCTGGTGAAGTACCTTTGCTATGCCTTACAGAGGTAATGTCACAGTAATTATAGATAAAACAGACGACAAACAAAAAATGTTACAACTTTCAGAAGATACAAACACATACGAAATTATAAAAAACCCTACAAACAAAATCCAAAATGACTTGTACAACATGGTCAAAGATTTCAAGATTCTTGAGATTTTTCCAAAATAAGGTAGGACAACCGTATTGAATCTATTGTATTCTTGTACATTGTTTCTGTTGTGCTTATTACCTTCACTCTTGATTTGAATAATTCTGTAATGCATATGCTTGTCAATAAAAGTAAAAAGATAATGGTTTGAAAAAAGAATCTGTTTGCATAATTCAATATTCTTTTGATGGAATGTAGGATGAGTTAATTTGAAAACTCTATCAATTAAATTCTTTACAACTCCTATTTTGTTTTGAATAGAATGATTTGAATTAAAATTTAGTGTTCTTCCTAAAGAAATAGTTTCTCTGTGACAATCAGTAATAATATAATTCTCATCAGTTTTCATTAAGGTCAAATCAAGAAAATTCAATTTATGTATCTTCTGTTTCAGTTTCAACAGTAAACTGTAATCTTGGATGTATAATATTAAAAACATTAGGTAGGGTATTTACATTTTCTGCATGTAAGGATAATGCAGAATCATCCACATATCTTGCATGAAAGTCCAATTCAAAATTAATTTTGTTAAAAACTTCATTTTCCAAATCTTCCATTACAATTTCAGCAATGATTGGAGACAAGACTGAGCCTATTGAAATTCCAAATTTTTGTTTATAGAAAGAACCATTGAATTTAAAATAAATGAAATTGAATACGTATTCAACAGCATCAAGTAATTGTTTTTTCGTAATTTTAGTGTGAAGTTTGATAGTATCCCATCTATTTTCAATATCAAGTTTAACTCTTACATATGAAATATTAGGTAACATGGCTATTACATCAAAGGAGACAAAAATGTGATTTGTTGTATTTTAACATTTTCGATCCCATGTTTCTGTATACATTAATATTATAATAATTTTTTAGGTTTCTTCAATATTTTTCGAATCATTAAAATGTTAACCTGGTACTTATCATAAAATACTTACCATAAAATAATGTTCATTTTTACCACTAATTAGAATGTTAACCCGGTACTTAGCAAAAATAAGGTTGCCAATAGGTTTTTACATACATTCAGAAAAAAGAAACGATGTCCTCGTTGCCTACAAAAAAGGTATTCGGAGGAAGATGCCATATTGACAATATGTGCATATCCTATCATGTACCTTTGTGTACTTTATTTTGCTAACATTAATGTTTCAATTTTTATAATTTTGTAAATTTTACAGATGCTAATGTGTTTTTGTATCCTATTTTAGATATTTGTATATCTATTCTAATTACGACTTGATTGAATATTCTGTAAATATAATCATAATGTCATATTGGTACTTATAAAAACTAAATAATCTTTTCTGAAGTACTATTTTCTAAATCTTGAATTTAAAAGTCTAAATTGTACTCATCAAAAAAAAGGTTGCCAATAGGTTTTTACATACATTCAGGGAAAAAAACGATACCCTCGTTGCCTACAAGAAAGGTGTTCGGAGGAAGATGCCATATTAACAATATGTGCATATCCTATCATGTACCTTTGTGTACTTTACTTTGCTAACATTGATGTTCTAATTTTTATAATTTTATAAATGTTACAGATGCTTATGTGTTTTTGTATCCTATTTTAGATATTTTTATATCTATTCTAATTACGACTTGATTGAATATTCTGTAAATATAATCATATTGTCATATTGGTACTTATAAAATCTAAATAATCTTTTCCGAAGTACTATTTTCTAAATCTTGAATTTAAAAGTCTAAATTTTACTCATCAAAAAAAGGTTGCCAATAGGTTTTTACATACATTCAGGGAAAAAAAAACGATACCCACGTTGCCTACAAGAAAGGTGTTCGGAGGAAGATGCCATATTAACAATATGTGCATATCCTATCATGTACCTTTGTGT
>JAUMHM010000001.1:10698597-10710042 GCA_032362435.1 Melikaiella ostensackeni | reverse complement strand
AATGGAAAGGTCGCGCGCGGCAAGCAACCGCGCCCGCACAACAGGCAGTCCAGTGTCTCCCCTTGGGTTCCAGTATTATGAAAAAATTTGAGGGTGGCGACCCTGCCGCTCCCCAAAAAGTGCGAAAAAAGTTTGGGAACCGCTGATATAGGAAGTCAAAATATTATTCACTTTATTGTCGAGAGTTTTGGTGAGAGCAATAGCTCATAAATTTTATACACCTGACCTACGGGTGTTCGAAGTGAATCTTTCTTCCTTACTTCCGTATTTAGCAGTGTTTGTCGAGGTTCTACGAGGAGCGGGACTAATTTTCAGCGGGGGTTGCTCAAGGCGAGCGAGAGAGATAGAATCTTGAGGGATTTATGATCCCTCTCAACTTGTTTTCCCTTAAGAAATTTAAAACTCAAAATATTTTTAAAACGACTGACACCTTATTCCAGCAAGGCAGGTTGCAAGCTTTCTTAGCCAGATCGGGGTTTTTACTCCCGCCTGCCTATAAGAATACAACGACTTTAAAGGGCTCTTTTGGAATTTATGGCATACTACTTCTTCAGCTAGAGCAAGCGAGACCTTGTTTATCCTTCTGTAGATATACTGAGATTATGATGACCAAGAAATAAGGTGCGCTTTGTTGAGTGCTTTTGACTCAAATTAATATTTTAGAAAGAAATTAGCGTTTGAGATTCTATCTCCGAAAAAGTTAGTTTTATGTACTCGCACTGTATTTTGCTCTCTGGAGCAGGCTTAGAGAAGGCCAGGAAGACCCTGGGATCGCTAAGAGCTGTCCTCGTAGGGAAGAGTGTGATACAGGTCTAGAGACTCTAGAGGATGGGCCTCTAGACACTCTCAAGGTATTCCCCGAGCTGTCGCGCAGTACGCCTGCAACCAACTTACTCCTCGATTCTGCTCGTGCATGCCTTTTTATATGGGCCTCATCCTCCTACCATCCCTCGTCGAGGTCCAGTGGGAGGGTGAGGAGCCTGCGCTATACGCATCCTCCCGTGTTTCGTGACGTTGACCGATGCCAACACAGGAGATTGCAGTATTGCTTGCAATATGTGTACATTGATGTAACTCAAGGGTTACAATATAAACTTGTTTCATTCATCAAGCCTTCAGAAATATTCACTGCCTTTTTAATGCTGAAAGTATTGAAAACTTAAACATTAAAATTCTAAAATTGTGAAAAGGTGTCGAAAGAAAATAGGAAGCCGCAATCTGTTGGATGTCGATTAGAATACGTCATTTTCCTGCTGTAAGCTAAAGAATATTTTTATCTTTGAAACACATTACTTTTGAAAACTTTCTTTTCATGTAAAATGTCATTTTTTTATGTGGAAACTTTTCTTTTAAATTAAGAAATTGGAAATGCATAATAATCTAAAAAACACGAAATTTTTGTATTTTTAGCAACTGATTAATTCACATCTATATAACAAGACCTTCAATTTCAGACATCTTTGAAGACAATCGAAGTTAAAAAGAGGTTCTAGTATAGTAATCCGAAAAAAACGAAATTTCCACATTTTTCTAATTCTTTCCCCACTGATAACAAAAAAGCAATACTATGACATAGAAGATTCGATTCTACAATGCACATCTATATGTCAAGACCTACAATTTGAGCCTTCTCTCAAAAAAATCGGACTTGTGGAAAAGCTTGCAGCATCTAGTGGTCTGAAAAACGAAATTTCCTCATTTTTGTATTCTTCAACCTTTGGTAACAAAAAGACATCAGTACAACACAGAAAATTCTATTTTTCGGAGCACTTCTACGCGAATGCGCAATTTCTCAATGAGAAAGGGTATTGCATTGATATAATTCCTGGTTGCCTGCTACTTGAAACGTCTGGGACAGACGAAGACGGGTAATTAGTTCGATTAGGGGATCTCTGAGGCGCCCCTGGTGCCACCGCTAAGGACCATAGCATACGGGACGATGGTGATGGTGAGCTGCGTGATGTTCATGCAGATCCCACAGATAAATAATCTGTCAAGCGAGAACTTCTGCGAAAAACAGAAAATAGTGGAACATGAACTGTGCCTGCTGAGGATGCTTTGGCTAGCGTAAGCGATTCGCAGCCAACCACCTCAATAGGAATATCATGGGAAAGCATGAACTGAAATACTACAATGATAGAAGAATTGATGCATCTCTATTACGAAAGCGCGAAGTTTGAGACCAAACGCGAAAAGGTATATCATTTTAGGATAAAGTTCGCTACAGAGTATCCTCATGTACAGAGAGTTGCAGTAAGAGATCTTATCGCTCAGGTTAAGGTCATCAGAATTAATCTACTTATCTCAGAAGATCGAGTGATGGAGATTAAATGATAGGTTAAGCTAAGGTTAACTCAGACGTTACAGCGGTCTTGAAAAGGGCAAGTAACTGGAAAGCACCAGGTCCGGATATGGTACCCAATTTCTGGAATAACTACCCAACGAGAGTGCATCCTTCGGCAACTTCGCTTGCTTTGTCAAATTGTTTCTAAAATATCATCGAACATCCAGATCTGATGCCAGGTTTTATACTCACAGGTACTAAAAAACGAGACCCTGAAAATCCATCTGAATGTTGACTAATAACCTATCTATTGATGATTTATGAGTGCCTTACAGCTGTAATTGCAGATGAGGTTTACTCTCATTGCGACGAGAACAACTACCTAACAGAAGAACGAAGTCGATGCTGCAACAACTCGCGTGACATTGAAGAACTAGTCACCACTGACGCTGGGTCCATGACGCAAGCTAGAGCCAAGGATAACTAGATCGATTCGCATTACGACGGGTATCTCTCAAGTTCTATTTAGCGTTAAATCCACAGGGTAAAACACTAAATAGGATCTATCATGTATTTAGAGTACATGGTGAGGAGGATGGTCATCAACTGACGCATCTTCAGTGCATGCATGACCTGAAGTTATACACTAGTTTAAATTATAAGCTGGAGCAAGTGATCCATATCAAAAAGCAGTTTTCGAATGACATCCACATAGAGTTTGGACTAGATAAATGCAGAATGGTGCATTTAGTTAGGGGATAATCAGGGACTGCAGAATTAGAGGACCAGAACGAGTATCACATCAAGGCAATGGCTGAGGTTTACTCTTTTGGGCTCATCAAATGGTCGAACACTGACCTTGAAATAATACACGGAACCATTCGAGTTAAAATGTCGAAGCACCGAATACACGACAGTAATTCGGTGATTGAAGGGGTAGTTTTACCACGACATAGACGGGGTAGGTGTGTTGTAGATGTCAAGCAACTGTGTATATCACAAATTATACAGTTGCGACACTATTTTAACAGCAAGCAAGATGTTGAGCTTTACTACACCATCTATGAGGCAGATCTCTATATCATGCCCTAAAACTTGTCCTTAGAGGAAGCCTAAATTGTCAAGGCAGAAACCATAGAGGAATTAGAAGCACAATAGACACCAAAAGCTATCCACGGCGAGCATCCCAAAACATTAGATCAACATGAAGTAGATAGAGAGGCATCCAATATTTGGCTTAAAAAGGGCGTCCTGTTTCTGGAAACGGATGGACTCGTGATAGCGATTAAGGACAGGGTTGTCAGCGCCAGAAACTTTCGCTAGCACGTCTTACATCAAGATGTATTTAATAGGTGCCGATTGTGTGAGCAATGAATCCATCGAGCACATTATTGATGGTTGTTGCGTAACGGCTCAGAAGGAGAGTACACACACATAAATGATGATGTAGCGGGCATTATATATGAACAACTTGCTCTAAACCTAGGACTCTGAACAGAATGGATGTCTTTCTATACATACATTCCAGTGCCCCTTTTAAATAACGAAGAGTGCATCTCATACGCGAATGTTACAATCCAGATGGATCATTATATTAGAGCCAATCGACCGGACATCGTGGTGCGTGATAGACCATTGTCGTTGCACCAATTCTCACAAAGTTGAGAGCGTTTAGCATGGGTTCAACTGGAGTGCCCTCATGTCTACCTGTTACCTGGATAGTAAGGTCATTTACGTAACCTTGTGTATAAAAACCTGACTCGATTAACCTACGAATCAAATCATCGATAAGGAGTGCCCACAGGGTGGAAGATAAAACTTCCCCTTGAGGACATCCCATTTTTATCTTCGCTCTCACGCTGCAACTATGGAGCGACGATTGGACAATCCTGTCGCACAGCATAGATCGTATCCACCTATTGACAGCGGAACCTACACCATTTTCCTCTGTAGAATTGAATATAGATTCCGTAGGAATGTTACTATAAGCACACTCTATGTCTAGTACGCTGCAATCGGAACCAGGGAAGTGCACCTGCACGAGGTGTTCGAGTATTTCTCTAGCCATCTCTATCATGTCACCTTTTGTCAACATCAATGCGCTTCGTTGACATGTAGGGCCTATGCCTATTAGTTTAATGTTGGGTTGGTTCCTTCTGCAGATTTTATAGCTATCTATTCGTTTAAATTTTCCGAAAATTATTTTGTCTGTGGGTACATTTGAGTTTCTGTATTTAATTATCCATTCATGGTCTGGGATTATGGACAGGTATAATTTATTTATTTTTTTTCGTGGATAGGGATTTTTTCTTTGCAGAGATCCTTCTTCTGTTTCGATGACTGGGATTTCGCGAATATAGGTGAAGAGTCCTTGTATCACTGCTACTGACAGAGTGCTTATATACATGAGATGCTGATAACTTTCTTCCTCGTTATTGAAGTGATAACGTATGCGATGAATTGTTTCAAAGTCTATGGTGGTCTGAGTGAGCATTTAGAGGTTAGGATGTGTGGGTGAACAATTTCGTGTTCCCCATCGTTTGTAGTATTTGAAGCTGTATCTATATCCTCGCTTGTTTCGTCTGGTAAGATTGCTGCTACGTTCAATTTTAAATTTACGAAACTATCCCTCGCTGCAAGATTTAGGCTATAACTAATGTTTCTGACAAATTTCCATACAGCGTTCTCTTGAGCTGTTATTAATTTGTGATCCATAGATGACGAACTCAATATTACCTTGAGAATTGTTGTGTAATTTGTTAGAATTCTTGTGACTTTTTCATTGTCTTCATAAAGTTCATCAATTTCAGCGTTAACTTGTTTCATACCAGATTCGCTGAGGGTACTGAATAAAGTTTTCGAGGTGTCTCCCATCAAATTTGCTAGACCTCTCTTTTGTCGCTGTTTGCACAATAGCTCATGTAAAATATGGTTTTTACTTGCGAGTGTATTGTAGCGGTTCCTTACCAGTTGAACTTCGTATTGTGGCGTGTATCCTTATTACACGCTTCTTCTGCCATAGAGAAGGTGGCGTTGATTGATCCGATTCTTTTCTCAGCTGATGTCATGGTGACGCCTATGATCATTATCCATTTTTCATGCAATAGATGAAGTTTAGATACATCTTTGATGTAAATGTTCCCTTGGAGTTCTTCTGCAGTGTAGTTAGCTCTGGCCATTGCTAGTACTAGTAGGAGAATCCATATTCTGAGCGTCGCTTGTGAAATAAGACATTGTTTGATTTATATGGAATCGAATAGTCTTGTCCTTATTCCTTATTCGTAAGTTATTATTGTCTAAGTAGTCAATAACGTCAAAATGGCCTTTCTAAGGGGGTCTAATTTGTTAGACTTAGTATTGTTAACAATTTTCACTGTGTCTCCTGGTTCGTACAGGGGGTGTCTGTGAGTTTTCCACGTGTTTCTTTTTTCACTTTCTCACTAGTTCCACATAACGTCAGGGCTGGTGAACACGTTACTGATGGTGATATGTTAGCTTGTTTTCCAAACATAAGTTTAAAGAGTGGAAATCTTGTTGTTTCTTTTTCATTGTGTGGAAAGCTGCTGTTTTGACGTGAGATTGTTAATGCCTCTTCAAACTGTTGCATCATTTCTGATAGGAAGTCTTGTCCTTGGTCCGTAAGGATTGTTTTGGGTGCTCCAAAGATGTAGATGTAGTGCTCGAGCAATCCTTTTATTATGGAGCTACTAGTCTCGTTAATCAGCGGGATATATACCGTGCAGCGGGTTAATCTGTCCTACAGGCTTTGTATATACATGTTACCTTTCACTGTTCCAGGTAATAGGCTGTATATATCTAGGGCTATTTTCTCGTTATGTTTCAGAGGGATGTTTGGTCTAATCCCTTTAGCTTGATGCCTAATTCTTGTGGTTTTTTGGAGTTGACAGACAGGGCATGTCTTAACGTACTTCTTAATATATTCGTCCATTTCTGTCCATTCTCCTATTTTCTTTGACTTATCAATGGTACTCTTGTCCCCAAGATATTCTGCATGCACTTCTTTGATGATATTGGTTTTTTCTTCTTTTGTTAATTTTTGTGTATTGCTAAAGCATAGGTGGAATTCACAATGGGGATACAATCTACGATCTGCCTACAGTTTCGTTGATGCACCACCCCAGTTTTCGTAACCAATCTTCTTCGTTGTATTCTGGCACATCTTCTTTGTTTATTCACTTCCAGAGATTTTCCACGGCGTTGGGTTTTGTTTTTATTTCTCCTTGCAGTGGATTCAATCGCCATATTATAATATCGTTGTAAATTTCGTTTTGTTAAGGTGCTTCTGATTCGGGCGGATTATTGAAGACATTGTTACCTTCCGGTGATTCGTGCGTTCTTCTGAGTGGGATTTTTCTTTTTTCTTGTAGTACTTTGTCCTGGATGTTAGTGGGGCGTTTAACTGGTGTACCGAGAATTTCGGTATCTGATAGTTCCTTGTCGATAGTTGAATCCATTCCATCCAGAGCTTGTTGTAGAATATCGTTGGTCTGAATTGGGAATATTCTGGATAAGCGGTCTGCTACGTTGTTCTCTTTTTCTTTAACGTATTCAATTTCGTATTGGTATTCTTCTATTCATAATCGCCATCGTAAAGGTCGTCAGCGATGGTCCTTTGCAATGTGTAGCCGGTAGTCTTACTCTGCTTCATTAAGGGTTCTGCTGAAAAATAAGGAAGGGTGTCTGACCTGGGATATCACTGCGCCTAATCCTTGGTTCGATGCGTCGGTGATTGATTTCTTTGATTTTAATAGGGTTTGGCTTTACTCCTTTTGCTGTGATAAGGTGGCCTAGGTATTCTAATCCCAGACGTAAGTACTCGCATTTGTATGCTTCTAATTTCAAGTCTAACTTTTTTGTTCCCTTCAGGGCTTTCACTAAATTTTGACCGTGCTCTTCTAAGGTTTTTTTGAATACTAGAATACTGTCAATGTAGAGGAAATATTCATTTCCAATAAGTCCTCTAAACACATCGTCCATCATACGTTGGAATTTAGCGAGTACATTTTTTGTGCCGGATAGCATCCTGTTGTATTTGAAGTGTCCTTGTATAGTAGAGAATGCTTTGTATTTCTTGCATTCTTCTTCATGCGGATTTGGTGGAATCCTGCACTAAGTCTGGAGGCTGAGAAAAACTTTAAATTCCATAACTGGTCGAGGATTTCGTCTATTACCGGGAGAGAGTACGCATCCTAGTCGGTATCTTTATTAATTTGACAATATCCACTACCATTCTGAGCTTTCCTTCTTTTTTGGGGATTATTTATAGTGTAGTTTTAGAAGGTGATTGAGACTCTCTTATTATACCTTTCCCAGTAATTCGCTTGTTTTCTCTAGTGAGAATTTCTGGTGTTTTTCTTGTAATTTATGCGATCCCAAGTTAATAATTCTTCCGAAGTTCGGGATTATCTCGTGTTGGGTCAGCTTCGTACATGGTAGAGTGTCTCCATCTAGAATAAAAACTTCTGAGTATTGAGTCACGATTTTCTTTATCCGTTCCCCAATTTTTGGTTCAATCTGTGTTATGTTTTAATTGTTTTGTAATCTTTTCAGTCTCTTGAAGTAGTTAGAAGGGTCATCACCCCCTTTTTGGGCGAGATCTACATCTCGTGATCCTATAGACGTAATTCTGCTGAATTTAATTTTCTCTGATATTTTGGTGGATTCTTGGGAATAGTTATAATATGGTATTTCTGACTTATTATTGTATATCGTGTATAATCCGTCAGAGATTTCTTTCTGATTATCTATCCCAAATACTTGGTTTTCTTCATTGGGTACATTGATTTTACAGATTTTCGTTGAGTTTTCAGACAGGTAGTCTCCTTCGAAATGTAATGGTAGTTTCCATTTGTCGATCACCAAGTGGGTTTTTGTTATAGAATATCTGGGGTATTCGTGGGAGAATGTGTGTGACAATTTTTCCAGTCCTTCGAAAGACATGGTTCTGCTAGGTAGAGTGGCCTAGACTGGGAGCTCATTTAGGGGCTGCCGCCTGATACCAGTGTTAAACGCATTTCTTTCGGGTAAATTAGGTTCTGAATCATCTTCCGTTATTAGGACCGAGCTTTGTGCTACTCTCTTGATTTCCTGCCTTCTTATCTGGTTTTCTTCGTTTAGTAATGCTAACTTCTCTTTCATTTTAGGGGCTTCCATCTTCAAGGTTTGCATTTGTGTTATAAGTTGATAAATCTAATGTCGCGATAAAATGATAAGTTTTGTCTTCGACATTGTCTTTTATACTCTAGCTTCATGAAATCGCTCTACTGCTAGTACACATGAAGTTTCAAGTCAGTTTATTTTTCACTAAAAATGGTAGTGCTCTGGACCACCAGAAGTATATAAACTATCCTATTTTGGTCATTAAATTCAACCTTGCCGGTTCTATCTTGATAGATCGTCACCGTGCAACGAAGTTTACGAGTAGAAGGACTTATACTTATAGCGACACCTATAGGAGTTAATAACCTTTCATAAATTGAGCGCGAATAAATAATTTGTTAAACTGAAATGTTTTTAAAAAGTATATGTCTTCGAAATTCATTCACTAACATATTTGGGTGATAATATATTATAACCAAATTATTAACATCATTATGTAGAACGTGTATTCAGTACAAGTAAATACTTAACAAGAATCGTCGATCTATTAAATTTAGGCTTTGCACATCGTTCAGCTCTTTGCTTTAGTCTTCTCTTTTCTCCTGGCTTTACTCTAGATTACGACCTAAAACGAGTTATTCCTTTTAATATTGAAAGAGGAATTATAAGACCTTATTGTGACAAGTCATAACATACACGTATATTATATAGGATATAAACCTATATAACATACACGTATATTATATAGGATATAAACCTACTAAATCGCTTTTTTTTATAATAAAAATTCAAAGCTGAAAGTTATTTCTTTTTGTGAGGATATTTATATAATTGCATGTGTTTGCAGAGGAATTATACTTGACTTCACGTGATTTTAGAAGATTGCAGAGTAACTTCGTGTGATTGCAACTGATTGCGTGTAATTGCAAGTAAATGCAGTGATTGCGGGTGATTGCACTTTATTTCACATAATTTCAGGATTGATTCAAAATGATTTTCGGTGATTGCAGGTGATTGCAGAGTGATTTCAGATGATTACGGGTGATTGAATCTGATTGCGTTTGATTGCAAGTAATTGTACGTCATTGAAAGTGATTGCACGGTGATTTTAAGTGATTGAAAGGTGATTGCAATCACGTTTGTACACTTCTTGCAAGAGTTATGTACCCCTCGCTAAAATATGGTAGCATTTCGTTTAAGGAACTTCAATATTTTATTCATGAAAGCGTTCGTTTCTAGATTAGTAAAAAAGCTAAACTGAATGCATTTTTATCTATTTTTATCGATTTTTTCTATTTATTTTGGAAAAATTTAAGGAAATACACAAGACGAACATTTTGTAAACATATAATTTCATGGATTTCAGGAGGTGGAACAATTTTCAATTGTGAACTACAATTCATATTTTGCGTTCTCGTCGAGAAAAATGAGATCTTTAATCGTTATAAGTGATGTTTCTTCAATTTCAGAAATAAAAAAAACTGTCCTTACCTTGTAGCTCAAGAACCTTATAATTTCATGGAACATGCTTTTTACATTGTTACTGAACTAAAACCAAACGTTTAAAGAAAAATGTTGAAGTTCGTTAAACTACATGCTTTTCTAGTCGATTTTTTCGACATTTTCTTTTTTTTTCTTTGAAAAATTGTTAAATTAAACGAAATAAACATCTAATGAGGGTATAATTCTATAGATTTCAGGAAGGGGAACAATTTCGAACAATTAACTGCCATTCATATTTTGCATCGTTATCGAGAAAAATGAGATTTTTCATCGCTAAAAATGAAAAAATTGTTTTTCTCAAAAACTTGATGTACGATTTTTTTCTTTCTTGACTTTTAATAACCAGAGAGCATACCCGAAACACGTACAAGAGAGAAACTGGATATGCAAGCACTTTTGGGTTGAACTTCATACAAGGGATTGGCCGTATTTGTGTCTTAGAAGGCAAATAAAAGCACGTTTTGGTTTAATTGGCACATTCTTTTTTTTGACAGTGTGAATGCGTTCATGTGCCCAAGTAGGATATGCTGGAGTTAATTTTTGCTGATAATTCACCATTCTGCTTCTGTTGGGGCATAAGCGCCTTTGGGAAAACTACAAGGTACTTGAACTGTAAGCATTGGGGCTTATGTACTGAAACTGTACTTTAAGCCTTATAGTCTATATCTGTGTGTGTTACCCGACGGTTTGTGATGACAGAACTGAACTTGTATTAAACAGCACTCTGACCCTTTGTCTGAAGGTCGTAGAAGAGGACACCAGCCTCTTTTCCGCTGACACACTTTTGGGTATCGCAAGAATAATAGCAATTCCAATATTTTTGTTGCTTCAATACTAGAAAATTTGTTGGTTAGTAAAATTTGGTTGAGAATAGCATATATTTTGGTAGAGGGAAGCAAAAATTTTAGTTGTGCTAAGAAATAATTTGGTTTATCCAAGTAAATATTTTAGTTGATTTAAATAAGTTATTTTAATGTTTAAGTAAAGATAGCAGCTATGACACTTTATACGAATCTGATCTGAAAATCATAGAACTTGCTATTTGACGGCAATATCACATATGATGCCTCTTTTCTCGAAACAAACTTTTACATGTGACATGAAATGAATGTCACTAATGATATCTTGCAACAACTTCAGTCCCTGATTATGACGTGATTGTCGGATGACGGTTTTACCTGGATTGTCTCATATTGTGATACTTTTTATTAGTTGTAACATTCACATCCTAATGAGAAGATATTTTTATTCAACATTTTATTTCGTTGGTTTTCTGGTCTTATTCATTAAAAATCCTCTTAAAAAATCAAGAACTCAATTTTCTGGCCAAATTATGCGAGATACGAAAAATATGTTGAAGACAAAATTTGTTCATTTCAAAAAGATACGCAAATTCTCTTGAGACCATTTTTTGATTACATACATATCTTTCGTTTTAATCATAAAAAATGTTTTCAAAAATAACAAATTCCAATTTCCGGCAAAACTATGCAGCATACGAAAAAAAATCTAAGAAATAAATTGATGAAAAGAGGTGT
>JAUMHM010000001.1:10648081-10688652 GCA_032362435.1 Melikaiella ostensackeni | reverse complement strand
GTAAACTTCTTCAAGTTTTGTTGAATAAGCTATTGGTATCGATGCATATGCGTTTGTGTTGTGCAATAAGACGGCCTTCAGGCTTCGTCTATGAATAACCTTCACTCTTCATCTTTCTAAACACCTGATTTTAATTCATCCGTAAGTCTATTGACATCCGTGCAATAGACTAAAGACATTTCTTGATCAAGATGAAAGCATTTCCGAAAATGTTGTTCTCTGTTCGGATAACCAGTTGACTTCGTTCCTTTTGCTTAATTTCCTTTTTTTGCTGAAGCAAGGTGTTCAGCGCCATCTTTAGGTAATCCTCACTCTCGAATTAGGTCATTTAACTCTTTTTGGGTCCACGTCTTTGAACGTCTCGTTTTTGTGTCAGGTGTAGTGTATTCCTTATCAGTTGTTTCACATTCAGTATCGGAATCTTCACTACTGCTTGTGCATTTGTCATGTTCTTGCACTGTTTTCATTTTTTCAGTGTTGGAATGAGAGATATCAGCGTCTACTGAAATGTCTCCAGTTGTTTTCATTTGTGGTTCTGTTACCGAGGGGACTGTATTATAAGTAGCTGATTTTTTGCTGAAGATTCCCCATTTCTTCGCATCGTTCATGCAGAAATAACAATTCGTACAAAACTAGTCCTGATTGCTTACACAACTGTACGTTTTTCTCCAATATTTTATAATATTTGGAAGCCATGGTCATTTTAATCCCCACACATTAAGAATCCTGGCATGATCGCAGGCGAATCTACCGTCCTGGGGGTGATAACCCTCATACCTCTTCAGGGCTAAGTATGAGGGCTTCCCGCCTTCAATAAGAACAATGTCAACTCATCGCCGGACACACTACGGCTTCATTCTCACACCCTAACGTCACCCTGCCCCGGCGCCTCTGACCAGGCTACCGGGCGCGTCCTTGAGTTGTTGATAGAGGGGTCCTGTACAGAGAATTTCTGCCTAATACGGTTACACAACTAAATAAACAGTTGCAGAAAATGGTCCACGGATTTTCCCGCTGTGAAAACCCCCAAGCCAAGGCGTGAACAACCGTGCTGAAGGCTAAGTGGCACCAGGAAGTGGTGTTCCATACGGTGTCTTTAGAATACTAGGTCGACTCTTAGAGTACTTAGACCTTGCTCCCGCATGCGGAGCTCTGCCGTATATTTCGCTAGCTACTCGTGAGATTGAAGATGGAGCAAGAAAGCCTAAACAAAAGTATGTGCGAGGAGTAGTTCGAGTGTGAATTGGAAGTTGTTGAGGAGGATGATCACAGGTCAGAGGCACGAGTGGACAAGCAAGTATTCATGAGAACCTACGATGAGCATACTAAGACGATGGCGCGATTGTCGAATGTTATAAATGAGGAGAAGACTTATTGTGAGTCCCATGAGAATATGTTCCTCCCTATCAAGGAGGGTATACAGAATTCAAAGCGGGAACTATCCCAAGTCGGCCATCACTGAGACTGGATGAGAAAAATGTTCAATTATTTTCAACACTATTTGGGCGTCACCTTAGCGGAAAGGATTAAAGAGATTAAGATGAGAGCAGGGCGACATTGCCACCAAGGGGACCCAGACGACGAAAGATACCGAGAAAACTCTTGCGCCCGTGAAGGGGAAGAGGACAAGAGAGCCCACTGCCAGGCCCCGGAGACCAGCGCGCCAAGGCCTGCTGCGGAGGAGCTGAAGACTCGGAACAGGTATCTAAACCTGCAGCCAAAGTTCATGTCGCCAGGGAAGAGAAGCCAATCAGACTGCTTCAAAAGAAGAAGAAGTTTCAGAGGCGAGCAAAACCCGAGTCGGTTTTGATAAAACCAACCGAAGGCTCCAGCTACGCCAATGTAGATACTTAAAAGCATCAAGAGCACGGTGAAACCGGAACCCTGGGTGTTGAGATCAAGAGCGTACGACAGACTAGAGATGGAGACTTTCCTCACTGAAGTGGGTAACGAAGTAGGAGGCATAGCTAAATTGACCTAAGTCATCAAGGAGGTCATTGAGAGTGTGGGAAACGTGCGGGAGCTCATCCCCCGCGTCGAGGTACAGATCCTCGAGCTTGGTTTGACTACCGATGAGGAGGAGGGGAAAGAAGCAACTAGACGTTGAAGTCAGCCTGAAAAAGAAGGCCTTTAAAGGAAATCTAAAGCCATACGTTGAGCTTAATGAGAAGCTGGCCGAAAGACTAGTTCGCTGCGGTCATCTGAGAGACGGATGAGTCTCATGAAGTCTCATGCAGGGTACGAAAGAAGACGGAGGCCACGAGGTGTTACTAGTGCCACGGTTATGGTCATGCTGTGAAGTGTGTGGGCCCCGACCGGACCACGGACTGTTGGGGGTGCGGCAAGGAGGGACATAGGGCTGCAGAGTGCGTCAGTGCTCCACTCTGTTACCTTCACGCCACAAGAGAGGACAAGCCCCGGACAGACCATCTTCTGGGGACATTGAGATGCATAGCATTCCGGAAGGCCTAAGGAAGCCGAGAGGAAGCGCGCGATAAGTCAAGCAGATTGGCCAGTTTGACGCCGAGGCACCGCATAGGATGCCCATAACACATGTCTTGAAGTAATTCGATAAACGGTTCCGAGACCTGCGTTGGCAGGAAGAGGAGGTGAGTTTAGTGGGTACGGCTTTGGTAGGGTAAATATCAGTCGTACTTCTCTTTTGAAGCATTGCTGGGATTTCAAATACCCTAGGAAGCCCCAGCCTCAGTGCGTGAAGAGCATTCTCACCTCCTCTACAAAAAAATTCCCTATGCAGGGCAGCGCACCTTTGCTGGGTTCGTTACTGATTGGGCTGGAAAGTAAATTATTCTGCGCATCCCTTTTCAGGGCAGTTGTCATCGCCCTTGGTACCCAGCAAATGAATGGACACCTAAGTCCGACGATTTATGCATGAATTATAACATGAGAGGCTCAGAACTCATGGTTCACAAGAAACGAAGTAAGCTTTCTTACGAAAAATATTATGAGGAAGACATTTCAAAGAGAAGATTGTTGTAATAAGGTATGTTTTTTGAATAGAGCCTGAACTTTGTTCGTAATTAGGTTGATCTGACTTGAACACTAGGTTCCGCGACTCAGAATCCATAAAAATACGATGCTGGCCTACAAATTGCTGTTTGAGCAATATTTGGGGGGGAGTAATGTTACGGAATTTCTAGTAATATCACTAATTTGACTTAATTTCTGAAATCAACGGCTTAAAATCAATAAAAAAAGCATTTTTCACCATGGCATACACAAAAATAAGGTTTTTTGAGGTTTTGTCGGAAACTATTTGTAAAAGGTGCTATTTTGATTTTGGATTCAGCGACTTCTAGATACAAAGGAATACATGTGTCTTTTAAAAATTTCTTGATCTTTTTCTGTGTAGCTATGTTATCAACGCAAAGAGACTAATTTTCAACCACAAACGATGATATTCTTAACAGATTTCTTGTATTTTTAACAAAAATTTTAATTTTCAACCAAATTGTTGAATTTTCAACCCAAAAAGACGAATCTTCAACAAAATAGTTGAAACCTCAAATTATAGAGACTGATTTTCAACCAAACAGTTGTACTTTTCACCAAAAAAGATGGAACTTTTACCAGAAGAAATGAATTTTCAAGCAAAAAGATGAATTTTCTACAAATAGTTGAAGTTTCAACAAAAAAGTAAATTTTCTACCAAAATAGTTCAAATTTCAACCCAAAAAAGACAAATTTTTCAACCAAAAACGCTGAATTTTCAACAAATTTATTAAATTTTCAACATAATAATTAAATTTCCAAGCAAATAATATAAATTGTAACCATAAAAGATGAATTCTCAAACGAAAATAATTATAAAAAGCATTGCAATCTATCCTAAACTTTTTTTAGCATATAGAGAGATATTTTCGTCATTCAAAGAATATGCCTCATTTTCAAGATACTTGTAAGATTTGAGTATTTTCAGACTCTTGACGACAATTTTTGAAACTCTTAAAATTTGATTTTGTAATTTTGAAAGTGATCTCATTTCTGAATTTTGATTGGATTAACCTGGTTAATGAAATTGATCTTTATAGTTCATTCATATATTCGTATAATTGGAAGCTACTTAAAATTGCGATTACAACTTAAAATTACAAAATATTGTTTCACTTTGCGAATCGTTTAACCTTTCTTCTACAGTCAAATATTGTTAAACTTTAAGTGGTTACGTTTTTTAAATCTTTCATACCAAATTTTTCATATTTGTAGAATTTAGATTTACAATTGATAACTTGAAATTATTGGTCAGTTTTGAAGGTGTAAATTTGAAATTGTCGGATTACAAAAATTTCAATTTTGTATTGTTCGACTTAAAACATTTTCGAAATAAAATATTTAGATTTCACACACTTCTAATTTGAAGTTGTCTAATCTTAGCATTTTAAAAACTGCATTTGCGATTAATCTTTTCTATCTGCATTTCTTCATACTAAAGGAAAACTTTTTTTCTTTAATCTCATTAATTCCATACTGAGAGTCCATTGGATGACTATCAATTTTCTAAAACATTATTTGCCAATGGCGACGCGTTCCCAAAAAACGACTTTTTTCATGTAATAAAAATGGTCAGGTGTGGAAATGTTTATTTCTTAAATTCTCATGTAAAATTATGCAAATATACAATTTCTTAACAAGTTTTTCCAATATAAAATGCGTTTTGCAAATGTTTATCTTTTTTCTAAATACGTGTCTTTTGTAGAAAAATTATTAATTTTTGTGCACCTTTCAGTGTTTATGTTTTTAATGAGCGTGCAAGTGGTTTTTTGAACGAAATATTGATTTTTGAATGTATTTTGATAGACAAAGATTTCGAAATATTTCTACATATTTTAATGGATTTTTACAATCACCAAAGATTTCAATTCATTTTAAGAGATTTCAAAGAATTTCTAAAGAATTTTAGAGAATAACTTAAATTTAATTTTCAGGGACTTCTACGGATTTCAAGGGATATAAAGAAATTCCAAAAAAATCATAGGATTTTACAAACTTTAAGTTATTTTAAAAGATTCTGAAGAATTTAAAAAACGTCAAGGAATGTCAGAGAATTTTGTAGGATTTCTAAGGATTTCAAGGAATTTCGAAGAATATCACAAGATTTACGGATCTTATAGGTCCATCAAGTATTTTAAAGATTTAAGTGATTTTAAATTCTCAAGGAATTCTAGATAACTTCAAGGAATAAATTTGGTTTATTTTATTTTAAATGAGTTCTACAGATTCCTATTTCGAAGATTTAAAAAGAATTTGAAATGGGTTAGAAGATTTCAAGGATTTTCTACGGATTTTAACAGATTTCCACGATTTTAATGTATTTCAAAATATTAACAAAGATATCAATAGATTTTAAAAGGTTCCGAAGCATTTTTATGGATTTCAATTAAACTTTTAGGAGTAAAATAGTTCAATTTTTAGAGCCACCTAGTGAACATAGGCCAAAACAGGAATATTCGAATTTAATAATCTCTACCATGAAATTCAAAAACCACTTTAGATGAAACTCAAATTTTCACTCAACCGAAATATTATTGAATATTAAAATACATTTTGGTATTGCACTTCTTTATTTATCTTATTTTTTATATAATTTCATATTATATTATGTTTTATATTACGTAGTAGAGCAATGTTACACGCGCGCTATAGAGCGCGCATATAATGCTCATAACAGTGACGCTCCATAATAATTTATCACACAATAAAATAAGAGAATATTTTAAAATGCTACAGTCAAAATCAGAGTAAATCATGAAACAAGTCATTTTTTCATCATTCCACCAAGCATCCCCAGCCTTTTTTCCTACAGCGGCAGTACGGCAAACTTCAGATGCGCTCTTACAGATGCTATCCTGTAGTAATATCCATGTACCCTATATACATTTTTATTGTCTAACTATCACCTAACTTTGGATACAGGCCCAAAATTCGAACACCTATTTTTCTTGAATATATACTTACTTTACTTACTTTACTTACTTCACTGTCCAAAGTTAAGTGATTCTACGGTATTTCTAAATATTTCTATCTGTTTTGCATATATTTATAAAACATTTTTGAAATATTTTGGTTTTATCATAGTTGTATGACATGTCACGCGACTTTTAGCAACGTGTAAAATTCATATCTATGACAAATACATTCAATGATCTCTCAGTTTTATATTTTCATACGCTCTTGGGTTGCCCTTATTTTAAAAAAATATATATTTTAGGCCGTTCAACATGTTTTAACTTTCGAGAATCTCATTGCCTAGCATAGTCTACTTTTTGGCAATCACCCTTAAATAATTTTAAAATTTTTGAAATCTTGGAAATCCCTTGAAATCTTTTGAAGTTTCGATTTTCGAGATGGCGGATATGTTATTTGAGCCAATCTAGCGAAAACATTTTAAAATATCTTTGAAGACAAAGTAAAAAAATAGTTACATTGGCAAGCAATTTGAGAATATAGTAGCATTAGTATCATTTTCTTCGAAATAGTACCGGAATAGAATCTCATTTAAAAAATGTGGAAAAGTGTTAAAAGTGGCGTGAGTCTAATTTCTTGACTGAGTGTAAATAAGTGTATTTAAAAAAGTAGTGAGCCCTTGATTTTGGTGAAAGTCGATTTTTCTGGAGAAAAATGGCGAGTACAGCTGAAATTGCTGGAGAAATCACGAAGCCCGGAAGCGTCGCGAGGATCGTGAGAGAATATTTGAGGCCAGCTTCGCGAATATTCGCGATCTCGCGACTTGAGTTGAAATTAAGTCGAGCGGGACTAGGACGATCGCTCTTGAAATTTCCGCGACATCAACCACCGTGGATGGATGGATCGGTAGTCGATCGAGGGAGACGAATGGTCGATTTATCGTTGTTGAAGGATCTCGAAAAAGCGGTCGATCGTGATTTTTCCACGCTCTTAGTCGTGCTTCGCTGAAACCTGGCAATGCGCAAACCGTAGCCCAAATTGGCGAGAAACGAACCTATGTACGAAATAAGTCCTCAGGGGATGCATGCTCTCAGGAAAAGGCTCGTTTCTCTCAGCAAACCAAGATTCGTCGACTGTTCGAAAACGTTTTTCGATAATGAAGGGTTTGCTCAGACGAGGTCGATTATACTTTGCATGAAAAGTGAGACATTTTTTCTACAACTACTTTTTAAAAATACTGCAAAGTTTAATCTTCATTTTCTCAAAAATTGATTTTACGAAGTTTACTCGTTTTCTTACCTACACTGTTAAAAATTTTTGTAATTTTAGCTTACGAAAGTGTATTATTATCAAGCCAATAAGCCAAATCCCTTTCATAGGAAGATCCATACTACTTATTCCAACCACGTCCACTGAGCAAATCTCTTCAAGAGGGCCCATAAATATCCAAAATCATTCGTTTCATTAAACGTCCCTCATGCATTCTCACAACATGAAAAAACCATCTCAGCAAGTTTCTTTCACTCTTGTCAATCAATGTTTCTTCTACAAAATATTCTTTGAGAACCCATTCATTGCTGAGGTTGTCCAAAGCATTTTATCACACATATTTCACAGAAACAAAAATCCCCCACCACTCCTAAGCATTTCAGCAGTAATACCATCCGCACCAGCAGCCTTGCCATTCTTTAGCATTTTAATGGCGGATATAATGTCGCGGATATCGATTCTGAGTTCGCCACCTACAACGATTGTCTGACATATCCTCTTCTATGTCACAGTTTTTATGCTCCATACCTTGACCTACATACAATTTCTTCGAAAAATCACTCATAGTCTTTCACTTTGTCCGTATCCCATACGATTTCACCATCAGCATTCCTAATTCCAACTAAGCCAGTCTTACTGCTTCCTCTCCTAATCTTCTTAACCTATTTCCAAAATAATTTCGTATATTCTTCAAAATCATTTTGCATATTTTTATCTTCTGCTGCTTTGATTTTATCCTTGCTTTCTTCGACTAATTTCTTAGCTTTTCTGACTTTGTCCCTTTAATTATTTTTTAATCTAGTCCTATCTTTATCGCTAAGACCTTTAATATTCCACATTCTGGAGTACACTTGCAAGGAACACAGTATATACATTTTTAATACAAATTTGACTTGAGAGTATAACTGCGAAATATTCCTTACTCTATCAATTTCCATATTTTCAACTTTAGATACTTTTTTCCATATTTTTCTGTCAGATTAAATTCAATTAGTCCACCGAAGTCAATGAATATTTAAATAATTCAATTTTCCTATAAAAAATATAATTTTCAGTAACCGAGCAAGACATTAAACGTCGAGAACAGCTCCTAGATGCTATGAAGAAAGCTTATGAAAGCCAATAAAAAATGAACATTCAGTCTGTTGCTTCATTTCCGGTATATGTATACAGTCCTTCATATATTTTTAAACGTATACCATGTCAACATATTGTTATATTTTTTTTCAATTCAATTTCTTTCCTCAGATACCTGAGTGTTATTTTGAAGAAAAAGGCCAAAAGGTGGAAACATCCCCAAATTGTGGTACTTATTTGTCAAAGAATCGACATATGTACATTGAAAATTTATCAATACTTGATGATGATTGAAAAAGTATACCTCGTGAGTCTTTTTGAGAAGTTTATGGTCAAAGTATTGCTAATTATTCTGCAACTGGGAAAAGAACGAATCGTCCAGAAATCGACTGCCGATTATTCAGAGGTATATACGGTAATTTTATATTTTTTAGTTTTGCTTTAGATCATAGAAGCTTATGAAATCGTTTTTAGAACACTAAAGTTTTCATTTTGGCCTCAAGCTATCGGAAGCTATTATTCCACGTAGTCAGGAAAAAATTATAAATAAGATTTTCGACTTGCGGAAGATAACCAAATTTTGAGAAAAGTGACAAAAAAATAAAATTAAAAATTGTCGGACTAGTCGTCTGAAACATCAACCCAAATCGATTTCATTCTCTTGAGGAACTTTTTAACTATACCGAAGTGAACATCAACAACATTTCGCAAATAAGTTTTCAAATTATATAATGAAAAACACTACAAACAAAAAATCGCATATTTTATGAGTTTTGTTGCAATATTACATTTTTGAGGCATAGTTGATAGTAAAAGTATGAAATATCTGGAAAAATGACACGTTGATACATATTTCCAGAGTGGATGAATAGAATTGCACTGCAACCTGTGACGAAGTAGAAACTAGTTGAATTTATTGATAAGCTGGCCTCAAACAAAAGAAAATATCGATCTGATACATCAGAGGAATCTGAAACGAAAAAAACTGGCTCAACATTCATTAACCCCTCCAATCACAATCAAGAATATTGATCTGATACATCGAAGAAATCTGACAATGAAGTGAAAAAACTGGCTCAAGATACAGAAACATACTTCAATTGAAACAAAGAAAATTATGAGTATCTAAACTAAATAAACAAAATAAACTTCAATATTTCGTAAAATTAAAAATTAATTTCAATTACGAATCGACTCAAGCTTTCAATTTTTATTGGCTAGTGAAAAATTTGGAATTATTTGACTTTCTTTAGAAAATCATTAGCTCAGAATAAAAAATCAAAATAAGAATATCAACGAAAAAAGACAACAATAGTTACTTTTATTTAAGGAATGGTTACAAATATATTTTCAATGCCACCTGCAAGCAAACGTTGAATTATCGACTGCGAAATTTTGAAGGAACCAATGCCAACGATTAGTAAAACACTAGAAATTCAGGAAAAAAACATGTCATCATCCGCCCTTGGAAAAAGTGCAGCACATTTATTAGGAATTCACGAGAAATGTCTCGGTATTAAAACAGGAGAAATATTTGTTATTATACCACTGATATATTCGGAAAATGCAGATTTGAAAAAAAAAATAATTGAAACCGTTTTGATTTGAGCCATTCATCAAATTTTTTCGCAATTTATAGGTTTATATTATTGAGCGTGCGTGCATGCTCAACGTTTATTGAATTGTATTATATTTAATATATGTTTATGAAATATACTCATTATATATTGTATAATAAATACATTATATACGGCTTTTTATGTGATATATAGCCCATTCACACATTATATATTTTATATGTGTCAAATGATGAATGGTTCAGAAAGATCTATAATAATCCATGTATTAAACTTTTAAAATGTAATTTGGTTACTTGGTTACTTGGTCGGAAAGTGTATTATTATTATACCATTAACTGTGGCTTCCGCCTCTGCACCAAGTATCCCCGAGTAGTATGATTCTTTCTCCAGGATCGCAAGTACCTATAATATCATTAAACGAGTCCCTCAAGGTATCTTTTACACCAATACTGTCACCATCGCCTGGAGCGTCGCATACTATAAAATAAACTTCTGATTCTCACTTTTATTCTAACCCATAATAATCTTGAAGATAGACATTTATACTTTTTGACATGCTGTTTTGCTCTATAATTCATAACCGAATCGACTCCTTGGCTACCATGTGATTCATTATCTAGTCCTAGCTATAGTTTGCGTTCATTTTCTAGCTTTCTTACACATAAAATATCTAGCTTCATTCACACCCTTAGAGTTCCCAACACCCAGCCTCCATCTTTTTTCTGTCTCACCCTTCTATTTAAATTTACCTGATAAGAGCTAAAATGTGCGCCAGTGATAGGAAAATACTCTTAAACTTTTAAGAACTACCATTTAGGACAATATTTTGCTTGTTTCTTCGCCTCATTTCTCATTAGAAAGACCTAGGATGACTCAAGAAATATTTTTTAAAATATCTCAGAGTTTTTTAAATAACTTAAAGACAATTCGAGTTCCAGTTTTTGGTCTTCAAACCACACTTAATGAAAAAAAAGGTAAAATACGGTCTTTTTGCGAAAAGTTTTGAAAAAATGAAAAAATGTGTTTCTTATGTGCAAAAGTAAAATTAACACCAGGCAGTACCCATTGCTTTGACTGCTGCTTTGTGTGGATCCAGGTTTCGTCCACAGTGACAACTCGATGTAAAAAGTCCTGCGGATTCCGATTAAACTTCGTCAAACACTGCGCTGAAGTGTCTTTCCGGTTGCGTTTTCGATCGGGAGTCAGCGATCGCGGCACCCATCTTGCACACACCTCCTTAACCTCTAGTTTTTCGTGCAAGGTGCTATAGTCTCGTCCAGTGGAGATGCCTACAGCCTCAAAAATCTCGCGCACCTTGATTTGTCGCTCTTCCATAACCATATGATGATTTTCTTTCACCATACTCGATGTGGCGACCATAATTGTTCGTCCGGAGCACGCTTCATCTTGAGTTGTGGGTCGGTCACGTTTAAATTCGTTCATCTAAAAATAATCAGTTCTCAACGAAGGAGCGGACTCCTTGTGAACTTCGTCAACTCGGCTTTGATCTGCATTGCCGTCCAATTTTTTAAATGAAAATGTTTTTTCAGTGTACGGAACTTTTCTTTCTCAATTTTTTCGAAAACTACTGACATGCTCTCTTCAAACGTATACTAAACGCGAACTAAGCGTCGGTTTCAGCTGAAGCTTGGTAGAGCTTAGTTGTAGAGTGCTGTTTCGTGGCTATATACCACAAAGTTCATTTTGGCGCCGTCTAGTGGGAAATTTACCTCACTAATGAAACGACTTTCGTAAGTCATCCGACTCGTGACTTCCTACACTAACAGAAGACGATCGAGTCGGAAAAATCATTTCACCTTACAATAATCCGAAAGAATGCAGAACCTACGACCCTGTGGTCGGATCACTTATTATAATTAAGAACACGTTGTAGTGGAATGTGAATTCTCAGTTTAGAGTTTACAATTAATCGCGAAAACGAGACAAATGAGACATATGTCTCAATTTGGCTTTTTTATGACCTCTCCCAGTGAGAGTTAGAACCAGACCAAGAGACAAAAGTTGGAAACGCGCATCAGTAACTATGAATATAGAGAATGCAGCGTGTTGAACTCAGTCTCAGAAATGGCTTATCACAGATTATATCCAAATAGAGCTAAATGAGCTCAAAAAAGTAATAACGAAAGTCATCCTACGATTTTTCTTACGAGAAATTATGTGAAGAACTGTGAACGAAGTAAAATATCGTTATGAAGGGTAGTTTAAAAAAAATTAAGGGTAGTTTTCTATCACTGGTATACACGTTAGCTTCTACAATGTCATTTCTAATCATTCAAGGCAAAAATATCTGAGGTGTATGAAAATAAGCACATAATGAATTTCCACTTTCAAGAGCAGTATTCTGAATAAGGTTAGGGTACAATTATTTTCAGTGATGCCTTCCATCATGTTATTATCATATTTATTTCTTTTATGTAAGTCACTTGTCACTTTTACACACACAAAAAATAACACTTTTTACTGCTTCAAGGTGTTTGAACATGAGCCAAACATTTTCTTTTAATTTATGAAAAATTGAACAATTATTTGTGCACCCAGTGGAAGAAAATAGGGGGATGAGACAAGAAAATTTTTTTATATTTTTTGGGTCACTCTAATATACACCCACTTTGATCACTCAGAGGAAAGTATGAGAACAAAGCCAGAACCAAAGGAGTTATGATCGGTTCGTACTGTATACTGAGGAGGGCACCAGCTGCGTGCAGCTTGGTCTTTAAGATGGGAAAAGACCATTTATTACTTCAGAACTCTGATAAGAATTCTCAACCCTGAATGAAGCTTGAGAAGCTTTGAAGCTTCCATAAATTTCCATTACACTCCAAAATTTTTCCAGATTTCCGAAAGCTGCAAGCAGTTTAATGAATTTCCCTAAATTTCCAAAAGTGACGAACGTTTACAAACATTTCCATAAATTTTCAAGAATTCACCTGAGCTTCCAAAAGTTTCTAGCATTTTCAAATATTTCTTTCAATTTTCAAAAATTGATTAATAATTCTATGAGAAATTGTTGATAAATTGGTTTTCGACGCGTAGAATTTACTGAAATTGGATAGAATTGACTGGATCTTTCAAAAAGTTGACCTGTAATTCTTTGAAAAGTAGACCTGAAAAACATGGAAAAGTCGTTTAGGAATGACGTGTGTTTTTGCTTCAAAAATTTTATTTAATTGTTTTAAACAATTCATTCAAACACATACTCTAGCGTGTCAGTTTATTTTATAAGAAAAATGAGGTTTAAAGATGAAGAAGGACTGGACCATGGCTGGATCAAAGTTGAAATAGACCTGGGCGAGAGCTATTTTCTCCTCTCATACAGTATATTAAGTTATTCAGTAAATATATATTTCTTCAAAGTTGTTTGAATCTTAAATAGAATTATTAGACTAGCTCAGCCCAACGAATGTAGACTTCTGGGACGGTTTCTTTGTAGAATAGATCATTCAGACGATCATCATCCAATATTGATTCAGTCACGTTAGCAATGTCGTTTTGGATGTATACTTTAACTCTTCCGTAAGCATTATTTAAATCCCTTCTACGGAACATGAGTGGGTACAAAAAATGGAATTTCATGACTCCGATGATGTAATTATCCAGTATTCCTACTCTATGAAATCCTGTTTCTAGAGGCAAAAATTGATGTGTTACACCTTCGAAATAAGGAACGTGAAATCGAATGAGAAGAGGATGAACTGCGGCTCTTTTGGGTGGCCAAGTTAAGTCTGCAAAAAAAATATAAGTAGTAAATTATTGTATTAATTATAAGATCAACTCGATAAATCACTCTTTTTATTTTTATAAAATTAATTTATACTGTCGTCGGGAATTATCTGCACGGCTTGTGATTGCGGTATTAAAAATCACTAATGACTTTGAAACACGATAACTAGGTTGAAAATAAAAGTAGACAGATTTTTCAAAAACGGTTAGAGAGCTTATGAAATTCCAAGTCGAGTGAACCTTTGTAGAGATATTCCTGATCTGTTGACGAGAATATATTACTTGAGAAGTTTTTTGACAATATTCAAAAATTTCTCGAATTTTTCACTTCAAATTCAACTCGTGCTACCACCTAGGAAACTTGTGCCAAAAATCTCAAGCTTACAGGACATAATGTTTGAATTCTCATCTTAACTTTGAGCCGATAAAGCTTTTAAATTTTTCACGGAATCCCGAGATATGACTAAAAATATTCAAGCTTGTCTGTGTCGAGTTTCAATCGGCGATCACTGCTATCGGCTGCAAGGGTGGTGTTCGTTAAGAATTTCTCGAACTTGGTACAGCAGATTCAACTCGTGCTACGAAGTGCAAAATTCGTAACAGAAATCTGAAATTTACAGGATATAATCTTCAAAACCTTATCCTAAATTTAAGCCAACAAAGCCTCAAAAATCATCACACGTTCTCGAGATATGACAAAAATTTTCCAAGAATTTCTCTAATTTTGTACCTTGAATTCAACTCATACTACGACTTAGGATCTTTGTAGCCAATATCACAAATTTACAGGATATGATTTTTAAAATCATATCTTAACTTTAAGCCAATGAAGCTTTAAGAATCCTTACGGGCTTCTGAGATATGACCAAAAATGTCCAAGCTTTGCGTCGAGTTTCAATCGGAAATCACTGTTGTCGGCCACCAAAAATTTCTCGTATTTTGTATTTAAAATTCAACTCGCGCTGCGACTCAGGGAATTTGTGACAAAAATCTGAAACTTACAGGATATGAGCCTTAAGATCTTACCTTCAATTTAAGCCAACGAAGCTCTGAAAAACTTTACGGGTTCTCAAGATATGACTAAAAATATTTAAGCGTGTCTGCGTAGAGTTTCAGTCGGCCATCACCGCTGTCGGCCGGCCTCGCTGCTCAAGCCAAATGATACTTGTCACTAGATACGCTTTGACGTTTTTATTCATATCTCGAGAACTTGTAAGTATTTCCTAAGTTTTATCGTCTTAAATTAAAGATAAGATTTTAAAAAGCAGACTCTTCAAACTTCAGATTTTTAACGACTTTCCTAGATCCTGATTCGATTTGAAGTCGACGTACGAAACTCGAGAAATTCTTGAATGTTTTCCAAAAACTTCTCACCTCTCTCGGGAGATTTGAAAAAAGTTCAATTGTTGAAAATTGAACATTCAACAGCTGAAATTTTAATTTTCAACAGTTGAGTGTTCGTGATAAAAGCGAGTCAGAAATTCAACTTTTGATAATAAAACTGTTGAAAATTCAATTTTCAGTTATCTTCAATTTTCAACAGTTAAAGTTTTAATAGTCAAATCTTTAAGTGTTAAGAATTCAGTTTTTAGAATTTTCAGTTTTCTTCGACTTTCCACACTTAAATAGTCAAAAAAGGCAATGTTTGAGGAAAAGTTAATTTTAAATTGTTAAAAATTGAAGAAGATCGAAAATTCAGTTGATAGCATTAATTTCAAATCAGGCAGGCTGAGCCGCAGAATGAGAAATACGTTGTTTTCAGAGGAAATTAGGTGACATGTATTGTTAAAGTTGAAAATTCAATTTCTTCTTGAATGTTCTACTGTTTAGAAATGACGAAAATTGAAGACTTAACTGTATTGAAAATTTAATATTCTTTCAAAATTCGCTTTTTTCTTGAATTCTCAAATGTTAAAAATTGAAGAAAATTGAAAATAAGCACTGGTCAGAAAAATTTCATCTATGTATCTGTGGAATGAAACACATAATTTCTGAAGTACTTTTTTGCACTGAATCATAATTCACAAAGTGATGGCGATTTTCCTGAAAATCGAAAATTTCCATTTTCATCAAAAAGTGAGCAAGATAAGACAAAAAATTACTCACCAAAGAAGTTCCCCTTTGAAAGATCCACAAAAAGTTCATTTACGACTTTTCGATATTTCGCACAACACATTTTTTTGTCATTCAAAAAGACAATAATTTAAAGAGAGAGAAAACAAAAATGGTAATTTAAAAAAATGCATATATGTGCATATATTTCGAAAACGGTGGAAAATCTTAAAATGTGGTAAAGGAACTTCTTGTAGGTCTCTTAAAAAGGAACAACTTTGCGGTGTGAAATTTTTTCTCGTATCTCGCATATTTTTTTAATAAAATTATAATTTTTCATTTTTAGGAAAATCGAGATCATTTTGTTAATTTTCAACATTCAAAAAAGGTTTCTGCAGATCTTGAAAGCTTGAGAAATCCCTCGCCAGAGTAACGAAAGAAAACTTGAATATCCTAATGAGATGAAAAAAATACAACATTTCCGAGTAAGAAAAAAAGTCTCCTTAATCCCATTAGGATCCCGCATAAAGTTCTGTTAAAATACTGGGTATAAGACATATCAGTACTTAAGTACAAACTTTTCCTAAAAATTTTTTAAAGTCGAAATAGGGACAAAAGTACCAGGAAAGTTTCATTTATTAATTTTTTTCGAAATTTGCGCGACTCATGATAGGATTTATGTCCCGGAAAAGTCCAACTTATTTTTTTTAACTTTATGGGTCCTAAATAATTTTTGAGACAAGAGTACTAGAAAAGTTCCATTTTATTTTATTTCGAAAATCTTACAAGTGCTGATGGGAAGGAAGTGCTGTTGATAGCACGATGATAATGTCCCATTTCACCAGGGCTTTTTCAAATCGAAAGTACCAGAAAAGTCCCACTTATTTTTTTCCACCAGGACTTTTTTAGGAAAAAGGTAGCGGAAGGGTCTTACTTATTTTTTCCTTGTTTTGAGCAGGACTTTTTAGGACTGAAGTACTAAAAATGTTCAAAATATTTCCCGTTTCACTAGGCCTTTTTCAAGACAAAGGTACTGGAAAAACCCCACCTAATTTTTGTCTTTGCTTTGAGCAGAACTTTTTTAAGACTAAAGTACCGGATGAATTCCACTCATTTTTTCTTATTTTAAACAGGACTTTTCAGGACTGAAGTACCAAAAAAGTTCAAAATATTTTCCGTTTTACCAGGACTATTTTAAAACAAAACTATCGGAAAAGTTCCACTTACTTTGTTTTTGTTTCTTTTCAAGACAAAACTACCGAAAAAGTCCCACTTAATTTTTTATTTTTTTCGAGTCAGAATTTTTAGGACAAAATTACCGGAAAGATCCCACTTAATTTGAAAAAAATCACAAGTCCTAAATAATTTATGGGACAAAAGTACTAGAAAAGCTCCATATTATTTTTATTTTTTCGAAATTTTTACAAGTGCTGATGGGGTTTATGTGCTGTAAAAATGTGCTGCTGAAGTACAACTAAATCACCAAAAGTGTTCAATATATGTCCCGTTCCACCAGGATTTTTTAAAGACAAAAGTATCGGAAAATACCACTTATTTTTGTTTTTGTCTTGAGCAGGACTTCCTCAGACTAAATACCGGATAAGTACCACTTTTTTTTGAACAGGACTTTTCAGGACCAAAGTACCAGAAAAGTTCAAAATATTTTCCGTTTCACCAGGAATTTTTTGAGACAAAAGTATCGGAAAAGTCCCACTTAATTTTTAGTTTGGTTGAGTCGGACTTTTTCAAGACTGAAGTCCCGGAAAAGTTCCACTTATTGTTGTTTTTATTTTGAGCAAGACTTTTTTAGGACTAAGGTACCGGTTGATTCCCACTTATTCTTTCTCGTTTTGAACAGGTCTTCTTAGGACTAAAGAACCAAAAAAGATCAAGTTATTTCCCGTTTCACCAGGACTTTTAAGACAAAAGTATCGAAAAAGTCCCACTTCTTCTTTTGTTTGTTTGAGCAGGACTTTTTAAAGACAAAAGTACCGGAAAAGTCCCACTTCATTTTTTTTGTTTGAGCACGACTTTTTGAAGACAAAAATACCGGAAAAGTCCCAAATAATTTTTTGTTTGTTTGAGCAGGATTTTTCTAAGACAAAAGTGTTGGAAAAGTCCCACTTATTTTTGTTTTTGTCTTGAGCAGGACTTCTTGAAATTAAAGTACCGGATAAGTACCACTTTTTTTTCAAAAGGACTTTTCAGGACTAAAGTGCCAGAAAATTTCAAATTATTTCCCGTTTCACCAGGACTTTCAAGACAAAAGTACCGGAAAAGTCTCACTTCTTCTTTTGTTTGTTTGAGCAAGACTTTTTTAACACAAACGTACCGGAAAAGTCCTACTTATTTTTGTTTTTACTTTGAGCAGGACTTTTTAGGACTAAAGTACCAAAAAAGTTTAAAATATTTCCCGTTCTACTAGGACTTTTGTAAGACATCAATACCGGAAAAGTCCCACTTCATTTTCTATTTGTTTGAGCAGGACTTTTTTAAGACAAACATACCGGAAAAGTCCTAATTATTTTTGTTTCTGCTTTGAAAAGGACCTTCTCGGACAAAAGTATCAAGAAAGTTAAAAAATTTCCCCTTATTTTTTCTTGTTTTGAGCTGGTCTTTTCAGGACTAGAGTACCAAAAAAGTTCGAAATATTTCCCGTCTCACCTGGACTTTTTTAAGGCAAAAGTGTCGGAAAAGTCCCACTTATTTTTGTTTTGAGCAGGACATTTTAAGGACTGAAGTACGGAACAAATACCACCTTTTTAACAGGACTTTTCAGGACTAAACTACCACAAAAGTTCAAAATATTTCGCGTTTCACCAGGACTTTTTTAAGACAAAACTGTGGGAAAAGTCCCACTTATTTTTGAGCAGGACTTTTCAAGGACTCAAGTACCGAATCCGCATCTCACTTATTTTTTCTTGTTTTGAACTGATCTTTTCAGGACTAAAGTACCAAAAAAGTTCGAAATATTTCCCGTCTCTCCCGGACTTTTGTAAGACAAAAGTATCGGAAAAGTCCCACTTATCTTTGTTTTGAGCAGGACCCTTTGAGGAATAAAGTACCGGACAAATAGCACTTTTTTTAACAGGACTTTTCAGGACTAAAGTACCAAAAAAGTTCAAAACATTTCCCGTCTCACCCGGACTTTTGTAACACAAAAGTATCGGAAAATTCACACTTTTTTTTGAGCAGCACTTTTTAAGGACTACAGTACCGAATCCGAATCCCACTTATTTTTTCTTGTTTTGAACTGGTCTTTTCAGGACTAAAGTACCAAAAAAGTTCGAAATATTTCCCGTCTCAGCCGGACTTTTGTAAGATAAAAGTATTGGAAAAGTCACACTTTTTTGAGCAGGACCTTTTGAGGACTAAAGTACCGAATCCGAATCCCACTTATTTTTTCTTGTTTTGAACTAGTCTTTTCAAGGCTAGAGTACCAAATAAGTTCGAAATATTTCCCGTCTCTCCCGGACTTTTGTAAGACAAAAGTATCGGAAAATTCCCACTTTTTTTTGAGCAGGACTTTTTAAGGACAAAAGTACCGAATCCGAATCCCACTTATTTTTTGTTTTGAACTGGTCTTTTCAGGACTAGAGTACCAACAAAGTTCGAAATATTTCCCGTCTCACCCGGACTTTTGTAAGACAAAAGTATCGGAAAAGTCACACTTTTTTTTGAGCAGGACTTTTTAAGGACTAAAGTACCGAATCCAAATCCCACTCATTTTTTCTTGTTTTGAACTAGTCTTTTCAAGAGTAGAGTACCAAAAAAGTTCGAAATATTTCCCGTCTCTCCCGGACTTTTGTAAGACAAAAGTATCGGGAAAGTCCCACTTATTTTTGTTTTGAGCAGGACCTTTTAAGGACTAAAGTACCGGACAAATACCACTTTTTTTTAACAGGATTTTTCAGGACTAAACTACTAAAAAAGTTCAAAATATCTCCCGTTTCACCAGAACTTTTTTAAGACAAAACTATCGGAAAAGTCCCACTTATTTTTGTTTTGAGCAGGACCTTTTAAGGACTAAAGTACCGGACAAATAACACTTTTTTTTAACAGGACTTTTCAGGACTAAGCTACCAAAAAAGTTCAAAATATTTCCAGTTTCACCAGGACTTTTTTAAGACAAAAGTATCGGAAAAGTTCCACTTTTTTGTTTTGAGGAGGACCTTTTAAGACAAAAGTATCGGAAAAGTTCCACTTTTTTGGTTTGAGGAGGACCTTTTAAGACAAAAGTATTGGAAAAGTCCCCTTTAATTTTTTGCTTGTTTGGGCAGGACTTTTTTACGTCTGAAGTTCCGGAAAGGTCCCACTTGACCTTCCGTGGCGCTGTTTGGCACAGCTTCGGAGAAGCCTTTAGTCAGTTTCAAAGTGGCAGACAGTGACAGGCTTTGGCGTACCATGTTTGCATAATGTTATGTCACAAATGTTAATGTTAATGTCACAAATCGACTCACTTTTTATATGCTTCACGTGCTTTTGAAAACTCTCATCTTTGACGCGGTTAAAAAAGTATCCTGTGCATTATGAAACAGAAGCAATGATTTGAGACTCGTGTGATTGCTGCCCTCGCTTCGCTCGGGAGGCAAACTTCACCTTCGTCTCAACCAACTGCTTTTATCCCTTAACACACAATATACTATTTTCGCAATAATTAAAAACTTTTGAAAAAAAAGTTGCAAATTTCTTTTAAAGAAGAGCGGTTGGAAACAAATGGAGGCCAGTCTCGAATTCAACACCAGAAAGTACTACGGAAATGATGTGTTTCATTTTACAGATACACAGGTGACTTTTTGTAGACCAGCGTAATTAAAATATCACAATATTCGGGATTAGCTCGAGGCGCATGAATGTTCCCCAAATTTTATTTTTCCTAATATTTATTTTACCTAGAATCATTTGCCCGAATAGCAATTTCCTATCATTTTTATTTATACTAATTGCCAATTTACCTCATTTTTATGTTTCCAAATTATTCTCAGTGCTACTTAAGAATTCCTTCGAATGATCATTTGTCATCATTTTTGTATTTCCGAATTACCGTTTGAAATAATTTTCATTTTTCCGAACTACCGTTTGTCATCACTTTTATATTTCGGAATTAGCATTTGGCATCAATCTTATTTAACCGAATAATAATTTGACACAAATTTGATAATACCGAATTACTATTTAACATAATTTTTATTTTTCCGAACTGCCATTTGTCATAATTTTTTTTCTGAATTACCATTTGTCATGATTTTTATTTTACCAAATTATAATTTGACATAATTTTTATAATATCGAATCACTATTTAACATAATCTTTATTCTTCCGAAACACTACGTGACATAATTTTTCTTCTTCTGAATAAACACATAACCTGAAATTCATTTAAACGAAACGCCATCTCTCAGAATTCCCATGTCATCGAAACTGCATGTAATATAAATTTCATACTCCCTAAAATGGCGTCCGGCTTTCTTTTGGCTGAATCGAATTTCGCGGCATTATTAAACAAATCGAAATTCTGGATGCCATATTGGGAGGAATTGAGTTTATGTTACATGCAGTTTTGATGACATGGAGATTATGCCAGATGGCGTTTCGTTTAAATACATTTTAGGTGATGTGCTTATTCGGAAGAACAAAAATTATGTCACATAGTGTTTCGGAAATATAAAAATCATGACAAATGTTAATTTGGAATAATAAAAATTATGACAAATGGCAATTCGGAAAAATGAAAATTATGACAAATGGTAATTTCGGAAGAATAAAAGTAATAGAGTTGTGAAAAGTTGAAAATTGTTTACATATTTCACTTTAGGTTAAAGATATTATTATATTTACCAATGGAATTAGGGAAAACCATTAGGATGAAAAACAGAATAGCGGTCTTCATTTTCTTCTTTTCTTGAAAAGTATCAATAAGTGTGTAACTAGTGTATAATATTCTTCAAAATGTTTCAGGATGGATTTTTATACTCGTGGATATCTTATTTGGCCATGTAAGTCATTTGTCTTCCATTAACCTGTTTTTTCCGCTCTGAAGTAGTATAAATGCTTAAGTTTTATAACATTAGTATTTATCATTTATAGGGTCATAAATTACTTATTACGCACTTGAGAGACCAGTATAACAGTGTTGGGTAAGTTACTTTTTTTTAAGTAACTTGTTAAAATTACATTACTCAGAAAAAAAAGTAACTCGTTACAGTTACGTTACTTTTTTGGGAAAAGTACCTGGTTACAGCAACGTTACTGCAAAAAGTAATTTTAAGTTACTTCAAGTTGAAAATGTAACTTACTTACGTTGCAAATTACAAGTAACGTAATTTTTTCAGTAACTCCGTTACAAGTTCGTTGCAATTGTTAAGATTGTGTTTTTGTACACGTTTTTAGAGACCAAAGAGAAGGTTCGAGATCGTTAACGGACCTTCTTTCACTGAAAAAGAATACTAAGAAATCGCAAATTTCATTTTGCGATCAAACCATGCAAGATACGAAAAAAATAGCACACAAAAGTTATTCACCCAAAAATGGTCTACAAATTTATTATTAATTACTTTTTGATGAGATGCACAGTTTTCCATTTAATCGTGAAAAATAGCATTAAAAATTAAAAATGTTAATTTATGGGAAAACGACACAAGATACAAGAAAATGTTTGATAATAAAAGTGTTCGTCTAAATTAGATCTGCAAATTAATTTTGGACCATTTTATAATAACACACGTAGTTAGTGTTTCAATCCAGAAAAGGACCATTGAAAATAACGAATTCAAATTTATAGAAGAATAACATGACACAATAAAATGTTTAATAATTGAATTGTTCATGTTGAAAAGATCTACAAATTTGTTATTGGCCATTTCTTGATTAAATGCACAGTTTTCGTTTTAAGCGTGAAAAATAACACTAAAAATGAAAAAAATAAATTTTTGGAAAAATGACACAAGATAAAATAAAATGTTTAATGACTAAGTTATTTGTCTGAAAAAGGTGTATAAATTTGTTCTAACCATTTTTTGATGAGGCGCGTAGTTTGCGTTTCAACCAATAAGAGCGTCATTGAAAATAACAAGTTTAAATTTATGTAAAAATGACTCAATACATTGAAATGTTAAATGACAAAATTATTTACCCAAAAAAGGTCTACAAATTTTTTATTCATCATTTTTTGATCAAAAGTGTAGTTTTCGTTTTAATCACGGAAAATAGCGTAAAAAATAAATAATTTGAATTTTTGAGAAAATAATACAAGATATGATGGAATATTAAGTGACAAAATTTTTCATCTAGGAAAGATCTACTTTTTTATTGGCTACTTTTTGATAAAATGCGCAGTTTTGGTTGTAATCGTGAAAAATAGCACTAAATTTTTAAATTTTATCTCATGGAAAAACGATACAAAATACAAAAAAATGTTCGATGACAAAAATGTTCGCCTAAATTAAATCGAGAAATCAACCCTAGACTATTTTGCGATAAGACACGTAGTTTGCGTTTTAATCAAGAAAAGGTCAATTAATAATAACAAATTAAGATTTACGGAAAAATGACACAATAGAATAAAATGTTTAATGACACAATTGTTCAACTAAAAAAGATCTAAAAATTTGTCATTAACCATTTTTGAATGAGACGTGCAATTTTCGTTGCAATCGTGAAAAATGACAATTAAAATAAAAAAATTAAATTTTTGGAAGATCGAAACAAGATAGAATGAAATATTTGATGACAGAGTTATTCATCTAAGAAAGGTCTGCAAACTTGTTTCTGTCCCAAGCGGTAATGGAAAAACTGTTTGCAGATTCAGTAAAGAAACAGCTAAGTTGTTTGATATGGAATCAGATCAAACAAGAAGACACTAAGGTGCTCCTTTTAGGAGAGGACAGTTTGTTGCTAACAGGCGCATAAATGAACCTGGAAACGTAACAGCGGGGACCGGCGCGAAGGTTGTGTCCCAAACGGTAAAAGAAAAACTGTTTGCAGATTCAGTAAAGAAACAGCTAAGTTGTTTCGATATGAAATCAGATCAAACAAGCAGACACTAAGGTGCTCCTTTTAGGAGAGGACAGTTTGTTGCTAACAGGCGCATAAATTTGTTGAAAATTTGTTTGTTTTTATGAAGAATTAATTTTTTATGTTCAAAATGATATTATTCCATTTTTGGTTGAAAATCGATATTTTCAATTGAAAATCGATCTTTTTTAACTGAAAATTCATTTATTTTGTTGAAAATTTATTTCCTCAATAAAAATTAAGCCTCTGTAGTAAAAAATTCAACTATTCAACTTTCTTGGTTAAAAATTTAACTACTTTGTTAAAAATTCGTTTTTTTTGTTTGTTCAAAATAGGTTTTTTTAACCGAAAATTTAACTATTCCATTTTCATTTTAAATCTTTTTCTGTCGAGAATTCAACTATTTGGTTGAATGTTGAACTCTTTTGTTGAAAATTTACTAATTTGGAGAAAATTGGGTTATTTTTATTAAGAATTAATTTTTCAAACTATAAATGATACTATTCCATTTTTGTTTGAAAATCGATATTTTAAATTGAAAATTCATCTATTTTGTTGAAAATTCATTTTCCCGATGAAAATTTATCCTCTGTAGTAAAAAAATTAAACTAATTAACTTTTTTGGTTAGACATTCGACTGCTTTGCTAAAAATGCGTTTTTTTTTGTTTGTTCAAAATAAGTTTTTTTAACTGAAAATTTTACTATTACATTTTCTTTAATTCATCTTTTTTTGTTGAGATTTCAACTATCAAGCTGAATGTTGAAGTCTCTTGTTGGAAATTCACTTTTTTGGTAGAAGATTCATCATTTTAGTTGAAACTTCCTCTTTTCGGTTGTAAATTTAACTATTTTGTAGAAAATTAATTTGTTTTTACTAAGAATTAATTTTTTGAACTCAAAGTGTATGTTATGTATGTTATATAATGTTAATTATTCTGTTTTTTCTGGTTTAAAATTAGTTTTTTTAACTTAAAATTTAACTAATTCGTCTTCCTAGTGGAAAATTCAACTATTTAATTGAAAATTCATTTGTTTCGTTGAGAATTTATATTTTTCGTAGAAATATAATCTTCTTGGTTGGAAATTCAACTGTTTTGTTGAAATTGAGTCTTTTATAGTTGAATTCAACTGTTTTAGATATATATTAGTATATGTATTAGTATTTTGTTAAAATGTAGTTTTCTTGTTCAAAATTAATTTTTTTGAATTGAAAATTCAACTATTCTATTTTTGGTTGGAAATTATTCTTTTCTATTCACAAATTCAACTATTTGGTTGAAAATTCAACTATATGGTTCGCAATTTATGTTTTTTGTTTAAAATTCGTCTTTTTGGTAGAAAATTAATCATTTTGGTCGAAGATGCAATTGTTCGGTTGAAACATATTTGGTTTTAGTTAAGGATTCAACTTTACGGTCAAAAATTAGTCTCTTTTAGTTGAAATCATTTTTTTATGATTCATAATTAAAATCTGTTTTGATCAAAGTATCAAGTATTACATTTTTCGTGGAGAAATCATTTCTTTTAGTTGGAAATTAATTTATTTGCTTGAAACTGGAACTACTTTATTAAAAATTCATTTCTTTGGTTGAAGATTTATATCATTGGTTGAAAATTCAACTATTTGGTTTAAAATTCATGAATTCTATTGAAAATTTGTCTTTCTGGTAGAAAAGTAATCGTTTTGGTTGAAAATTCATCTATTTGGTGGAAAATTCATGTATTTTTTGAAAATTCTTCTTTTTTTTTGTTTGAATGTGGACCTACTTCGTTGAAAATTCATTTTTTTAGTTGATGATTCATTATTTAATTTGAAAATAATTCTTCTTTAGTTGCGAATTCAACTATTTGGATGAAAATTAATGTATTTTGCCGACGATTCGTCTTTTTTTCTAGAAAATAATTCTTCTTGGTTGACGATTCATATTTACCGGTTGAAAATAAAACTGTTTTGTAGAAAATTCGTCCTTTTGTCTTGAAAATTAAACATTTTGGATGACGTTTTTTCTCTTTATTGACCGAAAAATCTTGCTCGGTTGAAAATTCAACTCTCTTGCTGAAAATTTATATTTTTGGTTTCAAAATTCATCTTTTTGGTTGAAAATTCATCTATTTGGATAAAAATTCATCTATCTTGTTGGAAATGTAATACTTTTACTCGAAAGTTCAGGGATTTAAAGCTTTTGATTTAACTTTGGTCAAACAAATCGAGTTTCTGCTAGAAGAAATTTATGCGGCATTATAAGGTGGGATAAGGTGCTATAAGGTGAGAATTAACATTTGATACATGTATCAAATGTCAATGTTCACTTGTCATTTATAATTTTAATACCAAATTTGGATCATTTTTAGCAATTGTGTATCAGTCTACTGCAAATCGATTTGATCCAACTTCAAGATGAAAGTAAGACCCCAGGATTTTCTATGTACTCTAAAGAACATTCCTGCTAAACACAGCACTAATTCATGCAGTTGACTGGAAATTAGTAGATCCAACTACTTTCTTAATTGAATTACCCATTATTGCTTAGTAAATAATACCATTGTGGCTGAGGTGAAACTGATTATGCATAGTAATAGCCATAACTAAACATGTAGTTGCACTTAAGTACAAAAATTAAATTGGAGCCGTAGGAAAATCAGAAGGGTAGTAGGACTTGTTATCTAATCTTACGTCTTCCAATTTTTATCGTATTTAGTCAAATCAACCTTAAAAATTTGCTACAACGAATGTTTTTCTTACTTCACTTAACTTCACATCCCATAATCAATTTTCCTAAAAAAGTGACATTAGGGCCTTAGGGAACTAAGCACCTTAGTTGAAAAGTAGTCAAACCTACTAAGAATTTTCTTCAGTGTAGCATTAACTCTACGGAAAAATGTGGATATAATTTAGATAAAGAGCTAGGATATCAGATAAGAATTCTGCATCTCTAGCTGATGAGGAAGAAGCGAAGGGAGAACGAAGAAATAAAATAAAGGATGTCTCTGAAGAAATGAAGGTAGGCATTGGCGAACCGACAGGAGGAGGTGCCGATATCTGAACCGTAATTTATCACCCAGCACAACATAGCTATAGCTATTGGAAAAAGAAGAAGGCCCGAAGACTGGGACTCATTCTCGATAGATAGTCGATACGTGCTCGCCTATATACAATAAAGAATAAACTATATAGCATATATGAAGGTAGCCAAAAGCCAACTCAACGGCTAGTCGTAGAAGCCGGAGGCAAAGGCCCATGATCGGGCCCTCATTACCACGCCTCCGCACTTCCTAGTCATTATCTGGTGCTATGGGTCCAATTTCGGGATCGGTCCGAATTCCACGGACATTCCTCGGACCTGGTATGGTATGGTATTCGTAACTCGAACTTCGAATTCGGAGCCGTTCTATATTAAAAGTGCTTCAAGGTCAGTGGGGTTCATCAGTTAATCTCGAATCTCATAAATGATCTTCTGACTCAAATTGATTACATTCTCAATGATGAGATGGGGCTTTCGCGATACGACTTTCGACGAGTCTAGACCAGTCTATTTGCGTAGCGATAGAACTACTGCGCATGTGCAGTATTTTCCTGCGCATGTTCTGCATGTGTGCATGTTCTGCATGTGTGCATGTTCTGCATAAGTGCATGTTCTGCATATGTGCACGTTCTGCATGTGTGCATGTGTGCATGTTCTGCATGTGTGCATGTTCTTCCGTTCTGCGCGTCCGATTCTTGCACATGGGCAAAATAAAATGCAAGTAAAATCACTTCTAGCTGGTGTTTTTTTTTAGTGTTTCCGTATCGTGTATACATACCAAGGTCGTGTTGTAAATATCTGTTTGTGGAGATTCTTGTTTCCTGAGAGGAGATCGGCTCCCTGCGATTTCACGTTTTGCGGACTCACGTGGCACGGGTTCCCCTTGGGTTCGAAACAAGTGCGATCTAATGCGTGAACAATGTTAACTGATGAGATAACCGTGGTGCAAGAACAATGGTGAGTTGGTTTCATAGGGATGAAAAGAGAGGTAGATAGAAGAAGAAAAAGAGGAAGAAAGAGAGCGAGAGAGAGAAAGATAGTGGAAAGATGAGGAAAAAACAATGGAGCCTATTAGCATCTACCTGAGTTTTGTGCGCTTCTCCTTTATTTTTTTTCTCTTTCACTCCAGTGGCGTATCTCTTGTCAGTCTCACTCTCTTCCTTCGTTTAATAAAGATTAACCCTTAAGAAATCCAATTTCATAAATTCCGAATTTTGATTTACTTTTTTGTTCTTAGAGGAAGAGGTCAAGTACACATAGAGAAATGTAGATATTAAGAAATAGATACAGGCTTCGAAGTGCTTTATGAAAAAAGAGCATCAAAGATGTATCTTTCTGAAGAAAAAAGTATCATCAAAATTAGAAAAAAGTACTTAAAAAGAAGCCTTTTCAAATCAGTCGAAAACTAGTTTTTTAAAATAAAAAAGTTGAGTAAAAATACTATAAGCTAAAAAAAGAACGTATTCAAAAGGGTAATTTTTTCCATAGTTTTCTGTATGTAAATTACGAGTACTGCGCCGAAGACTGCATCTGACAAGGATATGATCAAAGATGGGTTTTTCCTTAAATCTCATAAATTCCCTACTGAGTGTTCATTGGATGAATATTCATTTGCCAAAAGATTATTTCCCATAGGTGAACCGTTTTCGAAAAAATTTACTTTTTCCAAATTTTTTTCTTATGGATTGAAATATTTATGTGTTTAATTCTTATGTAAAATCACGTAAATATAACATTTCTCTACCATATAGGTAAAATTTTCCACAAAATACATGAATTTTCAACAAGATAGTTGAAGTTTGAACTCAAAAAGATAAATTTTTGACCAAAGAGATGAATTCTCAACTAAAATGCTGAATCTTCAAACAGAAAAATGAATTTTTGACAAACGAGTTCAACTTTCAACTAAGTTATTGAGTTTTCTGCCAAAAAGATGACATTTCTACCAAGAAGATCAATTTCCTACTGGAAATGATGAAGTATTTGAATTTTCGGCCAAAGAAGATTTTTATTTCAAATCAAAAATGGTTGAATTCAACCGAAAAATACGAATTCTCGAAGAAATACATGAATTTGCAACCAAACGGTTCAATTTTCATTCACAAAAGAATTTTTTAACAAAAAAAAAATGATTACAAGAAATTGCTACCAAAGGCATGAAGTTTCAAACCGAAAAGACGAAAATTAACAAAAGAGTTGAATTATCAAACAAGAAAATTTTTTCATTCAAGGTAGAAAAACAATTTTAACCGCTTTGAAGTCTCATGTAAAAAGGACGAGTTTTCTGCAAAGCAGTTAAATTTTCAACCAAAAAAGACGAGTTTTCAACAAAATAGTTAAATTTGCAACCAAAACGGTGACTTCTCAAACAAAAAGGATGACTTCTTATAACCAAATTGTCAAATTTTTGAAAAAATAAATAAATTCACAATGAAAGAATAAGATTTTGAACCAAAAGAGATGAATTTTCAAACCACATAGTTGAATTTTCAACCCAAGAGGAAGAATTTTCATCAAAACAGTTGAATCATCGACCAAAAGAAATTTCTACCAGAAAGGATGAAGTTTCAAACTAAAAAGACGAAATTCAAGAAGAGATTCGAATTTTCAACCAAGAAAAATTTTTCAATCAAGAAAGAAAAACAAATTCAACGAAATTGTTGATGTTTCATGCCAAAAAGACGAATTTTCTACAAAGCAGTTGAATTTTCAACTCGAAAATATAAATTTTTAACAAAAAGTTAATTTCCAACCAAACAATTCAATTTTTTAACAAATTGTTGTATTCAACCAAAAAAAAAAATGAATTTCCAACAAAATTATTGAATCATCAACTAAAACAGATTAATTTTCAACCAAAAAGTTGAATTTTTAACCTAAAAAGATGATTAGGAGAAATCTCTATCAAAAGAAATGGAGTTTCAAAACAAGAAAACGAAATTTAAGAAGCTATTCAAATTTTCAGACAAAAAAGATTTTTCAATCAAGAAAGAAAAACAATTTCAACCAAATAGTAGAAGTTTCAAGCCAAAAAAACCAATTTTCTATATAACAGTTGAATTTTCAACCAGACAGTTCAATTTTCTACCAAATTGTTGAATTCAACTAGAAAAGAGGAATTTTCAATAAAATTGAATAATCCTCAACCAAAATAGATTAATTTTCAACCAAGCAGTTGAACTTTCAACCAAAAAAGATGATTAGAAGAAATTTCTACCAAAGGAGATGATGTTTCAAAAAGAAAAAAAAAATTTGAGAAACGCTTCAAATTTCCAACCAAGAAAGATTTTCCAGTCAAGAAAGAAAAACAATTTCAACCTAATTGTTGAAGTTTCAAGTCAAAAAGACGAATTTTCTATATAACAGTTGAATTTTTGACCCGAAAATATAAATTTTCAACTAAAGAGTAAATTTTCAACCAAACAGTTCAATTCTCTATCAAATTGTTGACTTCAACTGGAAGAGAGGAATTTTTCATGAAATTGATTAATTTTCAACCAAAATAGATTAATTTTCAACCAAGCCGTTAAATGTTTAAGCTAAAAAGATGATTAGAAGAAATTTCTATCAAAAGTGATGGAGTTTCAAAACAAAAATACGAAATTTAAGAAGCTATTCAAATTCTCAGCCAAGAAAGATTTTTCAGTCAAGAAAAAAAAACAATTCCAACAAAATTGTTCATGCTTCAAGGCAGAAAGACGAATTTTCTACAAAGCAGTTGAATTTTCAACCCGAAAATATAAATTTTCAACAAAAAAGTCTATTTCCTACGAAACAATTCAATTTTCTACCAAATTATTGAATCTTTTTGGTCGAAAATTCGTCCTTTTGGATTGAAAATTCATCTTTTCCGGTTTGAAAGTCAACTGTTTTCTAAAGCATTCAAATGTTTAGCTTAAAACTAAGCTTTTTTGGTAAAAATTTGTCTTTTCGGGTAGAATAGCAGTCTTCTTTGTTGAAAATTCATACAGATTTTTAAGGATTGAACAAGTTTTTCTCAAATCGGCTTTTTCCGTTGAATTCAATTGGTTGAAAACTCATTTTTGTGAGTCAAACATTCAGCCATTTTGTTTATAGTTCAATTCCTTTGTTAAAAATTCGAGTATGTTGTTAAAATCGTCTTTTTTTGGCAAAAATTCAACTTTCTTGCTAAAAGTTCGCTTATTTTGTTAAAGTCATCTTCTTTGGTCGAAAATTCGTCCTTTTGGATTGAAAATTCATCTTTTCCGGTTTGAGAGTCAACTGTTTTCTAAAACATTCGACTGCTTAGCTTAAAAACTGAACTTTCTTGAGGAAAATTCATCTTTTTGGGTAGAACATCAGTCTTCTTTGTTTAGAATTTATATATTTGGTTGTCGATAAAACAATTAAAAAAAAATAGTCTTTTTCCGTTGAATTCAACTGCTTGAAAAATCATCTTTGAAAGTTGAAAATTCACCTGTTTAGTTGAGAGTTTAATTCCTCCGTTGAAAATTTAACTATTTTGTTTAAATCATCTTTTTTTGGGCGGAAATTAATTTTTTTTTCTTGAAAATTCTTCTTTTAGGATAGAACATCAATCTTCTTTTTTGAAAATTTATATGTTTGGTTAAGTATTGAACTATTTTTTTAAAATTCGTCTTTTTCAGCTGACTTTGACTGGTTAAAAATTCATCTTTGTGTGTCAAAAATTCAGCTATTTTGTTGAGAGTTCAATTCCTCTGTTAAAAATTCGAATATGTTGTTAAAATCGTCTTTTTTTGGCGAAAATTCAACTTTTTTTAAAAAAGTTCGACTATTTTGTTAAAGTCATCTTCTTTGGTCGAAAATTCGTCCTTTTGGATTGAAAATTCATCTTTTCCGGTTTAAAAGTCAATTCTTTTCTAAAACATTGGTCTGTTTAGCTCAAAAACAAATTTTTATTGTTAAAAATACGTCTTTTTGGGTAGAACATCAGACTTCTTTGTTGAAAATTCATATAATTTGTTAAGGATTAAACTATTTCGTTAAAAATTCGTCTTTTTCCGTTGCATTCAACTGGTTGAAAATTCATCCTTGTAAGTTAAACATTTAGCTATTTTGTTGAGAGTTTAATTCTTTTGTTAGAAATTCGACTATTTTGTTAAAATCATCTTTTTTGGGTGAAAATTCAATTTTTTTGTTAAAAGTTCAACTGTTTTGAAAAAGTCATCTTCTTTGGTCGAAAATTTGTCCTTTTGGGTTGAAAATTGATCTTTTCCGGATTAAAAGTGAATTGTTTTCTAAAACATTCGACTGTTCAGCTTGAAAACTAAACTTTTTTTTAATAATTCGTCTTTTTGAGTAGAACATCAGTTTTCTTTGTTGAGAATTCATATGTTCGATTAAGAATTAAACTATTTTGTTTAAAATTCGTCTTTTGCCGTTGAATTTAACTTTTTTGTCGAAAATTCAACTATTTTGTTAAAGTCATCTTCTTTGGTCGACAATTCGTCCTCCCAGATTCAAAATTCATCTTTTATGTTGTAAAAGTCATCTATCTTAGTTGAAAGTTCGTCCTTTTGGCTTAAATACTTATCGCTTTTTGCAGAAAATAATCTAGTTTCATAATTTATTTATCATTTTGAACCTATATTAAAAATTGTTTTGACGTTGCTAGCCATTCAATAAATTCTGAATACCTCCCAAGGAAATAATGACATCCCAAAACATGTCCCTTGAATATTTCTTAAAGGGGCTGGATAGTTAGACTGGTTAGGGCCTAAAGAGACCCCCAGTTCACCTAACGAGCCAGATCCGCCCCTCAAAAAACTGTCCACACCCCCCGCATTAATTTTAGATAATGATAACTCGTGTCAAAAAGTTTCTCTTCTATCCACACCAAAAAAAATGCCGTTAAATCAATTGATGATCGAACGTTTAGTGAGGCATGAGGTGGTTCGGCCCCTGGAAAATTTCGGTCGACAGAGATTGATTAATGAATCCTTGAGGAGCATTACAGACACGCGATCGTTGAGGATTCTACATAATAGCACTCTTATCGACACATTATTATTTAATTATTACTTCAAATATTCCTGCTGGGAGAATAAACACGGAAATTGCAATGTAAAGGAGGATAATTATAGTTTTTTTCTTAATTGTTTACTTGACCTAGAATTTGATTGGAAAATTATATAAATAGTGGCATGCTGTTATTAACAGTTTTTCCTTAAGAGGAATTAATTTTATAGAATTGTTCTAAAGAGTATCTTAATCTGTGTTGAATTTTTTTGTAATTTAGATTCATATAATGAAAGAAGTTCATCAATTAATGAAAAATTTAATTTCAAGTAGAATAATACAAATGGGATGACTGAAAAATTCCGAAAAAATTAAGTTCCCGACACTGGGAAATTCCTGAAATAACCACCAAATTTGTTCATTTTGACAACATGAATCGATTGATGTATTGAGAAGCTCTCTATGACCAAATAAAATTATGATATATACAGATTCGTCAATTTGTTTAAAATTTATATGAGAAGAAATTCTCAATTTTTGAAATAAACCTATATTTTTAGTCAAGTTTATTCATTTTGATTAAATTAATCTACTGAACTTTCTATGATCCCTGAAAAATCAACAATTTATGACAATGAGCAATAATGAATAATAAATAAATTAAATAAACAATGAATGATAAAAAGCTCAGGCGAAATGGCCTTTTCCATCCTCTCAGACTCCTACTGTCTAAAATTCCCTTTCCAATCTCCCTGACTCAATAATTTTTTTAAAGTATTAATTTATCCAAGAATTATCGTTAAGATAAAATTCATTGTAAAATCTTGGAAATGAATAAAGATATTGAAATTTTAAATTAAAAACTTGGTATATTCCCCAACAAAAAAGCAAGTTTAAAAAATATAACTTTTAGTACCAATAAAAATGTTATAAGTAAATGAGTATTTAATGAATTTAACTACAAAATTCTTGGAAATTAAAAAAATCAAGAATCCAATGATCAGATTTGGACAAAACACTCTTGAATGAAGAAGAAAAGATTTGGAAGAACTTTCAAGAATTTCTTAGTTGAATTTGAATGTTGGACGTTGAAGAAGAATTTAAATTTTGATTCATTCTGAATTTAATTTCTTAAATTTTAATTGAGTGGATTTCTATTTTCAGGTAGGGGAAACCAGAACGAGGTGGATACCAGTACGAGCTGAATAATGGGAAAAAGAGACTGGGTTTCAAAAAAAAAGTTCTGTAGTATTTTTTTATGCGTAGCAATATTAAGAACAACTTTTATTGTCAGTCTTCTCACCATTTAAATCCTATTTTTTAATTACAAATTTGAAAAATATGCTTTTCACATGGCGATGAAAGTTTTGTCCACTCACAGGTTATCATTTTCTGAGGAATTGAATTCCTTTCACTATTCTATGACTGGTTCATTCGATTCGTCAAACTCCTAGCTTGGAAAGTGTCTAATAATTAATTTTTTTAACTCCAATCGAAATTAGATTTTACGTGTTTTAATGAAAAGTGTCATGTGGTACAAAGTAAATAAATTGTTGACAGATTAGGCTTGTATATCAAAGTAGTTTTTTTTTTGCTTTTAGGTTGTGAGCACAAAAAAGTTTTATAATAATAGTTTTGAATTATTATTGTTTCGAGAATTTATACACAATATAATTTGATAACTGATAAGAAAGGATTAAAATATTAATATTCACTTCGTAACCGAACAGTACGATCTGAATAAAATTGTAGCTTGTTAAAAAAGTATGAAATATAGAATAAATAGCTAATATAATTCACGTGATGGCACTGTTATCTCTAGAATAAATGCTCCAGCCTCAATTTGTTATTTAATATCTTTCCTACTTTTTAACCATTCATTAATGTTATGACTTCAAAAGTTTTTCTATTCATCTCGTACTGGTTTCCCCTATTGCGTTTTCATTAAATAACTACGTTTATCATAGAAGTCCTTTATCCTGATCATAGAAAATATATCAGCCAGTCAAGTGCTTATTTATTTATGACTATAATTATACTTAAATCAACAATAAATACAAAACAATCCTCTATGAGGAAGCACAATGTTCAATTCTGGAATTTTAAATTTTGGAAATTTTCCTGTATCGGAAATTTTATAGTGTCGGATATTTTATGATGTCGGCAATTTCATTTCAACAATCATCTAGATGTTATCGTAAATTTTCGAATTCTGTAATATTATAAACTGCTGGAATTTTTATTATTCGTGAATTTTAAGTTGTCGGCAATTTAATAATGTCGGAAATTTTCTGTTTCAAAAATTGTCTATTTCGGTAATCGTCACATTAAAATTATATTTGGTGATGAATATGCAAATAATTATCATCAATAAATATCATTTAATCATTCTATTAAATATAAATAAATGATTAAATTCCAAATAATTGGTCAAAATCTGTTTCAAATTAATATTATTAATTTATTGTATAATTATCGAAGAAACGTTCCTCGAATAATAATAATTATTATTATCGTTGAAGTTTTTATAAAATATGAAAATTTTATTGAAAAATTGCCTGAATAAAATATAACAGATCATGATCTTATTAAAACAATTATCCCATATTCTGACATAAAAATTAAAGCAAATCCTCCTCTTATATATTCTGTATCAAATCCTGAAATTAATTCAGATTCAATTTGGAAATTCAAAAAATGTGATTTTATTGTTAAAATATGTAGAGAAATATATATTTTAATTATATTTATATAATTAATTCATGAATCAAATATTAAATTATTTATTAACTTAGTAAATTTCCAAAAATTTCTTTTTCAATTGAATCATTTTAATTTCATGTCATTTAATCGTATTTTACAATCTAATGTTCCTAATATGACTGAATCGACCAAATCAATATTATTAAGAATAGACTGAATTTTTAAAATATTTTTGAACAAGAATTTAATTAATTTGAAATTTCAAACATTTGTGAATTCCCCTGTTGGCACATTTGGGAAACCACGAACAGAATCGATAAGGCAGAAAGTTATAAGTATAGATTTTGTCGTTAGAGCATTTGATACTTAGCCACTTACCATACGATCCATATCAGCTTCTTCGATTTTTTCTTTATAGTAATGAATATTTTATTATTTTTCACTGAATCTTCATGAATTGTTGGAAAAGATCAAAACAGATGTCTGAAGACTTTAATTTTTTGACAAATAAAATAAAAATTCATTTATGACTTATCGACCACACATTTTGTTTTCAATTTCTCAAACAAAAAAATAGTCTCCGAACGTCCGTTTTAGTGTTTTTAACCGTTTCTCGAAGTTTCAGTGAAATTATTTATTATTCTGAGGTACAAATAGGAGAAAATGATGTTGCTTGTATGATGAGCAAGTTAACTTATCATATGAGTCATCTAGATTCTCTAGTTTTTTTCACAATAATTAGTATTTCTTTTTCTTGCTCCAAGTTCTGAAAATTGTTAACAATATGTAAACAGATGCCCAAAGACTATTATTTAATAAAAAAATTAAATAAAAAAATTTCTGTCTTACCGACCTCACCTTTTTATTAGAAAAATAGTTTCTGGGCTTCCATTTTTATGATATTCACTATATATACCTTTTCAAAAAATGAAATGAAAATTAATTTCTGTTTTACCGACCTCACATTTTGTTTAAAATTTAAAAAAAATAATAGCTCGTAGACGCGCGTTTTCATGTCCTTCGCCATTTTTTGAAGAGTCTGTAAATTATTATTGGAAATGGTAAATTATATGTGAATGGATGTCTCAACTTCTAAAGACTATCATTTCATTAAAAAACTAAAAATAAAATAAGTTCTGTCTTACCGAACTAACTTTTTTTTATTGAAAAAATATTCTCTTTACTTGCATTTTTTAATTTTTCAATCTCTACTATTTTTTCGAAGTTTCAAGTGAATATTTTATTATTGTTAAGGAAAAACAGTGAAACTGATACTGCTCATATGGTAAGTGGCTAAGTATTACGTACCATATGAGTCATATACATTTCCTCAGTTTTTTCTTCACAATAATTGAAATTTTCGCTAAAACTTCTACAAATAGCGAAAAACGTAAAAATAAATATTTAAAGGCTATTATTTTTTCAAAAAATGAAATAAAAATCAATTTCTGTCCTACCGACCTCCCATTTTGTTTTTAATATTTAAGAAATGATAGCTCTTAGACGTGCGTTTTCATGTCCTTCATCATTTTTTGAAGTTTCTGCAAATTATTATTGCAGAGTAAAATCCCAAAAAATGATTTTGCTCGTATGGCAAGTAAATGTGTATCACTTATCATATGAGCCGTCTTAGTTTCGCCAGTTTTTATCCGCAATAATGAATATTTGTCGCTGAAACTCCTAGAAATGATGAATAACATGAGAACGGATGTCTGAAGACCATTATTTCTTCAAAAAATAAAAAAGTTAATTATTTCTGTCTTACCGATCTTTCTTCCTTCATTTAAGAAGAATAGCCTTCAGACTTCCATTTTCTGTTTTCATATTCTAAACTATTTTTTTGAAGTTTCGCGTAAATATCTTATTATTCTTGAGAAAAAACAGTAAAACTGCTATTGCTCGTATGGTAAGTAAGTGTCACTTATTGTATGAGTCACATCAGTTTTTTTTCGCAATAATTAATATTTTTGCTAGAACTTCCAGAAATGGCGAAGAACATAAAAAGAATTGATTGTGGAGAAAAAAGTTTTTAAAAAACCCCTGAGAACGGATATGGCTCATATGGTAAGTACTACATGTCCAAAGCTTAAGACAATCGTAGGTAATTCAGGAATCCTCTATAAAACATCAAAACATGTGATAAGAAAACTGACAATAAATTTCGTTTATGTCAAGAATCAAGAAACTTTAAAAAATAAGATTAAATTCATAAAACATACCTTCAAATAAAATAAAGGAATTTACATAAATTCATATAATCTACAGTCGGTATTTCAGAAAACTTTTTTCTAGTAATACCTTCTACAGGAATACTTTCCGACATCTTACTCGGAGCTCACTCTGAGCGAAGATATTATTTTTCCCGACATTCCGTTGCCTGTTGGATGTCATTGGCTGATTGATGTCTCAGCCGTGTCGTGATTGGTGAAGATACGTATTTGACGACGACGTGTGATTTTCCTGCAGATTTAGCTGAAGTATGGTAAAAGCGGTATCTATATTTTGACTATCGGAAGTATCCTGCAGCGAGTGAAAGAGTGAAACAAGAGTGAATTTACCTCCGAGGTACAAGTAGCAGAGTGGAGTAAAAACATAACCTCTAAAAAGAATATAACTGTCAATAACTGTACTAGATCAAAAAAAGAACAGTGTTCTACAACAATTGTTGAAATTTGGAGACTTCAATTTTTTTTATTCACACTGAAGGCTTTTAAATTCACTTTCAATTCTTGTGAATCTTATCAGATTTCTATTCACTCCCATTTATCCGAATTCAATTAAATATTTCGGAATTTGAAAATTTTGTTGCATTCACTTCCCTGAATTCTTTCAAATACATCTTTGATTTGCATAAATTTCATTAAATTCTCTGGAATTTCCTTGAATTCTTGTAAATTCACTCCAGTTTTGCTGGAATCAATGGCATATTTTGGATTGTTTAAATTTTTTACAATTCATTTCTATTCATTCAGAATTCACACTGAATTCTTTTGAATTCCTTGGAATTCTCTTTAATTTTTTTTACCCTTTATTCTTTTGAATTCACTTACATTCTTCTAAATTTACGCAATTCTACACAATTCAATGGATTTTTTATATTTTTTCAAAATTTACCCTGAATTCTCTTAAACTCACCTTAAATCTTAGAATTGTTTAAAATTGATTTCAATTCACTTGAATTTACCGAAACTTCACCTTACATTTTTATGAATTCCATCGAGTTCTTCTCATTTTTCTTAAATCCCGCTAAATTTACTCGAATTTTATTTAATTCATTGGTTTTTAAAAATTTTTTTCTTAAATTAATTTCAATTTGTTGCAAACACCCAAATTCTCTTCACTTCCATTTTACTCAATTCAATAAAATTTTTTTCATTTTTTAAACTTTATTCAATTCATTCGAATTCTTATGAATTCATCTTCAATTCTGTGTGTTTATAAGTTTCGATAAGCTTAGCTTACCGATTTATTCATTACATTTTCAATTGCTGAAAGTAAGGATTGATATAAATAAGAATAGGTGTGCCTTGTGTAATAGGGTAAAATTATATATACATTACATTTTAAAATGATAATAAAAATCTCCAAATTCAAAAAATTGAACTCTTCTGCTTGTATTGCTTGAATTCTATTATTATCATTTTTACATGTAATGTACGTAACTTTACCCTAGTCTGAAAGTGAATTTTCTTACATTTCCATTTGAGGGGTAATTCTACTATCTCCGCGAAAAGAAAGAGGTGATTTTCAACAATTTTTCTCTCAACAACAACTCTATATAATTGTATGAAATTCTCAGCGTTTATATATATATATATACAGTCTCAAAGTTTACAAAAAAATTTGTTCACATAAAATTATTATTTAGTTTAGGTATTATTTAACAATAAACAAAGTGTCTAAATTGTCCACTGCGCGCACAATTTCTCAAAAAGTTTTCAACCGATTACTTTCAAATTTTCTACGTTTATTCCAAACATAAATATCTACAGAATGACGAAACGGATTTTTTTTATTTTGCGAAATAACAAAATGGCGGCAGTTTGAACAAAAAATGTCCAAAAATCGTGTTTTTTTGCTCTTTTTTTGTTAACTTACCTATGATAAAATTAAAAAATTTCAAAACCGCTTCGTCACTTTGTAGATATTTGTGTTTGGAATAAACATAGAAAATTTGAAAGTAATCGGTTGAAAATTTTATGAGAAATCGTGCGCGCAGTGGACATTTTAGACACTATATTTATTGTTAAATAATACCTAAACTAAATAATAATTTTATGTAAAAAATTTTTCTTGTAAACGTTAGGGCTGCATAAATAAACGCTGAAATTTTTTTTTCAATTATATAAAGTAGTTGTTGAGAAAAAAATTCTTGAAATAATCTTTTTTTGCCGAGATGATAGAATGACCCTTCAAAAAAAAATCAAGGGTAAAAAATTTTGTCACCAATAGAAAGTATTTTTTGTTTATTGAAATATAAGCTCTAAATTTTGCAAAACGAAAAAATTTCGAAGACATTTTCGCGCTTAGAATACGAACATTTTTAATTTCACTACTATTAATCTTGTATTATTATAATTCTATTATCATTTTCAAATGTAACGTAAATATATATTTACCCTATAATACAAGGCATACCTCCTATTCATTTTGGTATCAAAAGCATAATTTTTAGCAATTATGAATTTAATTAAATCGGTAAGCAAAACTTATTGAAACTTATGGAGAATATTCTCCTTATATTGTAGAAGAAATTCTGTGCATACTATTCCATGAAAAAAAATTTTTGAGGCAATTTCAGACCATCAATTGTAATTTTTTAACTTCTTTGAATTTTCAATTGTTTTAATTGATTGTAATTCAACCTTAAATTTGTATTTTTTGAAGATTGGAGACTAAGAAAATTCATTTTTAGACATAAAGCGGCCTAGCAGAACCTATTAAGTAATTTCTTTAAATAAAAGGAAAATTATGGCAGTATTTTTTTCGCGAAAAGGAACAAATTTAGGGAGGTAGCGTTCGCAAAATTTGAAAATTTACATTTTTTGGGGCACTGTATTGTATACTTGTAATACGACTTCTCGGTAACTACCATTGTATATTGTTTTTATTGCTCTTAGAAGTCAACCATTCACTCCATATTCTTTAAGGACTTCCCAAAGTTTAGATCTATTCACCTTATCGAAAGCTTTTTCAAGATCAACAAATGCACAGAAAACTCTTTT
>JAUMHM010000001.1:10632284-10647981 GCA_032362435.1 Melikaiella ostensackeni | reverse complement strand
GTGTTTTTTGATAGTATTGCTTTCGCGGTGCGAGAGTCGGGGAGACCCCTCACCTCTCGCTGACTACCGCCAGCAATGATTATAATTTTCCTGACTTGCGAAACTCAAATACAATCTAACAGCAATTTTTTTGTATGTCTAGTCTGGTCTAAAAATAGCAAGCCTCACAAATCAAGGTTTCCAGATAAAAGTTGCCTGTACTTTTAAAAATTTAAAGAGATTCAGCTTGTCACACAAGGTCATACATTATGAACATTTGTAAGAACATTTCAGGACACATGAACATTTAAGAGTCATAATAATATTATACGTTTTGGGAATTCAGGAGTGACTGAGGAGGAAAAAATGCTTTAAATAGTTTATATTTTGAATACGATATTTATTTTATCGGCGGAGCTATGTAATAAAATAATTCAAAAATTTTTCTTAAGTTGAATTAATTCAATTCTTCATAATTTACAGTCGTAGCGTGCTGGGTTGCTGTCTTTAACGCGATTCGCGCAGTAGTCTGTAAAATTAAAATTTTCTTAAAATCTAATAGAATAAAAGAAGAGTTTGATTATTTTTTAAATTGTAGAAAATCAGGTATATATCAATCGGATTTTTCAGAAAAATGTATAATTTTTTCAATTTCTTATAGAAATCATAATAAATAAATTAGAAAATATTCACCTTCTTTGAGACCTTTTCTTTTTGGGTGGAAAGGGCGAATTCTTTTATGCTTCTGTGCATGCGTACATTTATAGAACTTTACGACAAAAGAACCATATCCTTTGATGCAGTTTTCTGTAAAAATGAATTTAATGATATTCATCATAGCTATTATAGATCAAAAAAGAAACAGTACAGATTATTGATATGAAATTATTAGTTTCAAACCCAAGCGAAAAAATCTACATAGAAAACCACGTGAAAAATTCAGGTGGAAGTGTACATAGAAATGTCAGGTGGAAATTTAGGTGGTACATTGGATAAATACACGTAAAGAGGCACGTGAAAAGCCACTTGGAAATACATTTGGAAATACACGTAAAAATTTTCCATAGAAATTTGGGTGGTATTCTGAAACAATCCACGTGGAAATCCATGCTTAATTCAGCGTAGAGAATTCACGTGGGAATTTTGGTTGTATATTAGTACAACAAAAGTGCAAAACCACTTGGAAATCCATCTAGAAAGACATGTAGAAATATAAGTAGAAAATTTCCTTGGAAACTTCGGCGGTGCTTTGAAAGAATCCGCGTGGAAATCGAAGTGGAAAGCCACATGGAAATCCTTTGGTATTTGGGAATAATACACTTGGAAATACATGTGGGAATTCACGTCGAAATTCAAGTGGATGTCCACATGGAAATTCATCTGCAAATCCACGTAGAAATCCATGCATAAATTCCTGTGGAAATATGGGTGATACTTTGGAACAATCTACAAGAGAATCCATTTGAAAATATACGTAGAAATCCTTTTGGAAATCAATACAGTAATCCGCGTAGAAATTTGGGTTGTATCTTGTAACAATCTACGTGGAAATTTATGTGGAAATTCTACGTGGAAAATTGCAGTGCATATTTGAATGCTATTTTGGAAAAATCTACGTAGAAATCCATCTGAAAATCCACTCAGAAATCCGCGTTGAAATTTGGATGGTATTTCGAAATAATCACCGTGGAAATCCAAGTAGAAATCAACATGAAAATTTATGTGGAAATCCATATGATAACCTTAGTGGAAACCAACGTAGAAAATTCCCGTGGAAATTTAGGTGGTATTTTGGAACTATCCACGTGAAAATTCATATGAAGATACAAGTGGAAATACATATGGAAATCCATGTGGAAATGCAAGTAGGAATCGGGGTAGTTTTACGGAATAATCCACGTATAAATCTATGTGGAAATTTACAAGGAAATTCATGTAGAAATACACGTGGAAATTAATTTGGAAATACAAATGCAAATTCATGTGGAAATCAACGTGACAATACATGTCGGCATCCACTTGGAAGTCAACGTAGAAATACATTTAAGAATCCACGTGGACATTTGGGTGGTATTTCAGAACAATCCACGTGGAAATTCATGTTGAAAACATGTGGTAATCCATATGCATATCCACGTGAAAATTTGGACGGTATTTTAGAGCAATCCACGTAGAAGTCCGTGTTGAGAAACATGTCGAAATCCGCGTAGAAAGTTACATTGGCAATTTAAGTGGTATTTGGGACAATCCACATGAGAATGAATACGTCATTCCATACGGAAATTCAAGTAGAAAATTCCCATCGAAATTTTGGTGGTATTGAAACAATCTACGTGGAAATCCATTTGCAAAATAATGTGGAAATCCATATGCATATCCACGTGAAAATTTGGAAGGTATATTAGAGCAATCCACGTAGATTTCTACGCGAAAATCCACGTAGAACTTTGAACGTAATTCTCGACCGTGAAGATCTCGTAAACCGTCAGAGATACGCAAAAATGGATATCATGTTTGAGTTTTGGGAAACACATTTTAGTTTAGATTCATAGGGACCTCCCTGTAATAAACCACGGAGTAGTGGGTGGTATTTCGGAAAAATACACGTGGAAGTCCACGTGAATATCCATGTGGAAATCCACTTGGTAATCCAATTAGAATTTTGGGTGTTATTTCGGAACAATCTACGATTTCAAAAATCCATGTGGAAATTCGCATGGAAATCCATGTGGAAATCCACGTAGAAAATTTTCGATGAAACTTGGGGGGTATTTTAAAGCAATCCAGATGGGAATCTTTAAGGTACATAATCAACGTGAAAATTTGGGTAGTATTTTGAAACAACCAGAGATTTAGGAAATACACATATAAATTCATGTAAAAATCTATATGGGAATCCACTGGAAAACCCATGTGGAAATACATTCGGAAATCTACGTAGGGAAGTTTCATGGAAATTTGGGTGGTATTTTGGAACAATACACGTGGAAACCCGTGATGGAATCCACGTGGAAACCCATGATGAAATCCACGTAGAACTTTTAACGTAATTTTCAACCGTAAATATCTCGAGAACCGTTAGAGAAACGCAAAAATTATAAAGAATCATGTAGATATGGATTTTCACGCGGATATTTTCACCGTGGTGAACAAAAAATTTAAGTAGAGTCTTGTATTCAATAAATTATGAAATATATCTTTTGCTAAAACTCACCCATGGCTTCATGTCTAGTAAGATTGGTAGTTTTTAAAGCAAGAGATTCACCACTGTAAATATAGTAGCAGAGAAAAATGTAAATCAAAAACCGCATGGCAGTGATGATTTTTTTGACTAGAAATTTTGTAATTCAATTTCGCTCACACTGAGTGGCTAAATACTCCTTCACTTGCTACACAATGTAAAAAATGTATCTTTAGCTTTTTATTGCGGATTATGAAATGCTGTGATCATGACCCAATAACAATCTCTGTGTATATATTAAATGAGAAAAGGTTTGAATAAATAAGCGTGCGGAAGAAGAAATACGCCTTTGTCATCGTCGGTGAACAATATTTACGATAATCATAAATTATCATGAGTTACCTTTTAAAATTACTTGGAGGATCAAGAAAATTGGTTGAAGCTTATGTGAGATTGAAATGATAAAATTTAGATACAAACAGAATGAAATTTGTTATATATTTTTGATTACATAGAGTTGCTATTGTAAAAAACCACTCTGAAGCAGATTCCAGGAAGAATTTCCGAAAAATATTCAAAATTGAATTCCAGGCGACCACGAAACGACCACCAAACGACCACTTAACGCTTTCACTGTAAAATTCGTCCTAAAACCCTTTTCATTTTACTTGAAGTATTTCTCGTTTTTAAATCTCGCGCCAATTACAAAGTGGAGTGCAGCCTAAAGTCAGCGTTTGAAATTTATAAATGTTCTTGTAATTTCGGCCACCAAACGACCACCAAATATTTCCAAAAAGAATTTTCAAGAAATATTAAAAACTAGAGTGCAGCGTGAAGTCAGCATTTCAAATTCATAAATGCTGTAGTTTTTGTAATGTCGACCTACAAACGTAGCACATCACTACCAAACGACCACCAAACCATTCCACCAAAAAAATTCGTCCCCAAACACTTTTCCTTGAACTTGGAGTATTTGTTTTTTAATTGCGTGCCAAATCTATATGCGCAGAAGCATCTGCGCATGCCATCCATCGACCACTGGAGGACCACCCAACGATTCCAAAGGATATTAAAGGAATATTACAAACTGAAGTGCAGCTTAAAGTCAGTATTTAAAAATTATAAATGCTGCAGTTTTTGTAATTCCGTCCACAAAACGTAACCACTCACCAGCAGCCTGTAGTCAGCGTTTCAAATTTATATATGCTGCAGTTCTTGTAATTTCGACCACCAAACGTAAAAAATAACGACAAAACGACCACCAAATGATTTGAAAAAGAATTTTCAAGAAATATTACAAAGTGGAGTGCAGCGTAAAGTCAGCATTTAAAATTTATAAATGCTGTCGTTTTTGCAATTCCGACCACCAAACGTAAAAAATAACGACAAAACGACCACCAAATGATTTTAAAAAGAATTTTCAAGTAATATCACAAAGTGGAGTGCAGCGTAAAGTCATCATTTCAAATTTATAAATGCTGTAGTTTTTGCAGTTTCGACCACCTAACGTAACAAATCACCACCAAACCACTACCAAATGATTTAAAAAAGAATTTTCATGAAATATTACAAAGTGAAGTGCAGCGTCAAGTCAGCATTTTGAATTTATAAATGCTGTAGTTTTTGTGATTTCGACCACTAAACGCAAATAATCACGACCAATGACCATCAAATGATTCCAAAAAGATTTTTCAAGAAATATTGAAAAGTGGAGTGCAGCGTAAAGTCAGCATTTCAAATTTATAAATGCTGTAGTTTTTGTCATTTCGACCACCAAACGACCACCAAATGATTCCAAATAGACTTTTCAAGAAATATTAAAAAGTGGAATGCAGCCTAAAGTCATCGTTTCAAATTTATAAATGCTGCAGTTTTTGTAATTTCGACCACCAAACGTGAAAAATCACGACCAAATGATTCCAAACAGACTTTTTCATAAATATTAATAAGTGGATTGCAGCCTTAAGTCAGCGTTTCAAATTTATGAATGCTGTAGTTTTTGTAATTTCGACTACCAAACGTAACAAATCACCACCAAAAGACCACCAAATGATTCCAAAAAGAATTTTTAAGAAATATTACAAAGTGGAGTGCAGCGTAAAGTCAGCATTTCAAAGTTATAAATGCTGCTGTTTTTGTAATTTCGACCACTAAACGTAACAATTCACCACCAAACGATCACCAAATGATTCTAAAACAAATTTTTAAGAAATATTAAAGAGTGGAGTGAAGCGTAATGTCAGCGTTTCAAATTTATAAATGCTGTAGTTTTTGTAATTTTGACCACCACACTTAATAAATCACCACCAAATGATCACCTAACGACCACCAAACGACCACCAAATGATTCCATCAAAAAAATCCGTTCCCAAACACTTTTCGTTGTACTTGGAATATTTCTTGTTTTTATATTTCGCGCTAAGTCCATATGCACATGAACATCTGCGCAAGCTGTTGCCGATTTTTGAAAAGTGAATATCTGCCACAATTTTAACCACCAAATATTAAAGGCTACCACAAAACGACCTCCAAATGATTCCAAAACGAATTTTTGGAAAACTCTAAAAAGTGAAGTTCAGCGTGAATGTAAAGTTGGCACTCGCATTTTGAAAATGTTGTAGTTTTTGTGATCTTGACCACCAAACGTAAAAAAACACCATTAAATGACCACCAAACGATTTCAACAAAAATATTCGGATATTTTCCATTTTTATAGTTGAAGTGCCAACTTCTTTTTATTATTGTGGAGAAAAACTGGGAGAAACTGATATGGCTCAAATGGTAGGTCACTAAGCATCACTTACCATCTGAGCCGTATCAGTAAGCCCGGTTTCTTATCCACAATAATGAATATTTTTCAATAAAACCTTGAGACATAGTGAAAATCATCAACATAGACGTCTCAAAACTATTATTTCCAGCAAACAAAAAGAATTCTGTCTTACCGGCTGCATCATTTTTTCAATTTTCTGAAAAGGATAAAAGTGCGCAGACGCTCGCTTAAGTTGTGTTCATGTTCTATATTATTTTTGGGAAGTTATCATTAACTAAAAGTAAAAGTTATCATTTTCTAAAAGTTCAACACCAACGTCGAAAACAGGAAACTTTGGGAAACTGATATGGCTCATATGGTAAGTCACTAAGCATCACTTAGCATCTGAGTTATATCAGCTACCCTGATTTTTTCTTCACAATAATCATTATTTTTTGCTGAAACTTTGAAAAACAGTGAAGAACATTAACATACACGTCTAAAAACTATTATTTCTTGAAAAACAAAAAGAATTCTGTCTTACTGACCTCATAATTTTCAATCATAGGTAAGTCAGGAAACTTAGGTATAACCTATGGTAAGAAATGAAATAAAAAGCTATTTTGCTTATTTTAAGAATCGGCAAACTTTAAAAAACAAGAATAAATTTATGAAGTATACCTTCAAACAAAGTACATTTTTTGAAATCATCCACTATCCTCAGTCGGCTTTGCAGAAAAATTATTTCAAGCAATACCTTCTGCAGATCAAACAATTCTCTTTAAACAATTTTAAATTGAAAAACAAATGGAAAAGTTGAACAAATACCTACATTTTTTTATAAATACTCGCATAAGACGGTTGCAAATCAATATGAATATTATTAGTGTACATGAATAAATATATAAAATATAAAAAGCCTGTAGGGCTTAATTTTTTAGACACGTGTATTATAATTTTTCTGTCTTGCGAAACTCAAATACAACCTAAAAACAATTTTCATCAAATAATTGTATGTCTAGCTTGGTCTAAGAATTTAGGAGTGGCTGAGGAGAAAAAAATGCTTTAAATATTTTATATTTTGAATAAGATATTTATTTTATCGAAGGTGTTATGTAAGAAAATAATTTTAAAATTTTCTTAAGTTGAATTAATTCAATCCTTTAGAATTTACAGTTGTAGCGTACTGGGTTGCTGTCTTTTACGCGATTCACGCACCAGTCTGTAACATTAAAATTTTCTTCAAATCTAATAGAATAAAAGAAGTGTTTGGGTTTTAAAAAAAAATGTAGGAAATGAGGTATATATATCATTCGAATTTTTCAGAAAAATATATGATTTTGTTAATTTCTTATAGAAATCATAATAGCTAAATTGGAGAATATTCACCTTCTTTGAGACCATTTCTTTTTGGGTGGAAAGGGTGTCTTTTCTTATGCTTCTGCTTATATTTACATTCATAGAATTGTACGAAAAAGAAACCATCTTCTTTGATGCACTTTTCTGTAAAAATAAATTCAATTATCTTCATCACAGTTATTATAGATTAAAAAAGAAACAATACAGATTATTCATATGAAATTATTAATTGCGAATCCCGGCGAAAAAATTTGTGTAGAAAACCACGTGGAAATTCATGTGGAAATGCACATAGAAATGTCATCTGGAAATCTAGGTGGTACATTAGAAGAATACATGTGGAGATACACGTGGAAAGCCACTTGGAAATCCATTTAGAAATACACGTAAAAAATTCCTGTAGAAATTTGGGTGGTATTTTGGAGCAATCCACGTGGAAATCCATGTTTAAATCAACGTAGGAAATGCATGTGGAAACTTGAGCGATATTTAAATACAATATACATGGAAAGCCTCTTGGAAATCCATCTGGAAATACACGTAAAAATACACGTAGAAAATTTCCGTGGAAATTTCTGTGGTATTTTGGAACAATCCGCGTGGAAATCCACGTGGATGGCCACATGAAAATTCATCTGGAAATGGACGTAGAAATCCATACAAAAAGTCCTGTGGAAGTATGAGTGATATTTTGGAACAATCTACAATGGAATCCATTTGAAAATATGCATAAAAATCCTTTTGGAAATCAATACAGAAATCCGCCTAGAAATTTGGATTGTATCTTGGAAGAATCTGCGTGGAAATTTATGTGGAAATTCTACGTGGAAAATTGCAGTGAATATTTGAGTGCTATTTTAGAAAAAATCCATGTAGAAATTCATCTGAGAATCCTCACGGTAATCCACTTTGGAATTTAGATATTATTTTGCAATAATCAACGAGGAAATACAAGTAGAAATTCACAGAAAAATTCATTTGAAAATCCACGTGGAATCAATTGTGAAAATTCACGTGAAAACCTCTGTGGAAATTCACATGAAAAAATTCCGTGGAGATTCGGGTGGTATTTTGTAAGATTCCACGTGGAAACCCATGTGGAAACAAACGTGGAAATACATGTGGAAATCCACTGGGAAATCAACGTAGGAAATTCCCATGGAAATTTGGGTGGTGTTTTGAAACAATCCACGTGGAAATTCATATGGAGATACGTGTGGAAATACATATGGAAAGCCATGTGGAAATCCAAGTGGAAATTGGGAAAGTTTTTCGGAATAATCTACGTATAAATCTATGTGGGAATTCACATGGAAATATCTCGTATGCCGTTAGAAATCGGATACGGAAACTTATTTTATAATAAGTTCATAGCAAACTCATCCATATCTTTATTTCTAGTGAGATTGGTAGTTCTTGGAGCCATACATTCACCACATCGAAACTCATGTGGAAACCATGTGAAAATACACATTTTGGTGGTATTTCGGAACAATACACGTGGAAATTCACGTTAATTTCTATGTGGAAATCCACATGGTAATCTAATTGGAACTTTGAGTGTTATTTCGCAACAATCTACGATTTCGACAATCCATATGGAAACTCGCATGGCAATCCATGTGGAAATCTACGTTGAAAATTTCCATGGAAACTTGGGTGGTATTTTGAAGCAATGCAAGTGGGAATCTTTATGGTAATCAACGTGGAAATTTGGGTAGTATTTCAGAACCCTAACATTTCAGAAATCCACGTAAAAATCCACATGAAAATTCTTGTGGAAATTCACATATAAATCCATGTGGAAATGCACTTGAAAATCAACGTAGAAATACATTTGGCAATCCACGTAGGAAAGTCCCATGAAAATTTCGATGGTATTTTGGAACAATCCACGTGGAAATCCATGATGAAATCTACGTAGATCTTTGAACGTAATTTTCAACCGGAAATATCTAATGAACCCTTAGAGATACGCGGAAATTTATGAAGAATCATGTGGACGTAGATTTCCACGACGATATTTTCACCGTGGTTAATAAAAAATTAAAGTAAAGTCTTATATTCATTAAATTAATAAATATATCTTTCGTTAAAACTCACCCATAGCTTCATGTCTAGTAAGATTGGTAGTTTTTGGAGCAAAAGATTCAACACAATAAATATAGAAGCAGAGAAAAATGTAAATCAAAAACCGCATGGCAGTGATAATATTTTTTTATAGAAGTTTTGTAATCCAATTTCGCTCACGCTGAATGGCTGAAAACTCCTTCATTTGCTATGCAATGTATAAAATGTAACTTTGTCTTTCTATTGCGGATTGTGAAATGCTGTGATCATAACCCAATAACAATCTCTGTATACATATTAAATAAGATAAGGTTTAAATAAATACGCCTTCGGAAGAAGAAATACGTCCTCGGCAAAGACGGTGAACAATGTTTACGATAATCATAAATTATCACGAGTTACCTTTTAAAATTGCTCAAAGAACCAGGAAAATTGGTTGAAGGTAATGTAAGATTAAAAATATCAAATTTAAATGCAAACAAAATAAACTTCCGTATATATTTTAGATTACACACAGTTGGTACTACAAAAAAACACTCTGAGGCAGATTCCAGAAAAAACTTTCGAAAAATATTAAAAATTAAATTTCAAGCGACCACCAAACCACCACCAAACGACCACTTAAGGTTCAAAAAAAAATTTTCAAGAAATACTGAAAAGTGGAGTGCAACGTGAAGTCAGCATTTCAAATTTATAAGTGCTGCAATTTTTGTAATTTCGACCACCAAACGTAATAAATCACCACCAAACGACCATCAAATGATTCCACCAAAAAAATCCGTTCCCAAACACTTTTCGTTGTACTCTTGAAGTATTTATCGTTTTTAAATTTCGCGCTAATTCCATATGCGCAGAAACATCTGCTGTTAATAACAAACGACCACCAAACGATTCCAAAAAGAATTTTTTGTAAATATCAAAAATTGTAGTGCAGTCTGAAGTTGGCACTCCCACTTTGAAAATGGTTGAGTTTATGTAATTTTGACAGTCAAACGTTAAAAATCACATCCAAACGACCGCCACACGACCACAAAATTTATGAATTAAAAATTGAAAAATTTGAAATCGATGCATTACTAGAAATTCTGCATTCGAAGCCACTGAAAATTTCTCAGTTCCAATTTATACCATTCGAAATAAAAACATTTTTAGAAAGTTTGAATTGGAATCTTCCAACTTTAAAGCGTTCAGAAAAATGTCCAAAATTATAAAATTAAAAAACAAAACACCCTAAAAAAATCTAATCATCATTGAATAATTCGAAATTTTGAGCTTAACGTCGGAATCATACACTCTCAGTAGTAAACATTTATAATTGTAAAATTAAAAATTTTAGAAATACTGCTAGAATATAATTTGTAAACTTTTTCACACTTTCAAACAGATAAGAGAAATTCAATTATAGACAAAAACTCAGAATATTTGAATTCAAGGAGACGGTACCGGTAAAAAAATGATAGCACCTATATCAAAAAAATATCCGGTACCGACAATAAGATTTCTGCGAAAATTTTAAATGACTTAGGTTTTATATTAAAATATTACTTGAAAAATATGTCGAAAATAAATCTGGTATATTTTAAGGAAATTTTTTTTAATTTTTGGGTTTTAAAAAAGAAATAAGGAAACTTTGAATTTTTTCAAAAGATATTTAGAACTTTTGAACAGATTTGAAAATAATTTAAAATTCGAAAAGGTTTCAAACAATTTATAACCAAATGTAAATTTTTGAAGATTTTTAAAAAGGGAGCTTTTTGAAAATTTTAAAAGGTTTCAATAGAATAAGAAAATTCATTTTGAAAAATGAATTTTAAGAGAAAATTGTAGAAGGATTTCTAGCATTTTAAATGATTTCTTAAGTTATCGAAAAAAGAAATCAAAAAGATTTTAACGCAAATTTTTTACTTTTGTGGAATTTTGAAAAAAATTTTAGAAAAAATTCGAGTCATTGAGAAGGATATTCAGAAGATTTAGAGGTTTTGAAAACATTTAAAAATAATTCAAAAAATGAAGAGTTCAAAAAATTGTAAACAAAATGTATTTTGATTGATTTTTTATTTCTAAAAATTAGTTCGGAGAAAATATTGAGAAAGATTCCCAAAATTATCGGAAAAGAATCTGGAAGATTCTAAGACAATTTTTTTTCAATTTGCAGAAGCTTAAACAAATTAAGGGAACCTTGAATTATTTCAAAAGATATTTAGAAGTTTTTGAAAGATTGGAAAATAATTTAGAACTTGAAAAGATTTCAAAGAATTTAAAAACAAAATGTAAATTTTTGACGATTTTGAAGAAAAGAGCTGTTTAAGAATTTTAACAGGTTTCAAGAGTATAAAAAAATGTTTTTAAGATTCCTGGACACATTGAAATGATTTTTCATTTTGTTGAATGAATTTTAAGAGAAAAATGAAAAAAATGTCAATTGATTTCCTAAACTATCGAAAAATAATGTAGAAGATTTTGAAGGAAAATTGTTCTATTTTGCAACATTAAGGAATTTTCGAAAAAATTCGAGTAAGTTCAAGAAAAATTAAGAAGTTTCAAAAAGATTTGAAAATAATTGAAAATTTGAAGGTATCAACAAATTTGAAACAAAATATAGATTTTTAAAGATTTCTGAAAAAAATCCGGAGTTTTTTTGAGAATTTTGAAAGGTTTCGAGCGAATAAAAAAATTTATTGAGATACCTAGGATAATTTGAAATGATCTTTTCATTTCCGAAAAATTAATTTCAAGAGAATATTGAAAAAGATTTCCAAAACTGCCGAAAGAGAAACTGGTAAACTTTAGGGCACTTTTTCTTAATTTTGCAGGATTTAAAAAAAAATTTAAGACCATTTTGTATTATTTCAAAGGACATTCAAGAATTTTAGAAGTTTTGAAGAGATACAAAATATTTTGAAACTTCAAAAGTTTACCGAAAATTTACGAAATATATTTTCAAGTTTCTTCCAAACTTCTAAAAGTCCTACATATCTTAAAATATACTCTATAAAACTATAATCTATAAAATGTAATCTTAAAAAAAAATGTTAATTTCCTCAAGATCCTTTCAAATATTGTATTTATATAACCTGAAAAGCAAATTGATAATAATACTTATTCCCTCGACTGCTGTTCAACCTCATCTTCATTTGGTGTAAAGTGTCAAAAATATAATTTAAACTCGATTTTTTGTGTTTAAAAATTTTTAACAAATAAATAGTTATTCCAAATTTTTATTTTGTTTTATACATTAATTTTCCCCTCAAATCGAAAAACTCAACGCGCGTCTCATTTCTGTGAGAAAATGTTAGCTGGACCCCTCCGTAGCTCAGTTGGTAGAACATTCGTCCGGCAAACGAAAGGTCGTGGGTTCGGATCCCAGCGGAATTGAAGGGCGATCCTTTTCTCACAGAAAGAAATGTATTTAATTTCTTGATTAAAAATTCCCATCTAGTCTTAATGACGTAAAAATATTTTTAAGATTTGATTAGTCAATTAGGTTGGTGCGGTAGACTTCTGGTTTGCGAACGGTCAAACGGAATCTGCTGATAGAACTGATCAAGATGACTAAAATGAGAATCTTAGATAAAAATTAAACAAGAAAATGTCAAAAGTTCAGGACTCAATACTCGTTCTAAATTCAGTTCAAGAAATATCGACGAGAATCTCTTGTTTTGTTTCTATGACAACCCTTCATGTTCGCCATTCAGAATAAAGTGAAACAATACTTGTTTTTGTCCATGGGATCAGTTTGTTTTCGATCCTTCACTCCCATGACAGTTTCCGTGTCAATATTTACAAAATATTGTCAAAAATCTCAGAATCTAGTTAATAAGAAACTGCTCAATAATAATAAAAAAAATTTTCAAATATTTATTTTTCGATGTGAAAATAAATATATATTCTGTATAAAAAGTGATTTAAAAAGTTAACCTTAGGTGATAAAAAGTGAAAAAATGACTACAAAAACACAACAGTGCCAAATGTGCAATCGAGGATTACGATCCTATAATATTCCTACAATGCCAGAAAGGAAGGAGCCTTACACTATTGTCAAAAGTCAACAGGCGTTCTTACAATTTCAGAAAAGATATCGAAATCCACCTCTGTAAGTCTTTTAATACAATTTAATGTAACTGAAGTTTGCAATTTTTATAAACGAGAATATAAATAAATTTTTTTTAATGACTGTAATAAATTTTTTAGCTATAATAATAACAATTTTTCTCAATTTTAATTTTTCCCGACACATTTTCGGATTTTATTTCGCAAATTACTTGTATTTGATGTCGGACAGTAGAAGAAAAGTTTCATTACAATATCCTTACAGGAAGACTAGAATTTAAAAAAATTTCTTAAAATTAAGAAGATTCTAATTTCCCACTAAGTGCTTGGTTCTCGGATTTTATTTCACAAATTAATTGTATTCGTTACCAGGCAATACTAAACAAAATTTTATTCTAATATTCCTAGAAGAAGATTAACATCACAAAAAAATTATTAAATTAAAAATTTTTTCAAAATTAAAAAGATTTAATGTTCCTCTAAACCAGGCCTGGCGAAAGAGGAGAAGGGCTCCTACAATATCATGTGTCCGCTTCCATCTCCACTAACCATCTGAAGAACTGGTTGTGGTAGAAGCCGCGTGGTATCAAGTCGATGACAGTGAAGAGTCAGTAATGCTGCTGGGAAAATTTTTGCAAGGCACTCTGGAAAATTGTTCCTAGCATCATCACTGACACCTCACTGTCTTCGGCTCTTCAGACGGTCAGTGGAGATTGAAGGGGACACATGGTATCAGAGGAGCTCTTCTCCTCTTTCGGCATGCCTGCTCTAAACGCTTGGTTCTCTGATTTTATTTTACAAATTAATTGTAATTGATACCAGACAATACTAAACGAACTTTTATTGTAATATCCCTACCAGAAGAACTGCCATCTAAAGAAATTTATTACATTAGGAAAATTTCTTTGAATTGAAAATCTTCTCATGTTCCTCTAAACCAGGCCTGCCGAAAGAGGAGAAGGGCTCCACCGATACCATGTAGCCGCTCACATCTCCACTAACCGTCCGAAGAACGGGTGGTGGTAGAAGCCGCATGGTATCGACTCGATGACAATGAGGAGTCAGTGATGTTGCTAGGAACATTTTTCCAAGGCGCCCTGGAAAGTTGTATTTAGCAACATCATTGACACCTCACTGTCGTCGACTCTTCAGACGGTTAGTGGAGATGGAGGCGAACTTATGATATTAAAGTAGCCCTCTTCCTTGGATTTTATTTCACAAATTAATTGTAATTGATACGAGGCAATACTGAACGAACTTTTATTGTAATATCCTTACCAGGAAAACTGCCATGTAAAGAAATTTATGACATCAAGAAAATTTGTTTGAATTAAAAATCTTCTCATGTTCCTCTAAACCAGGCCTGACAAACGAGGAGAAGGGCTCCTCCGATACCATGTGTCTGCTCAAATCTCCACTAACCGTCCGAAGAACGGGTGGTGGTAGAAGCCGCATTGTGTCAAGTCGACGACAGTGAGGAGTCAGTGATGTTGCTAGGAACCATTTTCCGAAATGACTTGGGAAATTGTTCCTAGCAACATCACTGACACCTCACAGTCGTCGACTCTTTGGACGATCAGTGGAGATAGAAGCGGACACATGGTATCGTAGGAGTCCTTTTCCTCTTTCGTCAGGTCTGGTTTACATATTTGACATTAACTTCTGCCATTTATGTGAAAATATTCTAAAAGGGTTAATATATATTTTTAATCACTCAGTAGATACGAAAAATATTTTCGTCACCTTATTCCTAGAACGTTTTTCTCCCATTCTTTGGGAAATTTCTCATTCTTTGGTATCATACAAACATTGAACACTTTCCTTCTTCATAATCACTAATCAACACAAAAATTCTTTTTTCACACATTGTCATAAATAATGTCATAAAAAAGAAAAACCCAGTTTTTAGGTTAGCTCAAACCCTCTACCTTATGATCGTCACTTTCCTGGTGGCCACTTAGAGAAACACCATTCGTCTTGGAAAAGTGAGTCATCGTTCAAATGCACACACAACGAACTTAGCCGAGCTCAGTCAAATGTAGTCGAACACAAACCAGCCCCCTGCAACGGTCGTGCATGTGTATGTAGTAGTAGTTCTCTTACGATCTGGAGGGGAAATAGCAGTGGAACTAATCCAACAGATGGCGCTCCGATCAGGTAGGCTGACTTTTGCACTGCCATGCATGAGAGAAATTTAAAAAATAATTCAAAACATAATGCTGTTTACATATATATATATATATATATATATATATATGAATTGTTCGAGTTTTTAAAAATGGTAATAATTAAATAAAAAATATTCA
>JAUMHM010000001.1:10562312-10576136 GCA_032362435.1 Melikaiella ostensackeni | reverse complement strand
TGTGAAGAAAATGACCCCTGATATTTTGGAGAATTGAAAAAAAATATTTAGGGATCCTCAAAGTCGGTTTTGAAAATAAAATGTTTATTTTGTTTGAATTTTTGAGTTAAATACGTCACTCAGAGTTTTGGCAGAATTTTAAGGAAGTATTTAGGGGTACCCCAAGCCGGATTTCGAAAATGAAATACTACATTTTTTTGAAAAATCTGGGTGACGTATTTAAGGAAAAAGAGTAGATTGTATGTTTGTCGATGTGAAAAAAATCATTAGCAGCAATTATTCAAATAAAATAAGTATTTTATTTTCAAAAGTCCGCTTGGGGGACCCCTAAATACTTTTTTAAATTTCTTCCGAAACTCTGAGTGATGAATTTCACTTAAAAGAGTATACTGTAGGCATGCAGAAATAAAAATACACAAATATCGATTATTTAAATAAAATAAACATTTTAAAAGAGAAATCATCATCAAGATTCACAATTATCAACAATTTTCGGTTATGTTAGCGTTTTACACTGGAAATGGGTTTTTTTAATAGAATTTTTTAGATTTCAAAGATTAAAAATTTTTCAACAATTTACGTTTTTCGGTTTTGTTAGCATTTTTTTCAATAAATTGATATTTTTAAAGAAAAATCATTAGATTGCAAAGACTCATAATTTTTTAACAATTTTATGTTATGTTAGCGTTTCAAACCAAAAATTGGTATTTTAAAACAAAAATCATTGTAGTACGAACAAGATTTGCAATTCTTTAACAAAAATTATCATGGAGATACCCAGTTTGCAACAATTTCAGGTTACGTTAGCTTTACACACCGGAAATAGATTTTTTAATTAAAAAATTATTAGATTTCGAAGATCAAAAATTTTTCAAAAGTTGATGTTTTTCGATTTTGTTAGCATTTTTAACCAGAAATTGACATTTACAAAGACAAATCATTAGATTTTAAAGGTTCATTATTTTTTAACAATTCAAGGTTACAATTTTTATCTAAGATTCTCATTTTAGTCATTCTAAAGTTAAGTCTAAAGTATTAGATTCCGAAGAATATTCACAACTTTAGGTTATGTTGGCGTGTTTCACCTGAAATTTGTATTTTTAAATCAAAATCATTGGAATCCAAAGAAGATTCGTAATTTCTTAACAATTTTGGTTACGTTGACATTTTACAACGAAAATTGGTATTTTCAAACAAATAACGTTATGATTTGAATAAGATTCAGAATATTTTAACGATTTTGGATTATGTTAGTGTTTTTCGTCGGAAATGGGTATTTTTAATTCAAAAAATTATATTTTAAAGAAGATTCACAACTTTTTAACAACTTTAGGCTATTTTGGCGTAATCATTATATTTCAAACAAAATACATTTTTTTGTACAATTGTAGGTCAAGTTAGCGGTTTTCGCCGGGAATATCGACATAGATTTAAAAGAAGATTTACAATTTTGGAACAATTTAATGTGTTGTTAACATTTTTCATCGATTTCCAATATATTGTACAAAGATATATATATCAATTTCGAAATTAAAATACCAATTTTCATGAATAATTAAATACTATTTGAAAAATCTCCTATTTTTCTGTTTTTGTATCCTTGAGGCTTTAGAATTGTTTTCCGAATGTATTTTCATCAGATGAAAACTCTCAGATGTTCAAAACCTTTTCTAATGTCAACTTAAAAATATTATAGTGTAAAAGCAACAAAAATGTAAATAAAATTATTATTGACGATTGGATATTTCTTAACAGAAGCAGTTAAGTCTTTTAGAAAACTTGCAAATTCGAACAATTTAAGGCTATACTAGGGAATTCTCGGCCGAATTGAAAATTTTTGAACACAAACAGCTAGGTCTTTTAGAAAACTTACAAATTCAAACAATTTCAGGTGATCTTGAGAAATTTTCGGCGCTATCGAATATTTTTTAACAGAAACAGATTTTTCAGAAACAGTTTCTAACTGTCTGTGTTAAAAAATATCCAATTCCAGCAAGAATTTCTTTACATAACCTGAACTTGTGTTACACTATGTTACTTTTTTCAAGACCTATTTAAAAAAATGAATTTCCCTCAAGAGAAAACACTACAGAAACTATGACACTTAGAACTTGAAATTTTTATTAATGTATGTGCGTTTTTAATTAAAGAAACTCATTCGCGGCGAGATATTTTGGTTATTTATTTATTTTCGTCATTACTGACTTTTGTGACTTTATACTATGTGGATTTCTATCTCATGAATTCGTACTCCATGTTTGAATTTTCGGCAAAAATCAATTTTGTCAGAAATAAAATTTTGTTATAATTCATATTTCGAAGTATCAATATTTTTTTATTGATAAAGCAGCCAATTTCAGTTAAATGGAAGGGAATTGTTCTTTAAGTTGAAACGTCTATCGCCTACTATTACGTTTGGAGCTTACGGGGGATAATAACACGTGGACATAGGTCTTTTTGAAGCATGTATATGGATCTTATTGTTCCTTACCCCTGAGCCTATAACGCAACCACGATCATGCGTGCAGGGTGAAGTCTGAATTATGTTCGCTTTATTCGCGGGGAGCGAGCGATAAAGGTGATTCGTTGCGCTTCCGCAAGTGTCAAAAGTTTGTCTCTAATGTTCCTCCGCAACAGCCCTCAATGTATTATTAATTTTACTTGATTCTGTGTCCGGGCATCCCGCGTCGTCTTTACGATCAAAATCATCCGAACGTGATCCTCCAACAATAAAAATATTTACGAATTGTTAACAACAACGAAACTACATTTTTTAACCTATGATAGAGATAAAATCTGAGCCACTTTTACATGAGAAGCTAGCAGCCATTTTTACGCGAGGAGCTATGAGCCGTATTTGAACAATTATTTATCATCTATATATAATAATCTACCATTCATTTATTTATTCTATACACATTGAAGCTCCTCTGTTTCATGTCAATATGGGTACGCATTAAATGCACGCCGCCACAGAAAAGAAAAAAAGATAAAGTTTATATCGATTGCAGGTGAAAGATTCGCTGCAAAAAATATTAACCATGTCGGTTAAACTTGACATGAAGCGAAGATAATTTCACGTTTTTAAATTTGCCTCGACAATCTTTCGACTCATAATGTCTCATTTTTGTTCGAAAAGTAGCGAGAATTAAGACGCCAGAGTTATTTACCGTTGTGTGAGTTAATAAAACTGGTGCAAAATGGCGAGTTTACGCCTGTCAGCCGCTTTTTACTAAGTAATGTAAAATAAGTTGTTATTCGTTCACAATAGTCTAAACTATTTCAGAAAAGATTGATAAGCAAGAACAATGTTTTATTTGTGTTTTTTGTTAACGATTCTAAGTTTTACTTCAATTTGCTAACTAATGTTTCACTTAGCACAACTGACAACTTGACGTAGTAATGCCATCAGAATTATTCTCCTAACCTCGGTGAAATTTTCACCCAAATACGTTCGATTTTTAATTGTTCCAAAATTTACCTGCAACACATTTCACCTTTGTTTTTTTCTGTGCAGACAATATTGACATGGTGTACTTCTCCCGACAAATATAATTCACGTCCTTGTCACGGCAAAACGACATCGTTTTTAACACTCAGCGTCAAACGATGTATTTTTGGTGTCATTTTGAGCCGGATGATGATAATAGTCCGTCGATCGATAGCACCGTTGGATCATTTTACGAAAATATTAAAATCTGGTTAAAAAGTGATGTCAAATGTTTTAGTGTATAAGCTGTTTATTTTAATATGAGCCGTCAATCCGTTTGGTATTAGATTATCGATGTATTTTAGATGTGAATGTTTCAAGTGTTGGCTACATGCTATATCAAAAGTTTCAAATAAAAATCGTTGTCAATGTGAAGACCGTTGACATCATTAATCGGTAAAAGCTGTTGATCTTATCAGCTTTGAAAATAAAATATTTCTGTAATGTGACAGGTTTACTTCTGACAACAAGAAAAATTCGATTCGTGATCTTTTTCACAGTCGTCTTTTATGCTTGATGTTAATCGATGTATCTACTCTTGGTGGCGGATGATGTAAAAAGTCAGGCTATTCACATTTACTGGGTTAAGTACAAAATGTCAATTGTCGGGTGTATATTTGAAGGTAGCTCGAATAGAAATTCATTGTTCTTCAAACCGGGGATGCATCAATTGCACACCGGGCAATTAAAATTTTATACTTTTCCAAATAAACGTGAATTCATGTACTTTTTACAGTAAAACGAGGTGAATGGTGAAACTTTTCGCAGCATAAATGGTCGGAGATATTTAAGACAAAGCGTACCTTCATGCTTTTGACATCGCTTTTTACACTTAACTTTAAACAATGTACTTTTGGTGGCATATTGAGCCGGATGAGATTAATAGTCCGTCATTTGACAACACCGTGGGGTCATTTTAAGCTAATTTTAAAGTCTGCTTAAAAAATGATGTCAAACGTTTTAGTGAACGTTGTTCTTTTTATTATGTACCTCAATCTGTTTGCCGTTATATTTTCGATGTGAATGTTTCAAGTGAATCAAGTGTTGATCACATGCTATATCAACAGTTTTAAAAATCACTTTTTGTCATTGTCAATGTGAAGACCGTTGACATCATTGATCGCTAAGAGCTGTTGATTTCCATAGTTTTGCCAATAAAATATTTCTATAATGTCAATAGTTGTACTATTGACAAAAAACATTCGTTTAGTGACCGACCCTCTTTATAGTCGTCTTTTACACTTGATGTCAGTCGATGTACGGTGGCGGATGATGTGAAAAGTCCGACTATTTACATTTGTGGGTAAAAGTACAAAATTTCAATTGTGAGGTGTGAATTTGAAGGTAGCTCGAATAGAAATTTATTGTTCTTCAAACCGCGGATTCATCAAATGCACACCGGGCAATTGATATTTTATACTTTATTCAACAAATGCGAATTAATGTACTTTTCGCAGCAAAGCGAGGTGAATGTTGAAACTTTTCACAGCATAAATGGTCAGAGATGTTTAAGAAGAAGCGTACCTTCAAGCTTTTGACATCGCTCTTTACACTTTCAAACCATGTACTTTTGGTGGCATATTCAGCCGGATGATGTTAATAGTCCGTCGATTGACAGCCCCGTCGGGTAATTTTACGCTAAGGTCAAAATCTGGTTCAAAAGTGATGTCAAATGTTTTAGTGTACGCTATTATTTTTAACATGTGCCGCTAATCCGTTTGGCATTACCTTTTTGATGTATTTTCGATTTGAATATACTGTAAAAACAGGGAATTATTTCAGGGCTAATTTCAAATATTAAAATAAGACTCAGAAGAAAACAGTCTCGACTGGTACTAAAGTGAGATCACTGGTGGGATCCCAGTCATTTGTTTTACATTGAGAATAACAGAATGAAGTTATCCTATTCAAAAACAGGACACGCAAAAAATGTTACCGTGAAAAAAGAGATCTCTAGTTTTTACAGTGTATCTCAAGTGTGACCATATGCTATTAAAAGTTTTAAAAATCACTTTTTGTCTTTGTCAATGTGAAGACCGTCGATATCATTGATCAGTAAAAGCTGTTGATCTCGATAGCTTTGACAACAAAATATTTCTGTAATGTTAACAATTTTACATTTGACATCGTTTTTTACACTTAGCGCCAAAGTCTGTACGTTTGGTGGCATATTGTGCCGGACGATCACAGTAATACGAAAATCTGACTCTAAAGAATAATTGAATTTCATTTTCATCTAAAATTAAGTAAATTAAGTAAATTAAAATATTTCAACCATTAATTGGTCTTATATACCGTGTCTCTGTCTGAAATATGTAGTAATACAATGAACAACTGATAGGCATGTTAACCTCAGAATGACTTTTAGTCGTTGCGATCTGAAATTCATTTGCGCTAACAGAAAGGCATGCGCGAAAACTTAAGAAAAATGTCGATTGACGCGTGAATCTCGGTATGTTGGATGTCTTCAATTTGATCATTTGTGAAACGTTTCGACTTAAATGAAACAAAATGATAGTAGTTTTTTAAAATTGTAGACATACAAAGAGTAGAAAAAGCCAGTGTTGATCGATGCCTGATGTGTTTTGGACATATGCGTCGCATATGGAAAGTTTTTCGAGTATTAGTCCCGAGGAAAATTACAAGGAATACATCAAAAAGAAGTTAAAGCTCATGTTTTTGGCGGAAATAAATTACTTCACCTGATTTTCATCATTTTAATCGTATTTTATTAGTAGTTTATGTTCTCAACTTCGAAAATACTAAGTTAACGGTTGGCGGGATGTCAACAATCTTTGTGTCTTCAATTAACCTGAAAATTTCATTTTACGTGCATAAAGCTGTTTACTTTCAACCAAGCGAGTAACTGGAAGTCATATTACAATTATTGGTTGACTATCAAGCGGCGAATGATCCTCTTGATTACATCTGAAAGTTAACCGATTTTTTTTTTATATTGAAATTCAGATTTTCTTATTACTGTGATGATAATAGTCCGTCGTTTGACAGAACCGTGGGTTCATTTTACGCTCATGTGAAAATCTGTCTGAAAAGTGATGTAAAACGTTTTAGTGTATGCTGTTCTTTTTAATCAATCCGTCAATCCGTTTGGCATTAGATTTTCGACGTGAATGTTTCAAGTATTGATCACATGTTCACAGCAAGTGCCAGAGATATTTTTTATCTGAAGTTGAATAAAAGCGCTGCAAACAATTGACAACTACATATAAAATCGTGAATGTGGTTGTGTATTCGCCTCCAGACGAGCCTCCAGATAAAATTGATACGACGTCGGATAATTGTAGTTGTCAATTGTTTGCAACGTTTTTACCCAACTTCAGATAAAAAATATATCTGGGATTTACTGTGTTATCAACAGTTTTAAAAATCACCTTATGCCGTTGTCAGTGTGAAGGCCGTTGACATCATTTATCGCCGAAAGCTGTTGATCTCAACAGCTTTCACCATAAAATATTTCTATAATATCAAAAGTTGTACTTTTAACAAAAACAGAATTCGTTTCGTGATCCTTTTCAGTCGTCATTTATGCTTGATGTGAAAAGTCGGACTATTCACATTCGTTGCGAAATGTACAAAATGTCAATTGTCGGGTGTGCATCTAATGGTAGGTCAATAATTTAAACGCAATTCTTACATTTTTCAAATTATAAAGCCACCGAATCTCAACCATGCAATTGATTACGTGACACTCTGGTACATGCCCTTAAAAGTAGAATATTAAAAAAAAATCTGAAATAATAATGTAATCCCCAATTCCAACCCACCTTGAGTTAACCAAAGCGAAAAAGAAGTAAAAAACCTGTCTCCTCTAATCAGTATTAGATCAATCATAATAGGATGAGGTTTCACGGGGCAATGGGGCATTGAGATCGGTACAGTTTTAAAAAGCCACCCACCCTCTTTAACTCTCCTCACGCGGCCAAAAGAGCGGACAGAGCCTAGCAGCAATCCTGGGGGTTGGTGATAGGGATGGCAGACTCATATTGTATTGGATTAAATTAAGCAGGGTTCGTCCTTGCAACCACGTTCGGGAGTTCGGCATTATATGCACAAAACTTGTGTGCCAAGTGAATCGTGTTTTAGTAGGGTGAGGGGGAGGTGAAGGGGGGTCACATTCACCGAGGGGGATCTAATATTATTTTGTCATGTGACCCGTGTCACCTGCCGTGCCTGCACGTGATTTTCCTAATTCAAATAACAAACAGCATCTTTAACTCTTGTTAGTTGAATGAAAATAAAGTTCAAAAATAAAGAATAAACAAGTGGGGAGTACAAATTAATATTGCAATTTGTATGTTCAAGATACAATCTTCTCACTCTTCACTTTGCGGAAAATTAATGTTTAGTAATTTAATTTAATAACAAACTACATAATTGCAATTTACAGAAACAGATCTGTACTAGCAGCAAAATTATGTAATTTAAACAAATTAATTTGGCATTTGGAGAGGAGATTTCAAGTACTTGAATGATTGTATTCAATTCGATTCTAACTTTGAATTGACTCTCAAAATACAGTAAACATTTCCTAATGGTCGAATGCAATAGAGCACTCATGGGGTATCAGATGGTCACGTGTCGTATTACATGGTAGACCCGAACAATATGTCGACGCCACGTGACCTCGGAATCTGAATTTGACTTCTTCAGCCCCAAAAATTCCTATAAACATTGTAGTAAAATCACTAGATTATTAGATTTTAATTACAAATGATACTCTAGTTTGTCGTTCATATTTTTTAAATATCCCATCTGACTCATATTTTTCAATTAACAATAAAATTGACGATGAATATGGAAAGTTTGGGAAATTTATGAAAGGTTTGGGAGAATTATGGAAATTTTTGACAATGGATGCAAATTTTTGAAACTTTTGGAACCTTGTGGGAATTTTCGAAAACTGTGAAACTTGTGAAAATGTTTGAAAATTGATAGAAATGTTTGGAAATGTTTGAAACTTTCAGAAATTTATGGGAATTTTTGAAAATTGATAAAAATGTTTGAAACTTTTAGAAACTTATGGGAATTTTTGAAAATTAATAAAAATGTTTGCAGCTTTTGGAATTTTGGGTAACTTTTGGAGGGTAATGGAAATTGATGAAAGTTTCAAAGCTTGCCAAGGTTTATTCAGGGTTGAGAATTCTTATCACATTTATGAAATAATGAATGGTCTTTTCCCACCTTAAAGACCAAATTGCAGGAGGTTGGTGCTCTCCTCAGTATACAAGACAGACTAATCATAGCTCCTTTGGTTCTGGCTTTGTTTTCATTCTTTCCTTTGAATGACCGAAATTTGGTGAGACTAACGTTATGAATGGATACACCACCTTATGACGATTTAGCTGCTTAGTTTGGACATAATTTTAGACTTATAAAAAACATTTTTAGTATCAAGTTGGTAGGTGGGTGTATACTTTAAATAATAAACAATACAAATAATAATGTGACCTCAGATAGGATTTTCACTTCTGTTGACGAAAGGCATGCCCTCGGAAAAGTTTGAGGCGATGAATGGAGATTGGTTGTTTGAAATGCTAGAGGTGTAAATGGTCTTAAGGAAAGGGAATCGCGGGATGCAATGCGTGTAAGGAAATTTGATATTTTATGTTTAATTGAAACAAAGAAGAAGGGGTGTGAGATAAGAAAGATTGAAAATGGACTCGAACCAGTTGATGGTGATAGTAGTGATGTAAAAGATATCTTCTTGGACTGTTTAAACGATATTATAGGTTCTTGCGATCCTGGAGAAAGAATCATTCTACTCGGAGATATGAAAAATTATTATTCTTTTCAGAAATTCCCTGTTCCAAATCAGAATCACAATTATTTTCGAAAATTCCCTATTCAAAGTAAAAACTTTAATTCATTTGAAAAATTCACTCCAACAAATCTGTAGATTTTTATCCCGTTTCATCACTCTTTATCTCATGAAATTTTTTGGAATCGCTTAAGATACATTAACATCATTTGGTGTTATAAAATGACTATGCTCGTTTCAAATTTTTTGAATGATTTATTTTTCACAAAAAAACTCTCTGGAAAGCTACATTATCCGATTCAAAATTAGCACACTGCAATTCAGATTTGTAGATTTTCCACGACTTGAAGTTCTGGGAAAATTTTGGTGTCTTCTCTGTATCTCACCAAGTTACGGATGATCACCCTTGCAATATTTATAAGAAGGTCTTTCTGAAAATTATAAATATATATGTTTCATTATTCAATACCGATATTTTAAACTATTATTTCAAACTGTATGACTTAAATAAAAATGTAATCAATTTTATGTAAATCAGCAAAAGCGTCTCTATATTCTAGTAGACCGAATTCATTTCAAATCAAAGGTAAAATTTTCTTTTTTCCAATCTGCACCGTAAATATGCCCCTTCGTGCACGTAAAGTGTATGAAAAATGGCTTTTTCCGCCCGGAGACGAAAAGGGCGTAAAGTAGTTTTTTTCGCCCGCTTCTTTAGTACCCGAGCGGAAAACACTACCTTCCGCCCTCTTCACATGCCTTAAATAAAACAGTTAAATAAAAAAATCAAAGAGATGAATTGTCAAGTGAAATGATAAATCTTCAGGCAAAAAAATTAATTTCTGACAAAGTAGTTCAACTTTCAATCAAGCAGTTGAATTTTCAATTAAAAAAGATAAATTATCAACGAAAAATGTAATAGGATTAACCAGTCCATGGCTTCAAATAGTCATTCAAAATAAAAGAAATCAGAATTTATTCAGATATTAATTTTAAAAAAAACACAGTTAAATTCATCCAAAAAAGAAGAATTTTCAACAAAATAGTTGAATCCTCAACCAAAACAGATTACTTCCCAACCAAGCAGTTGCACTTTTAACCAAAAAAAAGATAAACTTTCTACCAAACAAGATGAATTCTCAAGACATAAAGACGAATTTTCTACAAAACAGATTAATTTTCAGCCCGAAAAGATAAATGTTCAACAAAAAAGTTAATTTTCAACGAAATTGTAAATTTTTATCAAATTGTTGAATTTTTCAGTCAACAAGTAGAATCTTCTACAAAACAGTTTAATTTTAAACCTGAAAACATTCATTTTTAACAAGAAAGTTCATTTTCAATCAAATAGTTGAATTGTCAACAAAATAGTTGAATCCTCGACCAAAAAAAATCAATTTTAAGCCAAACCGTTGCATTTTTAATCGAAAAGGATAGAATTTCTGCCAAAGGAAATGAATTTGTGAACCAAAAAGTCGAATTTTCAACAAGAGACTTAAATTTTGAACCAAGAAATATTTTTCAGTTGATTTTTTACAAACCAGTTGAATTTTCAACCAGCAATTATCAACTTTTAACAAAAAAGTTAATTTTCAAGCAAATAGTTGAATGTTTAATCAAAATAGTTGAATTTTCTACCAAACTGGTTGAATTTTCAACAAAACTGTTGAATTTTTAACAACAAAAAAAAACAATTATTCAACAAAATAGTTTAATTTTCAACCAAGAAGATCAATTTTTAACTAAAATGATGAATCTTGAACCAAGAAAGTGAACTTTCAACAAAAGAGTTCACTTTCAACCAAACAGATGAATTTTCAACTAAAATCTCGACCAAAATGATGAATTTTCAACCAAACAAAAAATTTTTGAACAAAGTAGTTCAACTCTTAACCAAACAGTTGAATTTTCATTGATCAAAGATCAATTTTCAACCAAAAATTTAACAGGATTAACCCGTAAATGGCTTAAAATGGTCATTCAGAATGAAAGAAATCAGAATATAAACGGATTCCAATTTTAAATAAAAAACAATGGAATTCATCCAAAAAAGCGAATTTTCAACAAAATAGTTTAACTTTAAAACAAAAATATGAATTTTTGACAAGAAAGTTTATTTTCAACAAAATATTTGAATTTTCAACTCAAAAAGACGAATTTTTAGTGAAACAGTTGAATTTACTACAACAACAAAAAACGAGAAAAGGTGGTAAAGAGGGGAATAGGGAAAGATTGTGAAGCCTGTGATAAATAAAGAGGAATTTCAACTTATTTTTAATAATTTGAATATATGAGGTTAGAGAACTGAAAATTTGTTCACAAAATAAAGTTAATTTTCCACTGCACACTTTTTGATTTCGGATTACATTCAGAAAAAAGATTCTCTGATTCAAAGAAAATTTGCAATGACCGATTTTTTTCACAGCACAACATTGTCAGGCCAATTAAAGTCGTTTCAATAAAAACATAATGAATTTCTATAAATAAATTGCCGAATCGTGAATTTTTTGTAGAATTGGTTTAAAAAATTAAGAAATATTTTGGAAGGACGAAGTTTCCTAATTGAAAATCATTGCTATGTCAATTTGAAATAGTTTTAGTAGAAGCAGAATGTATTTCTGTGAATAAATGGCCGAATAGTGTATTTCTTTACGCAATTCGTTTATGATGTTAAAAAATATGTTGAAAAGACAAATTTTTGACGAAATGTCACTGTTAAACCAATTTAAAGTCATTTTAGTCACAGCCAAGTGTACTTCTGTGAATAAATAGGCGAAAAGTGCATTTGTTTATAGAAATTGTTTATAAAATTAATGAAAATCATAGAACAATGAAGTACTCTAGTTTTTCATCACTTTGAGGAAAATTTCAAACCATTTTCATTAAAGCACGGCTTATTTCTTTCCTGAAATGTCTGAATTTTACATTTGTTTATATAATTTGTTTGAGATATTAAAAAATATTGAGTGGCTACAAAGTAGTTTAAAAGAAAAAAAGGTTTAAATCGTAGAACCACTAGCTTTGAAATCTGTTTATAAAACTCTTTTATAAAAATTAATTTGAACATTTCATAAATTAATTTCGTTATAAGATGCTATTATACTGATCTGAATTGATTCCGAGTTTATTTCGATTTTCTATGGAAAAATAAAAAATAAAGCTGTAAAAATTATTATTTTTCCACTCTTTTTGTTAAGACAGAAGTGCAATAAATAAACAAATCAAAAATCGGCTTTCATAATTCTCCTTGGAGTTTAGTTAAGAGTATTTCTAAGAAAAAAGATCGAAATCGATTTAGAATTTTGTTTTCTAGACTAAAAACATCTACGATGTAAAAAACTCCGTCAAGTAAAAAGTTATCAGTGCAATCAACATAGGTTTTGAAATGAAAATTTGCTAGATAATTCTAAAAAGAATATAACTTTTAAAATTAATCAAATTACAAAAATTATAGAAACTTTAAGATTTGGCCTAATCGTTTAATAATAATAAAAAAGTTGCACTGTCTGTATGATTTAAAATGGATTCGTTCTAAAACTTGAGAACCTGAAGAGTTCTTCAACTTAATTATTGAATATTTAACTACAAATTGAAGCAATTCAAAGCATCAGAATTTATCTGAATTTAAAGTATTAAATATTAAAACAAATAAATTTTACATTCATAAATTTATCAAACTTTTAATAATGTAAAATTAAAAATTAAAAGCCTTCCAATGTATGGCACGTACGTACTCGCTTGAACCAATTTTCACTTAAAAGGGCTTGCACATCTCGGTTTCTTTCGGAATATGTTTTAAGGATGACTCCCGAGTATTTTAAGCTTTGCAGTACGTATTTATTATATTCTCTCCCTTTTATGAGTTTGAGAGCCTACATAATCCTTTACAAGTTCAAAACCATACCAATAATTATAAGCCTAACTTAACCTACGTCAATCCAAACATCATTATCTGCATTCAGCGGAAGCGGAAGCCCTAGCCCTAAACTTCTCCCAACACATCATCCTTTCTCGTTTTTCCCCCTGCGTATACCATCAGTTTCCGTTTATAGACTTTTACCATCCCATTTTTTTCAAAAACATCCTTTTCTTTTTAAATTCACTCTCTCAGTTCACTTACTTTACATCATTTTTACTTTCATCTTTCTCATACACGGTGACCTAGCCCATCACTTACACCACTCTGTTATTACTTCACGTATCATTACATTTTCTTCCTTTCTTCTGATCTACTATCCTCCTATACTTAAATTTACTTCTTTTTCTACCACTATTTTGCTTTTGCAACATTCGCCTCTCAACTAACATTTTCACTTACAAACTAAACTCCCTCACATCCATCTCTCATCTTAACTGAAAATGGACTAATAATTCGTCGAATTTTTAAGACTTTTATCTTACGCTCCCCAATCGACTGCTTCCACCTGCATCCGTCTTATCATTGTCGCCTTTCCTCGTTTTCAATATTCCATCTCGTTATCAAATGACATCTTTGCTGGTTTTTTTGAAAGACATCGTTTTTTATTGACCCAAAGTATATAAAATTGTAAAGAAGATG
>JAUMHM010000001.1:10551525-10562212 GCA_032362435.1 Melikaiella ostensackeni | reverse complement strand
AATCCGTGGATATTCTTTGGAATCTTTCAAAATGTCTTACAATCGTTTAAAATTATCCCGTGAATTCATCGGCTTTTTTTTTGCATAAGATAAAATATTACGAGTAAAATACTTATCGCAAATTGAATTTTCATATATATATAAATATATATATATATATTAGAATCCTAAAGGTTTCGCTATTGGTACAATTATTTTTACAAATCTAAAATAAGTCCGTACCGGCACATGCGAAATTTGTATCTATCACGAATCGACATTTGTTCGCTTTTTACATCAACATAAAATTTTAAACAAAAATGCAAAAATCGCTTGCACATGTCAGTTCTAAATATCATTCTGAAATTTTCTAAAAGACAAAAATCTAAAATTGATTATGAGTTGCATGCTGAATGTTATTTTGAACTTCGTTTTTTGATTTCGCCCTACTGTGCCGATTGTTGCACAATGCCGCGCGGCCGCAATAAAAATTGTTATTTGAATCAAACAAACATTGGTTACAGCCAATATCAAAGATAAAATTTGTTTGAGTTGAACAGTGGTGTGTAAGTTGACAGAAGAGAATTTTTTCAATTGCATCCATTAAAACTAGTGGCAAACAAAGAAAAACATTAATCAATAGTAAATATGAATATATACCAAAAGAGAGAAATATTAAAATATGTATCCGCGTATTTTTTGTTATGATACGAAGTCAGTATTAAAATGCAGAATTTTTGGAATGTGAATGAAGCAATTTAGGCGCTACTTCACAATTAGAAATAAATGGAAACCCAAGGAAACAATAAAAAAATTCAAAAAGAAGGCTGATACATGAAATCAGCCAACATACAACGCTTTTACTGCCGATGCTTCAAAATAATATTAACTATACAATTATACATTATCGAAAACTCAAGAGACTCATACCTTGAATAAGGTGCATAAGAATGAGTGAATAAGGTGCTAATTTTAATTTCGATTAGGCTTAACTCTGAATTTATGTCGCATTTCGGGTATGGCTCGCGAAGGCCATGAGGCTCTTCCGAGAATTTCTTTGACGTGAACAGGCAGGGCCGTTTGAACCATTTCCAGTAGGAATATGTAATATTAATAAACCAAAATATCCACGCGAGTGTTCGAACTTCCCACTTTGTGGCTACAGAACTGGTCGAATCCGCTGCACTCATTCGTCTTAGCTCTCGGCTCCTTGGACCCCTCGTCCACGGACACGAGCCGGCGGAAATTCGAGGAACGACATAAGCCCAGGCGACTTCAATTCAGAGTTAAGTGTATCTCAACTTTGGAATAGTCAACCTCTTTTTAATTGTCGCACTTTAATGAATCTATATTCCTTATTTGAAAAAATTCATAAGAAAATGACAACATTGATAATACCTTGATGAAACAATAAAATCGATACAAAAAAATGATCGATTTTATTATTTTATTAAATAGTCTTAGAAAAACAACAACTTCTTTGTAAATAAACTTATAGTAAGATATTATTTTTTACGAAGATATATAAAAAAAATCTGGAGACACGCAGCTCGCTTCGCTCGCAAGTTTAAGCGCGCCTAGGGTGCGCGATCCGGTCGTCGCGCTTCGCACTCGCTGTTATATGCTCTTCATGTACAAATTACTAAATTTTATTTTTTATGTTAAATGAGAAAGGAAATTTATTTATTTAAGTCTCTATCGGCCTTAAGGAATACATTCTCATCATAATATTCGCGCTTTGCGCTCGATTTTCTTTGCTTGCCGAGTAATATATACAAATAAATTATTAAAAAGATGATTAAAAAATCATCCTAATGATTTACGATTGATCCTATAAAGAAATGTTCAACAGCAATTTTATTTGACCTTTTAAAAGCACAAATTCTACTTTTTTGACTACTTTCTTCTATTCTCGCGTCGTTTGGCTCAAAAATAAAAATAAAAATATTCCAATAGTATTTTCTATAATTGAAAAACAAACTATGCCTCCTGCCAGAAAATGTTTAAAAGCAAGTTCACAGGTCTTCGTAAAAACAACAATTTTGATATCTCAACTTTCTTTCGTATTCCGCGTTATTTGGCTCAAAATTTGAATTTTCGATTTTTCGAGAAAATTCAGAAAGTTGTTATAACAATCTTGTAGGGCTTTCAAAAAGAAACGTTTTTCTTTTCTTGATTTTCTTTCATATCGTGCATTGTTTGGCTTAAAATTTTCATTTTCGTTTCATTTTTGAATTTTGTACATGAAAATAGTCATCGGAATAAATTGTTCGACTTTCTGACTTCTACGAAGACCCTCACGTAGAATTTGTAAATTTGAAAAGAAGTGGTTTCAAAAATTTTTTAAATACTCTAACTTTTTGAATTTTCGTCCAAAATGGCTGGCTAGCGAACTCAACCTTCATTTTAGGACACTAAAAGAGTATACCGGAATTTGAAGGTGGCCCTATTAATGACAATGCTGTATAATAAATTGTTTATAAAACATAATTTTACATTATTGATGATGAAATGTTACACATTTTCAGACCTAAAGCCTTTTTATCATGCCGATGTTGATTTCGTCAGTTAAAAATGTTGTAAAAAATTCTGCTTTTGAGGTTAAATTGCTTTTGCCTCGGAGTGTGATAGTTTTGTCGAAATTTAAAGTCAATATCACGTGTTTGTGTAATGAAATTGAATTTCTAAGTCCCTTATATACAAAATTATTATACTTTGATCATATTTTTTTATTCCTTGCAATAAATTGTCATATTCTTTAATATTCATGTATTCATTATGTTGTGCTGTTGATCGTTGTTTTTTTTAAATTGGTGTATGCGTCTGAAAATGTTTATAATCAATAAATTACAATTTTTTCCCATCTGCGTTTTACACATTTTACAGTTTGCTGATAATTGTTTTTACATAGTACATTTTTATTTTTTCAGCTTTGATAGTTATTAAATTTAAATCGGTTCTAAAAATCAAAAAGGAGAAGTAGATAAATGAAAAATACGGTTTTGCAAAAATATGTTACACAAAATTACCCAAAATTTATGTATCATAAGACTTATCTCAATTTCAATATAATTTTCATATGAAAACTCTCGTAACAAAATTTTTTCCTTCCTCAAGAATCGCTGGAAAAACTTTCTTTCAGTTGCCCTTAATCGCACCTCCGAGGGTTGCCCTTAATTGGGCCACATGAAATTTGACTTGCGCTTAATTGAGCCCCCTGCAGAGGCTCAAGAAAAGCAACATATTTTTGATAAATAGAGGATTAAAATTTCAAACGCACTGTGATTTGGTTGAAAAATGATCAAACTTTACCTATATAAAGATATTTAATATTATATAATTCGTTAAATCTTTTTAATCTCGTTTATTCTATGGTGAAAATCTTAGACATATATGTTACATGCAGTTTCGATTACACGAGGATTATGACAGATGGTGTTTTGTTCAAATAAATATCAGGTTACGTGTTTTTTGGGAAAAATAAAAATTATGCCAAATTGTAATTCGGTAAAATAAAAATTATACCAAATGGTAATTCGGAAGTACAAAAATTATGACAAATAATAATTTTGAAGAATAAAAATTATGTTACATGGTAATTCGGAAATATAAAAATTATGACAAATGATAATTCGAAAAAATAAAAATTTTGAAAAATGGTAGCCTGGGAAAATAAAAATTATGAAAAATGAGAGTTTAGAAAAAAAATATGTTAAATAGTAATTCGGTATCATAAAAATTATGTCAAGTGGCAATTAGAAAATATAAAAATTATGAGGAAAGATAATTCGGAAAGATAAAAATGATGAAAAATGGTAGTTTGAAAAAATACAAATTATGTTAAATAGTAATTCGGTATTATAAAAATTATGTCAAATTATAATTCGGTAAAATGAAAATTATGACAAATGATAATTCGTCAAGATAAAAATTATGCAAAATGATAGTTTGGAATAATAAAAATTATGTTAAATAGTAATTCAGTATTATAAAAATGATGTCAAATTATAATTTGGTGAAATAAAAATGATGTGAAATGATAATTCGAAAATATAAAAATTATGATAAATGATAATTCGGAAAAACAAAAATTATGAAGAATAGTAGTTTGAAAGAATAAAAATAATGTTAAGTAGTAATTCAGTATTATAAAAATTATGTCAAATTATAATTCTGTAAAATAAAAATTATATCAAACAGTAATTCGAAAATATGAAAATTATGAAAAATGATAATTCGGAAAAACAAAAATTATGAAAAATAGTAGTTTAAAAGAATAAAAATAATGTTTAGTAGTAATTCAGTAATATAAAAATTATGTCAAATTATAATTCGGTAAAATAAAAATTATATCAAATAGTAATTCGAAAATTATGACAAATGATAATTCGGAAAGATAAAAATTAGGAAAAATGGTAGTTTAGGAAAATAAAAATTATGTTAAATAGTGATTCGGTATTATAAAAATTATGTCAAATTATAATCCAGTAAAATAAAAATTTTGTCAAATGATAATTCGGAAATTTAAAAATCATGACAAGCGATAATTCGGTATCATAAAAATGATGTCAAATGGCAATTCGAAAATATAAAAATTATGACAAACGATAATTGGGAAAGATAAAAATTATGAAAAATGGTAGTTTGAAAAAATAAAAATTATGTTGAAGAGTAATTCGGTATTATCAAAATTATGCTAAGTAGTAATTTGGTATTTTAAAAATTATATCAAATCATAATTCAGCAAAGTAAAAATTATGTCAAATGGTAATTCGGAAATATAAGAATTATGACAAATGTTAATTCGGAAAAATGAAAATGATAAAAAATGGTAGTATGGAAAAATAAAAATTATGTTAAATAGTAATTCGGTATTATAAAAATTATGACAAATATTAATTCGGAATAATAAAAATTAGGTAAATAGGCCATTATTATAAATAAAAATTATAGCGAATCACTATTCGGTTAATTGATTTTGGGTGAAATAAATATTGGGGAAAACAGAATTTGGGTAATATTCAGGCGCCTCTGTGCGTCCTTACAGACAATAATAAAAAAAATGACTGCCACCAATTTGTTCTAGCAGAAATCCTAATTTGACTGTACTAAAACTCAAATTTTGTAATACACAATTCTAACTATTTAAACGATAAAAATCCATTCGTATAGAAATTACTTTTCACCAAATTTTGTCATTTCAGCTGTCGCTTTTCTTGTGAGATTTTCACCTGTCTTCTGGCGCCTATCGTATTGCAGTAAAATAGCTGAGGGTACGGTAATTTACGACGCTCGCAATAATCCTAGTTCAGGAAGGAGCTCGTGACAATTTTCTCTTAGGGTTGCTGGGAAACGAAAGAAACTAGAGTAACACAAATATTTTGTGTTTATTTGTCATTGGGTCTTGATTATTTTTAGGATCTTTATTTGAGTTCAAACCCTCTGGGAACCTACACTACATAAATTTTATTCTAGTTTTCGTAGTAAAGTTTATTGAACAACTACCAATATTAAAGATTATATTCAGTGATGAGTAAGTTACTTTTTTAAAGGAACTTGTCATAGTTACCGTTACATCACGAAAAAAGTAACTAGCTATCGTTATCGTTACCGGTTCAAAATGTAACTTTTTCTTAGTTGCTTTTCCCAAAAAACGTAAATATCGTTACCTTTTTAGTTACTTTTGTATTTCAGAAATATATATCCAAATTGAATTTTTACAAAACTTTATTCATAACTTTCAAGCGATCAAGTTTCTTTAGATTTACCTAGTTACGACTTCCACTTCTAGAAGACTTACAATATTCTAAGATCAACAGAAAATTTATTAGGGACGTTGAATTTTCAACAAAATACATGTATTTTCAACTGGAAAGTATAGATTTTCAACAAAAACAGACATATTTCTAACAAAATACATGAATTTTCAAATAATAAAAGGGAAATATCCAACCAAAAATGGAATGGTTAAATTTTCATTAAAAAAATGAATGTTTGACCAAAAAGTATGTTAACAAAGTAGTTAATTTTTGAACGAAAGAGATGAATTTTCGACTAAAATGATGAATCTTCAACACAAAAAAAAAACATTTTTAACAAAGTAGTTCAACTTTTAAGCAAAAATGATGAATTCTCAATGAAAAAGGTAAAAGATGAAATTTCAAACAAAAAAGATTTTCACTTTGAATCAAATACAGTTGAACTCAACCAAAAAAGACGAATTTTCAACAAAACAGGTAAATTTGAAACCAAAGAGATGAATTTTCAACCAAGAAAATAATCTTTTACAGAAAAATGACAAATTTGTAACATAATAAATTTTTTTTCAATTAAAAAAAAAATTTGAACTAAAAAAGATGACTTTTTTACAAAAAATGTAATAGATGATATTTCAATCAAAACAGACATATCTTCAACAAAATACATGAATTTTCAAATAAAAAAGAAAAATATTCAACCGAAAATGAAATGGTTAAATTTTCATTTAAAAAAATAAATGTTTGACAAAAAAAATGTTAATAAAATAGTGAACTTTTTAACGAAAGAGATGAATTCTCAACTAAAATGATGGATCTTCAACACAAAAAAAAACATTTTTTACAAAGTAGTTCAACTTTCAACCAAAAATGATGAATTCTCAATGAAAAAGGTAAAACTTGAAATTTCAAACAAAAAAGATTTTCATTTTGAATCAAATACGCTTGAACTCAACCGAAAATTTCTCTTTTTAAGGCGGTTTGCTTTAATCGTTTTTTTCTTTTTTATTCGGTTGAAAATTCATGTATTTTGTTGAAAATCCGTCCTCTTTGTCGGAATTCAACTGTTTTTTATTTAAAATCAAAATATGTTTTAGTTTCAACTTCAATTATTACATTTTACTTTGAGAATTCATCTTTTTCTGCTGAAATTTTAACAACTTGGTTGAAAGCTCAGCTACTTTGTAAAAAATTCATTTTTTTTTGTGAAGATTAATCTCTTTGGTTGAAAATTTAACTATTTTGTTAAAGAATAGTTTTCTCTTGGCTGAAAATCAATTCTGTCAACTAAAAATTTATCTTTTTCAGTTGAAAATTCAACTATTTGCTTATAAATTCGTTCATTTTGTTGAAAATCTTACAATTTTGAAAAAATGCCATCTTTTTGGTTGAAAATTTGACTTTTTGATTGAAAATTCATCTATTTTGATGAGAAATTAATCTTTTTTGGTTAAAAATTCAACTGTAGAAACCCAGCAACTTTATATTGAATGGACGAAAAGACAACATTAGGAAGCCCAATAATTTTTTATTATAGATAGTGAAATAGTGAAATTAAAAATATGTATCAGTATTAAAATAGTAATTTTGAATGTTTCATCCGATATTTTTAATTTTCATATTGTGTCGCAGATCAAAAAATGATTTCAGTCTTGTAGATTTGACATGAAATTTTAAATTTTGAAGATACCTCATCAGAAAATATTCAGCCTAAAACGTTCCTGTTTTGTGCGTACAATTTTTAAAGTTTCGTTTGGAATCTACCAAATTTTCATTGCTCTAAATATAAAATTCTTCAAATTCAAATTCAAAATTTTTCAATTTTAAACGCTCTAAATTTGAAAACAGTCCGCTTTTAAGTTGTAAAATTTGTTAATTTCAGTTTTAAATGCATTGTCGTAAGATTATTCAAATTGGTAAGCCTAATAAGAAGAATAAAAATTCACGAAACTTGTAACTTAATTTTCCTAAATTTATCATCATTTTTCGAAAAATTTAACGGTAAGGGGAAATGAGGGGTGTTGGGTGAGGAGAAATGAGGGGATGTGCAGGATTGCGAGAAAGGGGAGTAAGGTGGAGTGAGGAGAAGTGAGTTGAAATGAGGGGTGGTGGGCGAAGGGAAATAAGTTGAAGTGAATGGAAATGAGGGGAAGTGAGGGGTAATAAGGGGAAGTGTGAGGAAGTGAGAGAAATAAGGGGATGTGAGAGGTGTAGGGTGAAGAGAAGTGAGGAGACGTAAGGGGAAATGAGGGGGGTGAGAGGAAATGAGGGAATGTGTAGTTTTCTGAGAGAGGGGAAGTTGGGACAAGTGAGTAGAAGTGAGGGGGAATAGGGGTGGTGGGCAAGAGAAAATAAGTTGAAGTAAAGGGAAATGAGAGAAGTGAGGGGGAAATAAGGGGAAATGTGAGGGAAAGTGAGGGCATAAGGGTAAGGGGGAATGAGGGGATGTGATGGGTGATTGGTGAGGGGAGCTGAGAGGAAGTAAGGGGAAATGAGGGAAAGTGAGGCGTGGTGGGTGAGAAGAAATAAGGTAAAGTAAGGACAAATGTGGGGAAGTGAGGGAAGGTGAGTAAAGGGAAATCAGGGAAAGTGAGAAGATGTGAGTTGAAGTGAGGGAAGATTTGTGAGGGGAAATAAGGGTAGGTGAAAGTAAGTGAGGGAAGGTTCGCCAGGGAAAATGAGGGGGAATGAGGGTCAATGGGACGAAATGCGGGTAGGTAAGGGGAGGGGAAGTGAGGTGAAGTAGGGGTAGAGGGGTGCGGAGAAATCAGGGGAAATAAGGAGAAGGAAGGGGATGGAAAGGATAGGGAGAGAGGAGGGGTAATGAGGAGGACTGGTGGGAGGTGAGGGGGGAGAGTGAGATTTGAACGACTCTATTCACGGCTTAATGGATTACGGAACCCTTTTTTGTAGGAGCCTGTCGCTTACTCTCACCAATTTTTTTGTTATTATCTCGAGAATCGCTAGGAGTATCGGACAATTGCGGTGGTCGTTGGATTCAGCGCTCAAAAATGCATCGAAATCATGCCTTACATGTTTTTAAAAAAATGATCTATATCATTTTGCACAATGATTAAAAAATTATCATAAAAAAGTTAAGTTGCAAAGTTGGTTGTAAAAAAAGGAGACCAGATTCGAATTCAGCGCAAAAAAATACTTTAGAAATGATGTGTTTTATTCCACAGATACATATGTGACATTTTATTGACCAGTGTTATCTTTAATAATTTTAATAATAATCCTACAGTCATTGCCTGGTGGAATTTACCACTCCAAGCTCTTTTGGATATTTCTTCAGGACTATTATTTGTTCATAAATTTTTTATAAATTTTCGTGGTCAATTTTTGCTGGGGATTTGCTGCAAGGTGTTGGGAGTGATTGAGGATAAGGAAAAGGGAAAAAAGGTTGGTGGTTGATTGCGGGTAGTGATTCACCAACCCCGATTGGTGTCGGACCAGAGAATGACACGAGTGTTCACAAGCTGTACCATTACATTCCCCATAGGGCATAACCCCATAACCAACCCTCCCTCGAAATTTGAGCAGGAGTGTTTAGAACCTTTCGCCCCTTTCTTTTCTATCTGCACCGGTGCATCCTCCAGAAGCAAGTGCTGCTCTATTTCTATTCGACCCCCATTTGTCTAAGTGCTCCCGAAAGAAAAATAATATTAACTTCAAATTGTTATCTCAATTTTTTTCCAAAATAAACTTCTTTCACGATTTTCAACTCATCTACGATTTACAAAAGGTATCACATGTATGTCAACTTTAAGGAGGTTCACTACGTACAGTGAGGCGCAGTGATTTTTTTAAATTTCTAATTGGAAGCGGGTGGAAAAGTTGTTGATTGGGTTCAAAATGATTACCCTAAAGTTTCATTTAAAAAAATGTTTCCCTGTCCACATCGATGTTGTACATGAAAATAACGAAAAATCGCACAATTCTCACTATTTTATGAGAAAAACAATATTTCTAATGCTGGAATTGTTAAAAAAAGTTGTATACTGCAACTGAAATCATCATAATAGTATATTATACACCAAGGGACAGAAGGGGGACTTTTTCCACGAGTACTGATAAAATAAACGAGTCGGTGAAAGTACCCTCCCCCTTGATGCATACGATATTTTCTGTAACAAATGTATGATTTCAGACACGATTAGAACACAGAAGTGATTTCTACTCATATAGAGGAATCTTGCAAACTTTATTTTTATTTTATTATGAATTTAGGAAATTTTGAAAATCTTCAAACTTTTTGAAAATTTGAGGTATTTACCGAAGTTGAGAGCATCCGGAAACTTCCAAAATTTTCGGTAATTTATATTAATTTATGGTAAATCATGGTCATTGATCGTTAATATATAGTAACTTATCGCTTCGGGTTGGTCTACTCTGTCAAAAAATCTGTTAACGCGATCAACAGATCGCTTAATAATTTCCATTATTCACCTCCGACGTTACTTTTTACTCCCTTGTGACTGAAAACTGGAAGTTTAGCCCCGCTTCATAAACATTGAAAAGGGCTAAAATCATGCATTTGTTGCGAAAATTTTTTTATGTTCCCACAATGAACTGGAAGATGCAAAAACTTATAAAAACTTGATATTTCGCTATTTTCTATAACAGCTACCGTACGCTTGTCGACTCCTTGCCAATAAAAAATTTAGTATATGTTGCCGAACATGTATGTAGAAGGTTTTACTATACAAAAATATTTAATAAATCGAAACTATGATCACTTTCTGCAACGTGAAATTGTAAAAAGTATAAAGGAATCAGTTCCTTCACTATTATGCCACTTTGCGCCTATAGTCCAGTCAATCTAGCCCATTTTACCCCCGATTCCTGCATAAAATAGTAGCACCTTGAAAATTTGACAGATGGTTCTTCAAACTATCTTATAAGATATATGTGAAGAGTAACAGCTGAAAAGCTGTGCGGGGGGGGGG
>JAUMHM010000001.1:10524351-10538410 GCA_032362435.1 Melikaiella ostensackeni | reverse complement strand
AGGCTAATCGCTCTATAATTAGCACAGTCGCCTTTATCACCCTTTCCCTTGTAGATTGGGACGATAATCGCCTTTTTCCAATCATTTGGAACTTCACTATGTACAGCACACATATTCATAAATTCGCTCAGCCACATAAACAAATATCCGCCACCGCTCTTAAGCAATTCAGCGGTGATGCCACACATACCAGCAGCCTTACCATTCTTTAGTTTCTTAATCACGGATATGATGTCGTCGATATTGATTCCGCTTCCGCTACCTACAACGGGATTGTCTAACGTATTCTCTTCAATGGGAAGGTTGTTATGCTACATAGCTTGACCTCCATACCATCTCTTGAAAAAATCTCTCATACAGTGTTTCACTTTGTCCGAATCCCATACCATTTCACTATCACCATTCTTGATTCCGACTACCTCAGTGCTAGAACTTCTTTTCCTCATCTTCTTAACCCATTTCCAAAATAATTTCTCATTTCCTTCAAAGTGGTTTCTCAAGTAGGCTTGCTTTTTGTCGTTGACAGCCATGCGGATTTGACCATTTCACCAAACATCTCCAGCCTTTCTTCCTACAGCCGCAGTACCACACACTACAGATACACTCTTGAATATGCTATCCCGTAGTATTTATTATCCATGCACCCTCTAAATTTTTATTATTAAATTCAGTCTTCCAGTCTTCTTCATGATGTTCTAAACATTTATTCAGCTTTTCACGATATACCAATTGTACTTCTGGTTTCTGCGAATTCTCTATTCTGACTTGCGTCTGCTTCGGCTTATTATTAGTTCTTCTTCTCCTCCACCCTTGACCTGGACTCATTTTTGAAACTAAGAGGTAGTGATTCGTTGCGCACTCAGAGCCTCTCATAAACCCTGTATCCCTTACAGGCCCTCTCAATCTCTCATCCGCTACAACAAAGTGAATCATACTATGGCTTTCGCCTTTGCACCAAGTATACATGTGGATATTTTTATGTCTGAAGCAAGTGTTCGTAATAAACAAGCCTTAAGCATAAGCTAATCAATTTATCCCTGTTACCGTTCGTTTTTGGGTCTCCGAAATGGCCCAGTACCCTGTCGGTACCTTCGCGTTGCACATCAACCCAGCCATTCACATTTCCAACACTTTCTTTCACTATTCTTTCGCCAGGATCGCAAGTCCACAGTATATCATTCAACGAGTCCCAGAAGGTATCTTTTACATCCGTCTTATCACCATTAACTGGAGCGTAGTACGCATAAATAGTCTTCTGATTTCCACTTTCATTCTAACCCATAGTATCCTAGGTGATACACATTCATACTTTTTGACATGTTGTTTTGCTCTCTCATTCATAATCAGACCGACTCCTCGGGTACCATACGATTCATTATCTACTCCTGACCAAAGTTCGAATCTGTTCTCTATGTTTTTTTACTTCTCATCCCGTCTTCTTTCTTTCCCGTACACACAAAATATCTAGCTTCCTCAAGCGCATTGTATTCCGCAATTCCTTTTTCTCAAGATCATTTACATCTCTAGCATTCCAAACACCTTACCTCCATTCATCGCCTGAAACCTTTCCGAGGACATGCCTTTCGTCAGTAGAAGCGTCAATCCTACCCGAGGCTGCATTATTATTTGTATTACTTATTGTTGAAAGTATACACCCAACTACAACTTGATGCGAGAAATTTATTCCAGAGGTATAAAATCGTGTCCAATCCAAGCAGCCAAATTGTTATAAGGTGGAGTGTCCATTCATGACGTCAATCCCACCAAACTTCGGTCATGCAAAGGAAAGTATGAAAACCAAGCCAGAACCAAAGGATTTATGACCGGTTTGTTTTGTAGAATGAGGAGGAGGGTACTAGTCTCTTGCAGTTTGGTGTCTAAAACGGTAAAAGACCATTCAATGCGACAAGAATACTCAACTGTCAATAAAAACTTAACAAGCTCATATACGCCACTAAATTCTCCTTTTAAAAGGTCGATTTTTGGAACTCTTATAAATCTCCAATCTCTGCATGAATTTTTAAAAGTTTCTATAACTTTCCATATATTTGCACAAGATTCTGCAAATTTCAAAAATTCTCGAAAGTCCGTGAATTTTCATACATTTTAGAACGTTTTCGTAGATTACCATAAATTTTCGAAAGAGTTGACGTGATTTTCTATTTAAATTCTTTTTTAAATGCCGATTCGAATCACCCTCGACGACGATTTTCGTTAGACTGTTCAGTCCAAGATACTTGAGGTGTAATATGACGCCTTCAAGATGCTCATTTTCGCCTTTCTGAAGGGACTTTTGAAATTCTTCGCGTAAATTTGAGGAAACCTCTTCTCTTCAGAAATTGGAGTCTTTGGGAAATATATGTCTGCCAGAAAATGAAATAGTACAAATGGAATACTCATCGTGAATTTTGTTGTCATTTCAGTAGTCCTGGAATATTTGAATTGCGCAACACTTATCCCTTCGCTTCAAAACAAAACTTCAAGAATACTAATTACACCTTTAAACCGCGAAACTCCATAGGCAAAAATACCAACTACACGTGAAAAATGTAGGAAAAGCACTAAAAAATATTGTAGAATGAGCGCGTATACGTGATTTTCTTTTTAAATTCTATTTTAAACCCTGATTCAAACCACCCTCGATGACCATTTTCGTTAGACTGTTTAGTCCAAGATACTTAAGGTGTATTATGACGCCTTCAAGATGCTCATTTTCGCCGTTCTGAAAGGACTTTCAAAATTCTTCGCGTAAATTTAAGGAAACCTCTTCTCTTCAGAAACGGAAGTTTCTGGGAAATATTTGCTTGCCAGAAAATAAAATAGTACAAATAAAATACTCATCGTGAATTTTGTTGTCATCTCAGTAGGCCTGGAATATTTGAATTGTGCAACACTTGTTCCTTCGCTTCAAAACAAAACTTCAAGAATACTAATTACACCTTTAAACCGCAAAATTCCATAGGCAAAAATGCCAACCACGCGTGAAAAATGTGGGAAAGGCACTAAAAAATATTTGAAAAAGAACGCGTAGAAGAAATTGACGTGATTTCCTTTTCAAATTCTTTTTTAAATCCCGATTTGTACCGCCCTCCACAACGATTTTCTTTAGACTGTTAAGTTCAATATACTTGAGGTTTAATATGAATTTGAAAATATATGTTTGCCAGAAAATGAAAAAGTACAAATTATTTATATATATATTGTGATATGCGTGTCACATATTAAGGGGCCTATACATGGGCAGAAACTTTTACAAGAAAGAGTCGCTTCCAAAAGCTGCCAAGCGTAAGGGATGTTACGCGAAATCCAAGCGTAAGTGACTCCCACTAAAAAGCAAGTCGCTGGTTAGTGGGGAGAAGCATGGGGGTGAAGCCATAAAAGTCACTTGCGCAACGAAAAACGACAGTTGGGAGCTTGTCGTCTGATAGACAAGTTAGCCTGAACAGTAACTTGCGGGCAGCGCAAAGTTGTACTTCGTCCCCTGGCCACATCACTCTCTTCTAAGCGAAAAAAGAGGAACTAGTAGATTTGGAGTTGCCCTCTTTTACTACCCCTCTCCGAAAAGTATTTTAAGAACAGGCGGAAGGTACACTGCCCAACCCAGTCTACAAAAGTACTATTTCAGCGCACTTTTTCTTGTACTCCCGAAAACGAGCCTCCTGACATTTTCATAAGACATTCAGAAATCGCGAGCATTAAATGAATTCAATTTGAGAATTATTTTGGAATACTAAATTTCTTTGAGAATTATTTTGTCGAATCTTGATGTGAGAATTATTTGGAATATTAAATCTTGAATTGAAATTTTTGAATAAATAGAAAAATTACTTCTGTTTCTAGTGAATAAATAGAATCCACATTTATTCACAATATCCTGGTTTATGCACATAAATCTTTAAGAAGTCAACCCTAGAGATATTGACGAACAGAGCAGAGTTGCACTCTGTACCCTGCTCCAAGAAATATCGTAGCTTGACTTTTGTATTCAAAAAGAAGATTCTTTCTTATGAGCGGGCAGGAGTTGCACTCCTCAACCTGGTTAACTAAGCGAGAATCGGCTTTGAGAATCAGAAACTTAAACCAGTGCTTTTGGAAAAAAAAGATTTTGAAAGGAGACTTTCAAGTCATAAATCTAAGCTCGCATTCCTGCGTTTCTCCGCGGAAGCAGACTTTTAAATCTCTAGCGCCTACCTGAAGCAGAGATCCCTTCGTTATGGCACTTTACGTTCGGCCTTCGTATTTACAGGCAATCCTCGTCAGCGTGACAGGTTCTCAAGGAAAAATTATGTAATTTCTCTATCAGTGTGTCAACTTGGAATTTATTGTGCAAACCAAAAGTGTATTAGAGGGGCATTTTCTGCGTTTCTTCTACATTGTGACTGAAATGATTAGTGCTTCGCCAAATTAACCAATAAAATATAAATCGACTCACTTACGGTATATCTACCATGGACATTTAAGTGAAGCTCACTACCCGTGACATAAAACCTTTTAGTGTTTTCCATTGTGTGGATTTCAAAGAGAAAAGACTCTTCCTGTTTTATGCGAAATTATTTAGTAGATCACAATTAAAGATATTCAACCTGGAATTGTATGTTTAAGGAATATCTATTGGATGTGAAGATAGTTTATCCTATAAATGATAGTTTCTATAATGCGCGAATAGTGGATAGTATAATAGTGTTTTATTTTGATAATTGATAGGTGTTGAATCTTGGATTCAGCGTTATTGATTAGTTAGAGCTCTCAGCAAGCATGCGTTCTTTAGATTAGGAATATCTAGAATTAGTATAGAATAGCTCTAGGATTGTAAAGCTTGAATAAAGATAAAATAAAGAAAATAAAAAATAAAAAGAGTAGGATAAATTCTAAAAGGGTAATTATGATGACTAGGAATTTCTGATGTAGACCACGTACTAAATATTAGAGTAATACAACATCATATTCGATAACCTACGAACTTGTGTTTTATATTGATGCTAGGGATCGAGTTTAGAATAAGAAAGTCTTTAATGATATAAGCCTCACTCTTATATTTTGTATCATTTTACATTTAATTGCGTTCCTTGAATAAATGTATCAGTTTATATGGCAATGAGTTCTGTTTCTCATTCTTGTTGCGACACCTGTATTAATAATAATTCTGATCTCGAACCGAGAGTGCGTTAATCTCTCCATAAATAAGTACTTTGAGTTTTGATAATTTCATTAATTCCATAGTAAGCAAAACTCATACGTTACAATATATATATATATATATATATATATATTATATAAATATTATTATATTTGAAACGATTAACTCTCTAAATCTTATCAGTTGAGACTGACAGAACTTTGAGGCAAACTGAAAATCATTTCGATATTTTTCAATCAAATAACATCCTGAACTTTTCTGACTAATTCAATTAGTAAAAAATTGACTATCGAGCAATTAATTACATAATAACTCATTGAATCAGTGACTGACTTTTCGCTCTTCAATTAGCCATTTTTAGATAATTTAGATTTCGAAATTATAATAAAATGCATGACTCTGAAGGGGAAGTAATCACTGTATTACTTATGTGAATAAAAACCTTGTATATCATACTACCCGATCAAAATAACAGTTTCTAAACTTTCAGATACAGTCTGGACACGCGTTTAATTCCAAGGTGAGTGTCCAGTTTAACGAACAGTGCTGCCAGATCGGAAACGGCCGAAAAACGTATAGATAGGGAAAAGTGGTGGGGGAAGGTGGTCGAAAAAACCATATAAAAACATATTGACTATGTGTCTCTCACGCATAACCATAACTTGTAATAACACTGGTCCCCATTGGAATCATATATATCAGTCTAAAATCTAGTGACCTTCAGACTAGGGTTTTTTTGCCATGCCATTGAGATTCTAACTTTTCCCTACGGCTATTAAAACTCCCCCATTGGGCATGCGAGTGACAGTATATGAAAGAGAGAGATAAAGAGAGAAGCCCGAAAAATCCTAGGAATATGTAAAAATAACGGATCATTTTCCAAATTCGTATGAAAAACGAATAAAAATGCGTATCACTCTCGATAGCCTCTGAAAAAACGTATAATACGTGAAAAAACGTATATCTGGCAGCAATGTTAACGAATGCCATACAAAAGCCGTTAAAAGCGTCGGCTTTCATGAACTTTTAGAAAACGGATTACTGAAATCGACCGCACTTCCATTCAGCTTTTTGAGTTTGCAGACCGTAACTAAAACTATTTCAACTTTTGTTTGTATTTAAAGAAGTTCCCAAAAATGAATTTTATATGTCTATTTTTGTAAATAGTTTCAGCTGTAGCCACAATACTTTTCACCGTAGTGTAGAGGGGAGAGTGGCCATCAGTGGGTCGAGTAAATTCCAAAGTCGTTATAATATGCAAATTTGTCGAAATTCATAGACTAACATACTTCAATATTATTCTAATTTCTAACGTCACCTGGCAACAGTGGGTCAGGCCTTTTAAAACACTGTTTAGTAGTTCCAGAACCCAGTTTTCCCAAAAAGGAAGCCCTTATCAAACTGCGCATGTTTCGCGAAATGCAACACTATTGGTTCGGTCAATTGACTATAGGGGAAACAGGCTATTTATTTTAGAGCCGACTGTCTAAGCCAATAATGTGGACTCTACCACGCATGCGCAGTAGCGTAGGGGTTATATTTTGGAAGCGCTGCCAGAACCATATTTTCTTTTTTATGCTGTTAACTTAACAAAGTTATTTTTCACGGAATCGTAGGAAAAAATGTACCGAAAAGTCGACTTAAGTAATCATATTATTAAATAATGAATTTAATACCCAGGTTCGCGTTTCCTGAGTAATGAAAAACTAGAAGATATTCGTACAGAGCTTGTCAACTGTTCTACCATATTTACAATGACGCACGGATTTTAAAAATTGTTATTATACAGATTTTTCATTTTATTTAATGTTTAAAGGATAAAAAATTCTTAATTTTCGAAAAACACCAATATTTCAAGTATAAAATTTATTTGTGTTGATGAAATTGAACTAATGAGCTATATAAAAATCGTCTATGATCTATAAAAAGTAAACAATAAACAACAAATGATAATAAGCAATAAGAAATAAATAAGGAACAATAAACAATAAAAATGTATGCGAAATCGTTTTTCCATCCGCTCAGACTCCTTTTACAGTCCTGTAGTTTGAAACGAATTGCTTTGCCCACTTGTCGAATAATTTGAAAAAACCCACTGTCTATAGCGACCCTGTGATTGCCACTCTCCCCTATTCATATCACTCTAAATTGAAGCTGAAAATTTAATTTATAAGAATAAAATTAGCCTATATAATATATCTGAATAAAAATTATAATTTTTAAACACAAAGGCCCTGTATGTCCTATATTCTTAATATTTCCTATGTAAAATGATGCTTAAACTTTTTTTTAACTCTTTGACAACACACTACATCTAAGTTTTTATTCAGAAGGGAATTCACATTTTCCTACATAGACGACAATTGATTATTCATTGCGCAACGCTTTGATCCACAGTGTGAATCAGCTGCCAAGTTTCATCGAAGTCGTGGTTGATTCAAGATAGTCTTTAACTTTTTTTCTGTTTGCAAATTATTCTCGAATATTTTCTGCGAAAAATTTATTTAGAACATAAATGAATTAAACCACCGTAAAACATATTTAAAAATGATGCTTAACAAAAATTAACTAGAAAGGAATCTCAAATTGGGTTAACTTAAATGATTTAGCTGAATGAGTACCCGTGCGGAAATCGCCAGGTTACTTCCCGGTCCTATGCTCGGGCCAGGCCGGGAGCCCCTTGCCTGTTTCTAGCTTGTAATTTTTAATAGTTCGAGCTCAAACCCGGCGAGAGAGCTAGTGACAAAGTTCCTACAATTTATGGGAGATGGCGCTGCATTATTTTGGCACGACGTGAACCGAACTCACCCGAACTGATCCGAACCTCGAGACCATTTTCGGAGCGACGAGCGAATGTCGTTCAGCGCCATGTGTGTAGTGTATTTAATTACAACTTATTTTCAATTAGCTTAAATTGCATATCAATATTTCGAACATGCGTGGAGACTGAAATACATAGAGAGTGGATTAAGTTTTTTTATTTTAGATTTTCAACGTGAAATTTGATGCTTACAACGGATCTCCAACAGAAGCGACGCTTGACACTCGGCGATCAGTGCGTTATACATTTGAATTTCTCGACTGGAAACGTGCTCGAAATTTCCTCATTCATTGCTACGAAAACAAGACTAACAAGATGCGTGATGCACATTTATTATCGGTTTCTGATTTTTTCTCCAGTGTTTATGATTTTACAATTCAGTGCAGTTACGCCGTGTTCTCGGCCTCTCCTGCTCAAATGATATACAGTGAAACCCTGATAATTCGAAGTGCTTCGGGACCGAGAATTCGAATTATCGAGAATAATAGTATAAGCGTACATAAAACATTTTCACGTTCATAATACTATAAATAGGGGGATAGGAATCAGGGAAAGGGAAAATGTGATTATCTGTAATTATATTGATGTCTCTTATGAAGGCAAATTAAATGAACAAGAAGTAATCCAACGTAAAATAAATTTGGTGGCCCTAAAAGGGGCCGTTTGGTATGCTGCAAAAGACAGATTAATTAATGAAGTCAGTCATTTTCTTCTGCTTAATGCAACTTTTCCCCTCATAGAAGGTTTCTATCAAGTCTATAGCGGCGAGAACAGTGTTTGGTACATAACTTTGTTCAGCAACAAACCTGCGAGCAATTGCTAAACCAAATTCAGTATCTCTGAATTTCGTTGGTGGTGTTACATCCTGATCCTCTGCATCATTCTCGTCATCAGATTTCAAAGGTTCTTCTTTCTTTACACGATCTGATATCTCACTGACTGTAGGTTGATTATCAATGATTAAATTAGTGTCCACGTCCACAAAATCTTCAAAGGTCACATCTGTGAATCCCATTTTTCTTTGTAGATCAATCCACTCTTCAGAAGTACCATCCGCAGAATATTCGTCCTGTTCGTCTATGGCAGCAGTTTCAACCTCAGCTTTCACGAAACCAGCCTTTCGGTAGCAATTAGCAATTGTTTTACTATTGACGTCAGCCCAAGTTCTGTTCAAGTCGAACATGGCACCCAACAAACTCAAATCGGGCACTCCAATTTTTTCATTCGAAGCCTTGAACAATCTTCTTATAATTCTCTTTTGGTGATTAACTTCAAGGTTCTTGATGATTCCTTGATCCATTGGTTACACAGCTTACATTTATATGAGCAGCCCCACCCTTGTTACACGCGCCACCCCCCACCGCTCACAACAGACCAATCACATGCAATTTCCTAGGTTATAAATATGAGTTTCTCAAAGTATGTTAGTTACTCACTGCCGTACTTTGAATTGTAGAGGTTATCATCACGGCGGGGCTTATAATATACTTCGAATTATCGAACTGACAATTATCGAAAAATATCAACATGGAAAACATCGGATTTCAGCCGGGACCAAGAAAAAAGTTCCAATTATCGAAAATTCGAATTATAGAGGTTCGAATTATCGAGGTTTCACTGTATTGTCAAAGTGCACTGTTTGCGCATAGAAGAATTAGTTATCATGCACCTCGCTCTTCACAAAAAAATAAAAGATGCTTTCACATTTGAGGAATTTGATGTACGAGGTGTGGCTCTTCAGTAACCAGACTGATTTTGTTGCCGCTTGCTTGGGGCATCGGCAACAACGTCGACGTGAATTTCCTTGTGAAACTTGAAAAATCCGCTACAGAAACTTATAATTTGTTAAAGGAAGTTTATAGTGATGACTGTCTACCTCGTACTCATGTTTTCGATTGGTTTGAAAAATTTAAGGAGGGGAAGAAAGTGATTGAAGACGATCCGCGTCCCAACCGTCCTCGCACCAGGAAGATCGACGGTAATATCGAAGAAGTGAGTACAACTATTTGAACAAATCAATGCCTGAGCATTTGAGAAATGCTGTGAAGGAAGAAGCGGCGCGTCTCATGAAAGACTTCTCAGAAAAAGACCTACAACATTGCTCCAAACAATGGAAGATTCGTATGGAGCAGTGTAGGGATCGGGAAGGGACTACATTAAAGCGGTTAACATCCCCATTGAATAATTTGGTGAATAAAAATTATACATCCCACCTCGTTTTCGGAATTACTATCAAAGTACCGCTACTCTTCGCTAGCTTGTCAACATCTTTAGTGCGAAAAAATCCTGGAGCGCTTTCTCTTCGTTCGCCTGCATGACTTTATTCGTTTTTTCGTGCTAGCTATCGCAACACACAAATTATTCACGCGCAACGTTTTGGCAGATTTTAGTGAATGAAGATTCAGTTTTCAGTGAATAAATATGAAAAAATATAGAAAGCGCAAACGTTTTCCCACGATAAAGAAAGAATAAGCATTCTGAGACAGGAAGTAAAACGCTTGAAGGAGAAAATGAAACGTCGACACAGACGCCAAGAGAGGGATTCAAATGAATCTCGGTATTCAGATTCAAGAATTTCCTCACAAAGTTAATCAAGAGCAAGAGATAAAAGGTCTTGTTCCGCTTCTCGAAGATACTCAGATGGCGACTTATCAGGATCTACTGATGGTAGGCGTTCTTTAGATTCTCAAAATGGAAAGTCTATCTAAATTTTCATACATGGCAAGGATTATTCACAAGATGATAGAATGCTGTTGTTTTATAGACGGCAAGGCTCATTTATAAGATAAGAAAATGCCGATCTCATAACTGGTGAGCCTGTATATAGGTACAGAACTAATCCAGGGCTATAATTATCCAGAAGTATTTCCTGAGGCGGAGGGAAACAAAAATAATCATGCAGATGAACAAGAGACAAATGGGAAGGGAAATGAAGAAGGAAACAAAAGGGCAGACGAAGTGCCAAAGGTCTTAAGCCAGATGCCAAACAGGAACTGTTTAAAAATATCCAAGAAAAGGAAATATTCTCTCGGATCCCACAGAGATCAATCCAGTTATGTTGCTGTCAATGAGCGAATAGGCCTAAAAAAGAGATGAACATTTCCAGGACCTGCAATGTCTCGCGGGCTCAGCACTGTCAGCTGTAGGATCAGCAATGAATGTGTTGCTTGAAAAAACTGTAGAACAACTCAACGTTATAAAAGTGTTGGAACTGTGGTCAGATGCAGGCCAGCTAATAACGGACCTTCATCATGTGGATACAGTAGCTAGACGTGCCTCTATCGCACCTGGATATAGCAAATCAATTAAAACGATTTTAGAAAAATCAGGTAGAGGCAAATTCCTTTACGTGGATAACATGACACACAAAATTAACGAAGGGAGTTCACTAAAAAAGCTCAATGAAACTCTTAAACGTCCGGTACCACCGAAGAAGCCGTACAATGAAAATTCCGGTTCTTCAAACTCGAGGAGTTCGTCTGCGAAGGAACAAGGGTCGTCGTGGGCAAGCAACAACCAGAAATCTCGACTAATAAGTCCTTACACTCGGAGATCTTACCAACAAAATCATTAGACATCTCAAGAAAATCACCACAGCCAGACATCGAGCAAATACAGATCGTCAACTCGATCGAGCAGGAAATAGAGTTACATTCAGCTGGTAGGTTAAAAAATTTGTTGGCAGCCTGAAAACAGATCACTGCAAACAAATTTGTTCTCCAGCGCGTAAAGGGTTATAAGATTCCATTCAAGCGGAAACCCCAAAAAATATTTCCGTCTCCACCTCGTAACTGGACAAACGACGAGATTTCTTCTTTAAGGTCAGAATTTGATATTTTATTAGAAATGGGGGCGGTAGATCCCTGCCTTTTAGAGGAGGAAGAATTTTGATCAAATTTTTTTCTTGTAAACAGGCCAAATGGATCTAAAAGATTCATTTTCAATTTAAAAAATCTAAATGAGTTCATAGAGGTGCCTTATTTCCAGATCGAGAACCTTCGAACAGCCTTCAAGCTACTCACAAGGGACTGTTTCATAAGTCACATCGACTCAAAGAATGCCTATTTGCTTGTCCCAGTTGACAAAAAGTATAGAAAATATTTAAAATTCTGCTTTGAAGGTGTTTTTCACGAATTTAATTGCCCACCATTCGGCCTAAATATCAGTTCTTACGTTTTCACTAGAATTATAAAACCGATAGCAACCGGTACTTAAGGAACAATGGTTTATCATCAGCGGTGTATTTAGATGATTGTCTCCTCGTGGGTATATCTTTCGGAGCTTGCTTAAAACATTTCCATATCGATCATATTGCTACAGTCCCTGGGGTTTGTTATAAATTACGAGAAACGCAATTTAAATCCAAGCAAGATTTCTGAATTCCTAGGTTTTGATTTACATTTAGAAAGAATGACAGTAGAATAACCCTCGCAAAAACTCGAAACATTGATCGCATTGATAGACTCCTTCTTGAGAAAAAAAGTTTCGTACTATACGAGAGTTTGCTTAACTTATAGGAAGTTTAGTCTCAATTTGTTTATCCGTACCTTACGCAATTGGATACACCAAAAGTTTAGAAAGGGCCAAATATCAAGCTCTTATATTGGTTAACGGGAATTATGATGACCGTATGTCTGCGCCAACCTCCCTACATTACGACTTAAATTGGTGGAAAGTAAAATCACGTTCTCCAGAAAGCCCAATATGACAGCTTTCAGTTCAAGAAGAAACATTTTCTGATGTCTCTAAGTCCGACTGAGGTGCGTTTTGCAAAGGCAACTTCGCTTACTTTGGTTGCAGGTATGCTATCAGGGAAAGCTACGTAGAGAAAACTCTTCCAGAGTCAGCCGGAAATATTTTACTGGCATCACTAGCGGAGTCCTGCATTAAACACTATAACAGCGTTTTAAAGAATTGGTGGGCATTTTGTAACAAGAAAGGTTTAAATTCCTTTCAACAGGGAACCAACACAGTATTAGTGTTTCTAACCGAAAGTTTTGACAAAGGTCCATCATATGGGACATTGAATACAGCAAGATCGGCGATAGCCTTAATTTCATCATCAAACATCTCGGACTCTACGATACGTCGTTTATTTAAAAAAATCTTCAGACTAAAACCTTCTCGGCTAAAGTAATCCAAAACTTAGGATGTTACACCGGTATTGGATACAGTTGCCACCTGGTTCCCACTCAAGTCAATTATATTCCAACAGCTGACCAAAAAGTTATTAATTCTATTAGCATTAGGAACGGGACATAGAGTTTAAACCTTTTCTCTAATCAACATTGATCACATCATCTTTTTCGCGAAAGGAGCCGAGATCAAAATTGAAGCCCTCATTAAAACTTCCAAAATAGGAAACTGCCAACCGTCTTTGATCTTACTGTTTTTAAAGACAAACCGGAACTTTGTTTAGCAGAGACACTTGAATGCTATTTAGAAGCTACGAAAGCAAAAAGAAATAATACTAAAATGCTTTTCATTTCCGTTAAATAGCCTCAAAAAGCGGTAGGTTCACAGACACTTAGTCGGTGGATCAAATCAGTACTTTCTCAATGTGGTTCGTTGTTTCGATGAAGATTGTTTGGCTCATAGCACTAGACATGCTGCTACTTCTACGGCACTCGAAAACGGTTTGGACTTTAATACAGTAAGGAGTACAGTGGACTGGTCAGAAAAATCGTCAATATTTGCGCGTTTTTTCAATCGACTGAATTCCGCGTTGAAAGAAGTTTTTGTAACGCGGTACTAAAAAATACGTTTTAGTTCTGTTGCTATTGCACACCGGTGCCATTATATATCTAGTTTATAAATAAAATGGCATATGAAAATTGACGACTCTAAACATCTACAATAGTAATCCTGAGAACGAGGCAGAAAGTATAATTGTACGATCAAGCGAACTTTCCTAAAGTGACGTTCAATCGAAATTATACGACCGCCTCATGAGAAGGGATTACTCTCTGCCAGAAGAATTTAATTACCCTCCCTGGAATCGCTAATCCTGGAGATTATCTTGGAAGGGTCATTCAACAAGTACTTAGCCTCACCGCCCGATGGCGCTGCTATTACGAAAGAGTTTTACCATCGTGCAGTAC
>JAUMHM010000001.1:10444193-10468217 GCA_032362435.1 Melikaiella ostensackeni | reverse complement strand
TTATGAAGGAAATATCACTTATGATGTATTTAATTACATCAGTTACATCAATTACAATGCTATCTTCAATTTCAACAACTTTTCTAACCATGTAAAAATGCTATCGAGTTGTGTTCAAAAGTATGCGGTCGGGAGCAGTGCACCATACCGGTGCGCAGTGTTGCATGCGCGATTTTTTTTTACATTGTTCCACCCCTTCAACAAATTCAACAAAAATATATGTTATGAAGGATATTCTAAGGAATTTTTATGTAAAATATGGATGTGGTCACTCTAGAATATAACCTCAAAAAAAATCTTTGAAAAATTAAAAGAAATTTTTTTGCCTGTAATCATTTTCAAATTTTTCAATTTTTTTATATTTTTGGAATAGCTTCATTAGTATCTAAAACATATATTTTGTTCATCAAAATCGGTCAATTTTCGAGAAAAACAACTTTTTAATTTTTCTTTCCCCCTCCATAACTCCCACAAAAATAAATTTTTAGGGTTACCATTGGGAGAAATTTTACTTCACATGGATGCGAACCTATGACAGAAATTTCAAGTTAATACATGCGGGGGCAGATTTTGTATGTTTATCCAGCTATGCCTTTTGCTAGAAACTATTTTTTTTATGAGACGCATAGTTTTTGTTTCAATCCTGAAAAGATGTTATGAAACAAAATTATTCACCTCAAAAAGACAAACAAATTTTCTTTAGACCATTTTTTGATTTACGCATATTTTTTGTTTTAATCGTGAAAAAATGCTGTTAGAGAAAAAATTCAAATTTAGAGAAAAGCGACACAAGATACAGTAAAATGTTCAACGGAAAAATTTTCCACCTAAAACAGAAGTCACGTTAATTAATTGGACTTTACTTTTATCGAAATTTCTAATCTATTCAGATTATACTGCATTTTTCACAATAGAAAAAAAGTAATAATCCAAACAATTACATTTATAAAAATTGCTAATTTCATAAACATTTTTCAAGCAATATTTAAACAAAAACAAATATCTTTTGATAAATTGAATTAAACATTTATGCCTAAATTAAAAGAAATCTTAATAGAATTTATAGGCAACCCTGCAGATTGAAACAGATCTTGAGCTCAGTGTCACTATTTAAAATTTTTTATTAAGATCAAAATGAAATCTACTTTCTTATTGGGACAAATTCTTTATTTTTAAAATTTTTCTTTGCATGAAAGGGAGTAATTTTTTGTTTTCAATTTTTTTCTGCATTGGAAAAGGGATATTTTGAGTTTTTTCTGAATTGAAAGACGGAAATTTGTTACTTGAAAAATTTTATTTCTGAATTGGAAGAGGTACCATTTTTATTTTCAAAATTTAATTTTTTCTGAATTGGAAGAGGGACATTTTTTATGTTTTACATTTTTATTGAGTTGTAAGGAAGATTTTCGTTTTCAATTTTTTTCCTTAATTGAAAGACGAAAATTTGTTATTTAAAAATTTTTTGACATTTTAGTAAATTTTTTTTTCTGAATTGGAAGAGGGACATTTTGTATTTTTAACGTTTCTAATGAGTTGAAGGGAAGAATTTGTAGTTTATAATTTTTTTTTCTGAATTGGAAGACGGAAAATTTTTATTTTTAAAATTTTTATAGAATTGGATTGAATAAAATTTCATGATTTTTTCTTTGAATTGGAAGAGGGACATTTTGTATTTTTAACACTTTTAATGAGTTGGAAGAGGGAAACTTCTTCTTTTTCACATTTGCATTGAGTTGTACGGGAGATTTATGTTTTTAACTTTTTTTCCGAATTGAAAGACGGAAATTCGTTATTTTTTAAATTTATAGAGTTGAAAGAGACAAAATTTTGGTTATTTTTCCTGAATTGGAAGAGGGACATTTTTTATTTTTTACATTTTGATTGTGTTGTGAGGGAAAAATGTTTAGTCTTTAACTTGTTTTCTGAATTCGAAAATTATTTAAATTCAATTATTCAAATTATTTTATTTTTAATATTTTTATTGAGTTGCAAGGGAGACAATTTTTGGTTTTCAATTTTTTTGCATTGGAAAAGGAACATTTATTTTTTACATTTTTATACAGTAGGAAGGGAAAAAATTTTATGTTTTAATTTTTTCAGAATTGAAAGAGGGGCGTTTAATATTTTTAACATTTCTAATGAGTTAGAAGGGAGGAAATTTTGATTAAAAATTTTTTTTTTTAATTGGAAGAGGGAAACTTTTTACATTTTACATTTCTTTGTTTCTAACATTTTGGTTTATATTTTTTTTCTGAATTGGAAGGAAATTTTTTATTTTTAAAATTTGTATAGAACTGGAAAGAAGAAAATTATACGTTTTAATTTTTTCGGCGTTGAAAGATGGAAACTTGTTATTCTAAATTTTTTATAGAGATGGAAGGGAAAAAATGTTGGTTATTTTTTTCTGAATTGGAAGAGGCCATTTTTTCTTTCTAACATATATATTGAGTTGAAGGCGGGAATTTATTTATTTTTCTGAATTGGAAAAGGGACATTTTTCATTTTTTACATTTTTAATGAATTGTAAGGAAAACTTTGGTTTTTAATTTTTTTCAGAATTGAAAGACGGAAATTTTGTATTATTAAAATTTCTATAGAATTGGAAGGGAAAAAATTTTGGTTATGAGTTTCTTTCTGAATTGGAAGAGGGACAAATTTTATTTTTAACATTTTTATTGAGTTGAAGGAAAGAAGCTTTGGTTTTTTAAATCGTTTTTATCTTTGACATATGGAAAAATACTTCTCAATATTTCCTTTTTATCACTTTCTGTAAAATATAGTATCAAAACTTTAAAACATTTACCTTTTAAAAATCTTTAAAATTCAAATCGACATAAACATTTCGTTATAAAAACAAAGATTGAATTCTTTAACTATCGCAATCTAACCTCAAAAAGGGGAAGCTTAAAAAAAAATGAGACGTCTTTCTGAAAAAAGGAAGCAAGGTCCAATTTCAAAAATCGTAATGCCCTTATAAGGAAAGGCTGTCGGATTTCAAAATTGAACGAAAAAAATGAAAAAAAGAGTCAAGTCTAAGGCAGTTTCAACACGCGAATGATAAGTTACAGGTATTTATGGCTCAGACAGATAAAATTCGAAAATATGGAAAAATGTGATAATCTCACCGCGTGCTGTCATCGGGCAGTCTTCCAATGTACGACTCCTCGTCAGAATTTTTTTCATAGTCAAAAATGGCCGACTGCTCATAAACTTTAACAAAACTCGGTAAATCCAAACTGTCATCAAAATAATCCTGAAGATCCTGTGTCACCAAGATATTATCAAAATTATCCACGTTTCCGTCGGCTTTTTCGTCACGAGATTTTTCACTTCCCCACGACGCCATACTTTTTGTACTGCACAATCACAAACAACACAAAAGAAGAAGGGGTAGAAGACGGAACTTTGAAGCATCGGATGGCAAGAAAGAGAACAATATTAGCGACATACGCGGAAATTTCAAACTTCAAATATTCTTAATTTGATCTCCGCGAATTTTTTAATGCAATTTGGGATTTTCAATATTATTAACAGTAGTACAAATGAAATTGAATTTCCGGAATTAAATGTGAAATTAATAAGAAAGTGGATAGAAGAATAAGGACTAGATAATATATTCTCATCAAAGAGGCATGGGACCAAACATAATTTTTTTAATAACTAGGAAAAATGTATTTTTCACCTTAAGTGTATTAGGAAATTTATTTTTATTTCTTAAAACCTATTCCAATAAATAATAAAAATGTTACAGAAAAATTATCGATTTTATTATTTAACTGAATAGCTTTTGAAAATGAAAATATATGAAAAATTGTAGCATAACGTTAAAGTTTAGTAATTACAATAAAATATTGTCATAACGTAATGAAGACTTCAATATCGGTATAACTAGATTAGTATTTTGACTTTTTCTCATCATTCTGTAAACAAATATCCGTAAAAACAAAGCTTTTTCACGATTTGTGAAAATACTACTACCCCCAAAATTATTCAACCTTTTCTTAATTTATCAGTGTTTATTGTGATCGTAATCGTTACAAAAAATGATTAGGTTATTTTAGTTCACGTTTAATTTGTCGAAAAATCTAGAAAAATGTTCCAAATTTACGGATTATTATAGTAAATACCATTATCTACTAAACCAGTAAAAAAATGCAAAGCCAAACAAATTGAAACATTTGAAAATTAATCATACAAAGCTAAGTAATATTCATTTCAGTTTGGGAGCGTTCAATGTCGATAAATTTCTAAATTTAAGCGCTTAAAGTTGTAAAATTATTAAAATTTGTAGTCCAGAAAAGTTAAATTTTATTTGAAACTTTTCAATTTTCATAGCAAACATCATAAAGTAAAAGATTTTTCAAATTGATTGTCTACAGTTAATCAAATTCAAAGCGGTCAAAATTGAATAATCTCAAATGGTAAACGTAAAAAATTAAAAAATTAAATTTTGGAAGAGTCAGTATTAAAAGTTCTATTAAGTAATGTACAATTTTATGGTTTAGTTTTAAAGAAAAACAATTTCAATTTGGAAGCGAATTTTGAATACATAAAATTGAAACATTCGAAATCGTACACAATTTAAAAAATAGATTTTTCAAATTTTAGCTTTTAAAGAGAAACAATTTCAAGTTCGAAGCGAATGTTGAACGTATAAATTGAAACATTGAAAAGTGTACGCAATTTAAAAAATAGATTTATAAACATGGAAAAACTGAACAATCTTAAAATTGAAATGTTAAAAGGTGGCCAAGAATAAATTTTGAAGCCTAAAAATAATACAGTTTTAAATTTCAACTTCATTGGAAATAGTACACAGTTTTAAAGAAAAAGATGTTTGAAAATGGAAAAACTGAACAATCTTGAATTTGAAATGTTAAAAAGTGACCAAGCACAAATTAAGCCTAAAAATGATACAATTTTAAATTTCAGCTTTTAAAGAGAAACAATTCCAATTTGGGAAAGAAATTAAATTTTGAGTGCATATAATTGAAATATTGGAAATCGTACAAAATTTAAAATTTAGATATTTTAAAATGGAAAAACTCGACAACCTTGAATCTTTAAAAACTGACAAAGAACAAATTTTGAAGCCTAAAAATGATGTTTTTCTTATTTTTTAATTTTTCATTGCAGTTCAGTTTTGATTACTATCAATTTAAACAATTTCAGATTTAAAGTCTTCATTTTTTTTTATAATAGCCAAATTTTTAATATCTAGTTTTCTTCGTGCATAATCAAACACTTTTTTCAGTTTCAAATCCTATTCACATATTGTTTCAGTCTAAAATAATCAATATTCCATTTTTAACCCATTCAATAAAAAATTTTTTATTGAAAAAAAGAACAATTTTGTTAATACTCAGCAATATTCGATTATTCATTTAATATAAGCAATTATAAAGCAAATATTCAAAACTAAACAATTTGAAACTGAATTTTGTTTCAAAATCGAGCATCTGGTAAAAGAGAAAACGATATTGCCGTCTTATGCGCGGGAATTTCAAACTTTCATTATTCTTAATTCGATCTTTCCGCTATTTTTCATTGCAATTTAGGATTTCCAATATTATTACAATGATGAAAATAAAACAAAATTCTTGAAATCAAATCTTAGATTAATTCGAAATTGTATTGAAAAATAAAGACTCAATAAATGATTGTTAATAAAACAAGGCTTCTGATTGGTTCATTTTCTCGAGGCCGAGATCATTATATATGTCATCTGGCGGCTGCGCCTGCAGACGTGGAATTGACTACAGAATCGAAAATGAGTTGTAAACAGCACGTTCTTTCAATTCAAAGTCATGTCGTTTCTGGATATGTTGGAAATAAAAGTGCCACTTTTCCATTACAGGTATTAATAATAATTATTATTATTATTCATTAATTTTTTTGTAGCGTAAGTTTAATTCAGTACCCCCCACTTTTTTACTATTTTTCATTGACCACTGTACTACTGGCTAGCAGACGACATCCAACGACCTTGCCACTACATTTTCATTCTATTTAGTATCACTTTCGAATTTCATTACCGTATTAAATTAATCAATAATCCTTCTTTCTAAGGAGGAATTTTATAATTGATTTTCTTGCTTCTCCGTTATCCGTCGATATTATGTAATACTTCATATCAGTTCTATTGCATAAACGGGTTTGTCTCTTTTCAGTGGATTCTTACTGATTCACAACATTAAGAAACAAGTTTTTTTTAATACTTTTTATTTACTGATTGTCAAAAATTTAATTCATACACTAAAACATTCATTTTTTAGATATGGTATTATTAACAGCTTGTTTTTAAGGTTACATAAATATAAATTTGCTAAAATTCTTCAAAAAATTCAAAAAGATTTCAGTGGTAAGTCGAAAAAGAGTCTAGAAAAATGTAAAGAATTTTTTTTTATTTTACAGAAATTTACCAAATTTTAGAAAAAATTTAAGTGAGCTTTAATTAATTTTTGAAATTTTTTCAAAACTTATGAATATCTTTGGAAATACCAATTTTTCCACAATTTTTTTTTAATCCTACAAAATTAAGAAATGTGCCTTAAATTCTTTAAGATCTTTTTTCCACAATTTTGGAAATCTACATTTTGACATTTTTTGAAATTTTGAATTATTTTTGAAATTCTTTCAAAACTTCTAAATATCTTTTAAAATGATTTGAATTTTACATATCAATTCTCAAAAAATCCTGTAAAATTAAATAATTGCCTTAAAATCTTCCAGATTCTTTTTCCACAGTTTTGGAAATCTCTTTTAATATTCTCTTGAAATTATTTTTCCAAAACAAAAAAATCTTTTTGAATTGTGTTAGAAATCTTAAGAAAATTTTTGTATTCTCATAAAACCTTTCAAAATTCTCAAGAGCTTCTAAATTTTATGTTCGAAATCTTCAAAAATCTACATTTTTTTGGAAACTGTTTCAAATTTTAAATTATTTCTGAAATTTTTTCAATACTTTTAAATATCTTCCAAAGTGATTTTAATTTTTCCCAAAATTTAAAAAAAATCCTGCAAAATTGAAAAGGATCCCTTAAAATTTTCCAGATTCCTTTTCGACAATTTTGGAAATCTTTTTAAATATTCTGCTTGAATTAATTTTTTAAAATAAAAAAGTCTTTTTGAATTGTCCGAGGAATCTTAAGAAAATTTTTGTGTTCTCTTGAAACCTTTCAAAATTCTTAATACGCTTCTAAATTTTATTTTCGAATTCTTCAAAAATCTACATTTTGTTAGAAATTGTTTCAAATTTTAAATTATTTTTTAAGGTTTTTCGAAACTTCTGAATATTTTTCTTAATGTTTCGATTTTTTCTCAACATTTTAGAAAATCCTGTAAAATTAATAAAATTGTCTTAGAACCTTCGAGATTATTTTTCGAAAATTTTTGAAATCTTTTTAAATATTCTTTTAAATCTAATTTTTTAAAATAAAAACGACATTTTAAATTGTATTAGGAATCTTAAGAAAATTATTTTATTCTCTGAAACCTTTAAAAATTCTTAAAAAACATCTGATATTTTTCAAAATCTTCAAAAATCTACATTTTTTAAAAATATTTTGAAACCTTTGAATTCTGAATTATTTTTCAATCTTTCCAAAATTTCTAAACCTCAATATCTTTGAGCATGATTCGAATTTTTATTATTTATTTTTTGATTCCTGCAAAATGAAAAAAATTTCCTTAAAATCTTCCAGATTCATTTTCGACAATTTTGGATATCTTTTAAAATCTTCTGAATTTTTTGAAAATATTCTCTTCAAATTAATCTTTTAAGATAAGAAATCATTTAAAAATTACCCAGGAACCCTAAGAAATTTGGTATAATCTCTCAAAACCATTCAAAATTCTTAAAAAACTTCTAAATTTTATGTTCGAAATTTTAAAAAATCAACATTTTCTTTAAAAAATTGTATATTTTAAAATTAAAATAAATTTTTAAATTGTTTGAACACTTCTAAATATTTTTTAAAATGATTCGAATATTTTCCAAAATTTTTTGAGAAGTCGGCAAAATTAAAAAAATTTCCTTGAAATCTTCTAGTTCTTTTTCGACAATTTTGGAAGTCTTTTAAAATCTTTTGAAATTTTTAAAAATATTCTCTCAAAATTGTTGTTTCAAAATAAAGAATCATTAAACATTTTCGTAAGAATGTTAAAAAAATGATTTTATTCTCTTGAAACCTTTCAAAATTCTTAAATAAGTTTCTGGATATGTTGAAAATAAAAGTGCCATTTTTCCATTACAAGTATTTTCATTCTATTTACTATCCCTTTCGAATTTCATCAACATATTAGAATAATCAATAATTCGTCTTTTTAAGGAGGAATTATATAATTAATTTCCTTGTTTCTCCGTTATTCTTCGACATTATGTAATACTCCGTATCAGTTCTATTGCATAAACGGTTAGTCTCTTATCAATAGGTTCTTACTGATTCATAACTTGAAGAAACAAGTTTTTTTTCTAAATACTTTTTATTTACTGATTGTGAAAAATTTAATTCATATTTCAAAACATCCTTTTTTTAGATGTAGTGTCATAAACAATTTGTTGTATTATTTAAGAGGATTTTACATTATTATTTAAGGATTTATTTAAGAGGATTTTAAAATCTACCAGATTCATTTTTTACAATTTTGGAAATCTTTTAAAATATTTTTTTTTCCAAATAATCTCTTGAAATTAATTTTTTAAAATAAAAAAATCATTTAAAACTTACCCAGTAATCTTAAGAAAACATTTTTATTCTCTTGAAACCTTTCAACATTCTTAAAAAGCTTCTAAATTTTATGTTCGAAGTGTTCAAAAATCTACATTTTCTTAAAAATTGTTTCAAATTTTTTATTATTTTTGGAATTTTTTCAAAACTTCTGAACATTTTTTGAAATGATTCGAATTTTTCTAACATTTTTAGAGAATCCTGTAAAATTTAAAAAATTGCCTTAAAATCTTCGAGATTCTTTTTCGTCGATTCTGAACATCTTTTTAAATATTCTCTCAAAATTAATTTTACAAAATAAAAATGTTATTTTAAATTGTCCTAAAAATTTTAAGAACATTTTTTTATTCTCTGAGACCTTTAACAATTCTTAAAAAGCTTCTACGCTTTTTTCAAAATCCTAAAAAATCTCCATTTTTTTTAAATCTTGAAATTTTGAATTATTTTTTCATCTTTTCAAAACTTTCAAACCTTCTCAATATCTTTAAAAATTATTCGAATTTCGACTACATTTTTTTTATCCCGCAAAATTTAAAAAAAAAGTGTATCTTGAAATCTTCCAGATTCTTTTTTGACAATTTTGGAAATCTTTCAAAGTGTTAAAAATTTTGTTTATTATTCTCTTAAAACCAATCTTTCAAAATAAAAACGTCGTTTTAAATTCTCCTAGGAATCTTAAGAAAATTTGTTTATTCTCTGAAATCTTTAAAAATTCTTTTAAAAACTTCTGAATTTTTTTTTAATCTTCCAAAATCTGCATTTTGTTTTAAATATCATGAAATCTTCAAATTTTGGATTATTTTTCAATCCTTTAAAAACTTCTAAACCTTCTCAATATATTTTAAAATGATTCGAATTTTAACTAAAATTTTTTTGGATCCTCCAAAATTGAAAAAAGTGCCTTAAATTCTTCCAGATGAATCATTTCTGACAATTTTGAAAATCTTTTAAAAAGTGTTGATGTTTTTAAAAATAATGTCTTAAAATGAATCTTTCAAAATGAAAAATCATTGAAAATTTTTCCACGAATCTTGAGAAATGTTCTATATTTTCTTGAAACTTTTCAAATTTCTTAAAAAGCTTCTAAATTTTATGTTGGAAATATTCAAAAATCTACATTTTGTTCAAAATTTTTTATATGTTAAATTTAAAATAATGTTTGAAATTGTTTCGAAACTTTTAAATTTTGAAAGCTTTCAAAATCTTTTGAATTTTTAAAAAATATTCTCTTAAAATTAATGTTTCAAAATAAAAAATCATTTAATGTTTCCCTAGGAATATTAAGAAAATGTTTTTATTCTCTTGAAACCTTTCGAAATTCTTAAAAAAGATTCTGGATTTATTTGAAATAATAAAATAATAATTTTTTTATAGCGTGAGTTTAATTCAGTGCCCCCCACTCTTTTACTATTTTTCATTGATCTCCACTGGCGATTTGTATTACAAAATATTCATTTTTTAGGTATAGCATTATTAACAGTCTGTTTTTAAGGTTATATAAATATAATTTTCCTAAGATTCTTGAAAAAATTCAAAAAAATTTCACAGGTAAGTCGAAAAAGAATCGATGTAGAAAATTGTAAAGAAAATTTCAGTATTTCACCAAATTTTATGAAAAATTCAAGTCAGTTTTAATTTACTCTTGAAATTTTTTCAAAACTTCTGAATCTCTTTTGAAATGATAACAATTTTTCCTCATTTTTTTTTAATCCTGCAAAATTAAACAAATTATCTTACAATCTTCCAGATTCTTTTTCGAAAATTTTTGGAATCTTTTTAAATATTCTCTTGAAATTAATGTTTAAAAATAAAAAAATCGTTTTGATTTGTCCTAGGAATCTTAAGAAATTTTTTATATTCTCTTGAAGCCCTTGAAAATTCTTAAAATGCTTCTCAATTTTGTGTTCAAAATCTTCCAAAATCTACATTTTGTTCAAAACTTCTAAATGCTTCTTGAAAAACTTCTGATTTTTTTCGAAATCTTCAATAATCTACATTTTGTTTTAAATTTTTTGATATCTTCAAATTTTGAATCATTTTTGGATCTTTTCAAAACTTTGAAACCTTCTCAATATCTTTCGTAATGATTTGAATTTTGACTAATTTTTTTTGAAAATCCTGCAGAAGTAAAAAAAAGTACCTTAAAATCTTCCAGATTCTCTTTTGATAATTTTGGAAATCTCTTTAAATATTCTCTTAAAATTAATTTTTCAAAATAAAAACGTCATCTTAAATTGTCTTAGAAATCTTAAGATTTTTTTTATTCTTTTGAAACATTTCAAAATTCTTGAAAAGTTTTTATCGAAATCTTCAAAAATCTACATTTTGTTTTAAATTTTTTGATATCTTTAAATTTTGAATTATTTTTTGATCTTTTGAAAACTTTGAAACCTTCGCAGTATATTTTAATATGATTCCAATTATGACTATATTTTTTTAAAATCCTGCAAAATTAAAAAAAGAACCTTAAATTCTTCCAGATTTATTTTCGACAATTTTGAAAATCTTAAAATTTCCAAAATTTTTTAAAAATATTCTATTAAAATTAATCTTTTAAAATAAAAGATCATTTTAAATTTTGGCAGGAATCTTGAAAAAAATTTTATTCTCTTGAATCCTTTTAAAGTTCTTTAAAATCTTTTATGTTTTATGTTTAAAATGTTCAAAAATCTACATGTTGTTTTAAATTTTTTGAAATCTTTTCAAAAATTTAATTATTTAAAAAATTTTTTTTCAAAATTTCTAAATATTTCTTTTAATGATTCGAATTTTTTCTAAAATTTCTGGAAAATCCTATGAAATTAAAAAAAAAATTGCCTTGAAATCTTCTAGATTCATTTCCAACAATTTCTGAAAATGCTTCCAAATTTTTTGTTAAAATTAATCTTTCAAAATAAAACATCATTAAAAATTTTCCCAGGAATCTTCATAAAAATTTTTTTATTTCTTGAAATCTTTCAAAATTCTTTTTAAAAATTCTGCATTATTTCGAAGTCTTAAAAAATCTACTTTTTTTCTTGTAATTTTTTGAAACCTTCAAATTTTATATAATTTCGAATGTTTTCAAAATTTGTAAATCTTCTAAATATCTTTTAAAATGATTCAAATTTTTCTTAAACTTGAAAAAAAATCCCTTAAAATCTTCCGGATTCTTTTTGGACAGTTTACGAAATCATTTGAAATGTTTTGAAATCTCTTTAAATATTCTATTAGAATTAATTTTTCAAAATAAAAAGTATTTAAATTTTTCCAGGAACCTTAAGAAAATTTTTTTATTCTCTTGAAACCTCTCGAAATTCTTGAAAAAAATTTTTTTTGCAATCTTCAAAAATCTACATTTTGTTTTAAATTGCTTGAAATCTTTTCAAGTTTTATATTATTTTCAAATATTTTCGAAACTTCTGAATATCTCTTAAACTTACTCGAATTTTTTTGAAAATTTTGTAATGTTACAAATTTTTCCAAAAATCTTTCTTTAAAATCTTCTACATTCTTTGTCGACATTTTAGGAAATCATTTGCTATATATTGAAATCTCTTTCAATTTTCTCATAAAATTCATTTTCCTAAATAAAAAATCATTTGAATTTTTCTCAGGAATCTTGAAAATATTTTCTACATGAATATTTCCTACATGATTACTTAATGATTATTTAATGAGTTTTCATTTTGAAACATTAATTTGTAGAGAATATTTTTAAAAATTTCAAAAGATTTCAAAAGATTTCCAAAATTATTAACTTGCATTTTTCAACGATCAAAGGGTATTAAGTTGCATTCTTTAGCAATTAAAAAATATTGACTTGTATTTTTTAACGCTTAAAAAATAGCGGCTCACATTTTTTAACGATCAAAGAGTATTAACTTGTACTTCTTAAGGATACAAAATGTTGACTTGTAGTTGAAAAGTGAAAAAATTCAAATGAATTTCTAATATTTTTTAAATAATAATTTAATAATGTAGAAAATATTCATGTAAAAAGATTTTCGGTGTAAAATATTCAACGGAAAATAGTAAAAATGTTCATGTACAAAATAATTCATATTTGAAAACATTCATTTTTTAGAAGAATTATATTCATTATTTTTAATAATAATATTAAAATTATGAAATTTTTCTCTTTATCTAAATTCTAAATTTACGTTTTACAGTTGCTTGGATTCGAGGTCGATACAATCAATTCCGTTCAATTATCTAACCATACAGGATACAAGGTTTTCAAAGGACAAGTGCTAAACGATCAAGACTTAAGTAAATAAGATATCTATAATTTTTTTAAATTTATTTTTAAATGTAAATTTCTCTAGTAGAAATGAGGCCAGTCAAAATAACCTAAAAACTTTATTTGCTGGAACATTATATATCAAAAAAATTTTTTTGCTCAAAATGTTTGAAACGATTTTTTAACACGTTTTCTTAGATTGTTGCTTCCTGTTAAGAGATACGTTAAAAGTTAAAAGGACTTAAATTGTAGAAAATAAAAGTCCCTTCAAAATTACCCCTACTAAAACCCTTTGCGACTTATAGTTTACGAGAAATTAATTTGTTAATTAAGGGTAGCGTGTTTTCGCAGAAACCTGCGTTTTAATCAATTTTCATTATTATGAAAAATACTTTGATCAAATTTCTTTGATTAAGTCCTTAAAGTGTAAGGTTGAAAATATTCAAAAACACCTTTTCTGGAATTCGAAATCCAAAATTCATTAATTGGAGGGGGGGGGGCAGATTTTTTTAAACAATACAATTTTTGGCAAAAAATTTCTGGGAAAAATTCACTTCGTCAGTCATCCAAGATTTGTTCTTTAAGAAAAACAACTTTTTAGATTCACACAAAAATGTGTATATTTTTAAGAACAGATTCTTATGAATAATATTGTTTTCATACTTAAAGTGGTCGAAAAAATTTGACAATTTTTTGGTATAACTTTTGAGCAAGGAGGATGACAATTATTTTTTTCTCAATCTTCTAGGTGAAAAAGATTAGTTGCAAAAAAATATTGTTTTAAAAGTGTTAATTAAAAATTTTGCAGAACTGTACCAAATTATGATAGAAATTCTTTTTAATTTGAGAACAATATTCTGGACGTGAAATTTTGAAATAACACCTTTTTTGCGTCCAACTTTTTTAAATAATTGTTGTAACCAATTTACTGGAACAAATACTCCAGTGTATCAGTTTGTTGTATTAAAAAAATTATTTTATACTAAAATCGTTCTTGTTTATTATTGGAATGGTATTTGGTAACAAAAAATAGTCATGAATTGAAAATTTGAAAACAATTTATGTATAGTTTAAAAAATGTTTATTAGCAATATTGCAGAACTGTATCAAATTTGAATACTTTTTTTATATAATTTAGGAATAATAAGTTAAATTATTTTGTTGCAAATGCAAATATTTTGTTACAAAGTCATATTTTTAGGTCAAAAATTCTACTATATGATTAAACGTTGGACTATTTTGTTAAAAATTTATTTTTTTATTGTTGTTGAAGATTCATCTCTTTGGTTGAAAATTTATCTTTTTTAGTTGAAAATTCAACAATCTCTTTGAAAATTTTTCCTTTTCAGTTGAAAATTCAACTATTTGATTGAGAATGCATGTACGTTGTTGATAATTTTTCTTTTTTGGTAGAAAATTAATTTTCTCGGTTGAAAAATCATCTTTACGGTTAAAAATTCAACTATCTGTTTGAAAATTTTTCACTTGTAGTTGAAAATTTAACTGTTTGGTTGAATGTTGAACTCTTTTGTTGAGAATTCATAATTTTAGTGGAAACTTTATCTCTTTGGTTAAAAATTCGTGTTTTATTTGGTCAAAAATTATATTTTTTAACTGAAAATTCAACGATTTCATTTTTGGTGCAAAATTTATCTTGTTTAGTTAAAAAACTAAACTCCTTCGTTGAAAATTCTTTTTTTTGGATAGAAAATTCATCTTCTTTATTGAAAATTCATTTATTTGGTTGAGGATTGAACTATTTTGTTAAAAATTCGTCTTTTTTCGTTGAATTCATCTGGTTGAAAATTCGTTTCTTTTTTTGTTGAAGAGTAGTTTTGTAAACTGAAAATTTTACTATTCCATCTTTTGTTGAAAACTTATGTTTTTTAGTTAAGAATTTAACTATTTTATTGAAAATTCATGTATTTTGTTAAAAAAATCGTCCTATGGTAGAAAAGTTATCTTTCTTGGTTGAAAATGAACCTTTTTGTTGAAAATTCTACTATTTTGTAAAAGTCAACTTTTTTGGTTAAAAATTCGTCATTTTGGATTGAAAATTCATCTTTCTTGTTTGAAAACAAACTTTTTTGTTGAAAATTCAACTGTCTTCGACTTTTTGATGAAAAGTCAATATATTTTGACTTGAAAACTTAAGTCGTAAAGGGTTCTAGTAGGGGTCATTTCAAAGGGATTTTTATGCCCTAGCAATCGCATTAATTTTTACTTTATTGTTAATTAACAATATACGCACAGGTCTGACAGAATGTAGGATTTCAGTATTTCATGAGAACGCCCATCCAAACATTTTAAATAAAAAAAAAAATCTGGATATATTTTCTTCCAGCAGAAACATTAGTTTAACTGGACTAAATCTAGAGAAACCAAAAAATAAAGTCATTAAAAATCCTTATTATAATATTTACAGCTCAACTGGTAGATGGATTAACGGAAAATGATCTTGACAATTACAGTCATTTGCTTACTGGTTATGTGGGATCTGCTTCCTTCTTGAAAAAAATAGCTCAAGTTGTCGAGGTCCTGAAGATTAAGAATCCTAATCTGGTTTATGGTGAATACTAAATAGTCATTGATCTATTTATTACAAATTTATATTTTAATTTCAAAATATTGTTTAGTTTGCGATCCTGTGATGGGCGACAATGGAGAAATGTACGTTCCTGAAGAATTGAAGAACATTTATAAAAATGATATTCTCCCACTGGCCGATATAATGACACCCAATCAATTCGAATTGGAGTGAGTTCATTTATAAATTTGTGGGATTTTAATTGAAGGGTAGCATGCCATAAGGGCCTAACCCACATTTCCACGATTTTACACGAGAAACAAAAAATATTTTCAAAAATCGAATTTTTAATTTAAAAAAAAAAAATGAGAAAACACATTCGAGATGAATCAGTGCTAAATTAAACACTTAGACGTTTGATCAGAAAATGTTATTATGTTCCGACTAAATGAAGGAGGAAGTTTTTTTTTCTCCGGAAGGGTACGTTCCTTCAACTTTGTACCGTGATAAAAAATCTAATTTTTCATTTAAAAAAAAGTGTGAATCTACTTTCTAGCTATTAAGTTGCTGAATCGATACAAAAAAAAAAGTTTGATCAAAAAAATATTATTAGGTTTCGAGAAAATGAAGAGGTAAGTTTTTTTTCCCTTGGGGGGCACTGTTTTCAACTTTGGGTCGTGGTAAAAATCCAATTTTCAAATTTAGAAAGAAATGAGTATTTACTTTATAGACATCAAGTTGATGAATCGATACAAAGAAGTTTAATAGGAAAATGTTATTAGGTTTCGAGAAAATGGAGATGAAAGTTTCTTTCCGCTTGGGGACACGTTTTTTCAACTTTGGGCCGTGATAAAACTCCAATGTTCAAATTTTAAAAAAAGGAGTATTTATTTTATAGCCATTAAGTTGATGAATCGATACGAAAAAGTTTGATATGAAAATGTTATAAGGATTCGAGAAAGTGTGAGGGAAAGTTTTTTTGCTCGAGGGCCACGTTTTTTCAACTTTGGACGATGATAAAAAATCCAATTTTCAATCTAAAAAAAAAAGTGAAAACTTACTTTATAACTACATATGAAGTCGATGAATCGATACAGGAAAGTTTGGTAGAAAAAAGTTATTAGGTTTCTAGAAAATAGAGGCGGAAGTTTATTTCGCTCGAGAGGCACGTCTTTTCAAATTTTGACCGTGATGATAAATCCAATTTTCAATTTGAAAAAAAAAAGAGAGAAAGGTCAATCCCTTATGGTTCCTTTTAAATAAGGGCTGCGCAGTAGAATTCTAAGGCACTTATGGCTGTGCAGTAGAGTTCTAAGGTGATTATGGCTGCGCAGTAGGGTTCCAAGGCACTTATGGCTGCGCGGTAGAGTTATAAGGCACTTATGGCTGCGCAGTAGAGTCATAAGGCACTTATGTCTGTGCAGTAAAATTCCAAGGCGCTTATGGCTGCGCTGTATGGCTCTAAGGCACTTATGTCTGTGCAGTAGAGTTCCAAGGCACATATGACTGTGCTGTAGAGTTCTAAGGCGCTTATGGATGCGCAGTAGGGTTCTAAGGCACTTATGGCTGTGCGTTAGAGTTTTAAAGCACTTATGGCTGCGCAGTAGAGTTATAAGGCGCTTATGGCTGCGCTGTATGGCTCTAAGACACTTATATCTGTGCAGTAGAGTTCCAAGGCACTTATGACTGTGCAGTAGAATTCTAAGGCGCTTATGGATGCGCAGTAGGGTTCTAAGGCACTTATGGCTGCTCAGTAGAATTCTAAAGCACTTATGACTGTGCAGTAGAGTTCTAAGGCACTTATGACTGCGCAATAGGGTTCTAAGGCACTTATGTCTGTGCAGTAGAATTCTAAGGCACTTATGAGCTGCATAGTAGGGTTCTAAGGTACTTACGGCTGCGCAGTAGAACTCTATGACACTGTTGAAAGTATTTCTAAAAATGAAAATTCAAAATTGGTTAAAAATTAGAGATTGTGAGCTCCTTGTCAATAAAGACTGCTTAGTATAGTTCTGTGACACTGATGAGATTATTTCTAAAAAAGAAAATTGAAAATCGGTTGTAAACTGGGGATTGTACGCTCCTTTTAGATAAAGGCTGCGCAGTAAAGTTATAAGGCACTTATGTTTGCGCAGTAAAGTTCTAAGGCACTTACGGCTGTGCAATAAAGTCTTGAAGGAACCTATGGCTGCGCAGTAGAGTTCTATGGCACTTTTACCCTTCATTTATAAATTTATCGTTTTTTAATTTTAGTTTACATACAAATTTTCAATTTTTAGGCTCCTTACTGGATTGACTATAAAAACAATGTCAGAATTGAAAGAAGCAATACAAGTTCTGCACAGCATGGGACCGAAAACTGTCGCAGTTTCTTCAACAGACATTGAAAATAAATTAACATCAGTAACGAGCGTAAGCAAAGGTAGGTACAAATTTTTTCCCCTGATAAGAACGCCACGACCTTCATAATTATTATTAATTCTAGATAACACAATGATAAAGATTGAAGTTCCGAGAATACCAGCAATATATACTGGTTCTGGTGACCTTTTCGCTGCTTTGCTATTGGCTCATACTTATCTGGAAAATGATATAAAAATTGCCCTTGAAAAAACCATAAACACACTTTTCGAAGTGCTTGAGAAAACCTATGACCATTCTCTGAGTAAATATTTAATATATTAATAAGGGGTCATCTACAAATTACGTAAGGTGTTTTTCTCAAATTTTCACCCCCCGCCCCTTTCCTTCTCTCTCCCCACATAAGAAAATTCGTTTTTTTTTTGGTTCAAAACTAATTTTCTTAACTAAAAATGTAACCATTCCATTTCCAGTTGAAAATATATCTTTTTTAGTTGAAAATTCAACTATGTGGTGAAAAATTCATTTCGCTTAGTTGAAGATTCATCATTTTAGCTGAAAATTTATTTCTTTGTTTGAAAATTTAACTTTCTGTTGAAAATTCGTCTTTTTGGTTGAAAGTTTTATTTGGTTGAGAACGTAAGCATTTTGATGAAGATTCAACATTTTTGTTAAAGAGTTATCCTTTTTGTAGGCAAATTCAACTGTTTTGTTGAAAATGCGTCATTTTGGCTTGAAAATTCAACAGTTTGGTTGAAATTGTTTTCCTTCTTCACTGTAGGAATTCTTCTTGCGTAAGAGCTTCCAATTCCTTCCCCCCTCATAAGAAACAATAAGATTTTCATCCCCCCCCCCAAATCCTCTTACAAAATTTGTGGATAATTCCTAAATTGAAAAATTACTTTATTAATAATTAAATTAATGAATTTATTTTCAGCTATCAAGGATGCGAATGTACAGCAAGCAAAGAAAATTGAGCTTCGATTGATTCAAAGCAAAAAGAATATTGAAAATCCAAATATTCTGCTTCGTGCTGTGAACTTTTAGGTCAGAGTACTTAATAAAATGACAACATTTGATGTTTAGTTTACAAGAAAACTAAGCTTCTCGAATAAGAAAGTCAGCCATCTACTCAATTTGAGACTTAATTTATAATTCATGTGATTATCGAAAATTGTTCAGTGATGCTTGAAAATCAAAATCAAAAATGGTAAAGCACCATCTCGTTACATTCCAATGACCAATGATCAATGTCTTCCAAGAAATGCTTATAAATTGCATTAAATAATTGTAGCGTTTATTGTATGGATGTTGAGTGGTAAGAATATATTGAATTGTTGACTAAAATTAGTTTTAATTTTCACATAGATTCAGAAACATGAACATGAAATTAGAATTTAGTATCCGCAGCTCTCTGTGGAATTTAATGAAGAGTATTTTTCTAGAAAAGAAAATTCAAAATCCGTTAAAAGTTGTGGACTGTAGGCACCTTTTAAATAAAGGCTCCGCAGTAGAGTTCTGTGGTACCTATGGCTGTGCCGTAGAGTTCTATGACACTTATGAGAGAATTTCTAAAAAAGAAAATTCAAAATCGGTGAAAAATTGGCGATTGTGGGCTCTTTTAAAAAAATGGCTGCTCAGTAAAGTTCTGCTGCAACTATGACTGCACAGTGGAGTTCTATGACACTTATAAGAGTATTTCTAAAAAATAAATTCAGAATCAGTCAATAATTGGGGATTGTGGTGTTTTTTTAAAAAATAGCTGTGCAGTAGAGTTCTATTCATCGTACGGCTGCACAGTAGAGTTCTATGACAGTTATAAGAGTACTTCTAAAGAATAAAATTCAAAATTGGTCAACAATTGGGGATTGTGGGCTCTTTTTTAAAACAACGCTGCGCAGTAGAGTTCTATTGCACCTATGGCTGCACAGTAGAGTTCTATGACACTTATGAGAGTATTTTTAAAAAATAAAATTCAAAATCGGTCAATAATTGGGGATTGTGGTGTCTTTTTAAAAAATGGCTGTGCAGTAGAATTCTGTTGCACGTACGGCTGCACAGTAGAGTTCTATGAGACTTATAAGAGTATTTCTAAAGAATAAAATTTAAAATCGGTCAATAATTGGGGATTGTGGGCTCTTTTTTCACAAAGGCTGCGTAGTAGAGTTCTAGTACACTTATGAGAGTGCTTCTAAAAAAGAAGATACAAAATTGATGTAAAATTAGGGATTGTGGGCCGCTTTTGAATAAAGGCTGCGCAGTAGAGTTCAATGAGACTTATGAGAGTATTTCTAAAAACGAAAATTCGAAATCTTTAAAAAATTGGCGATTGTGGGGCCTTTTTAGAAAAAACGCTGTGCAGTAGAGTTCTATAGCACTTATGGCTGCGCAGTAGAACTCTATGACACTAATGAGAGTATTTCTAAAAATGAAAATTCAAAATTGGTTAAAAATTGGAGATTGTGAGCTCTTTCTCAATACAATCTGCGCAGTAGAGTTCTGTGACACAGAGGAGAGTATTTCTAAGAAAAAAAATTAAAAATTGGGGATTGTGGGCTTCGTTTCAATAAACGCTGCGCAATAGATTTCTTTAAGACTTATGACAATATTTCCAAAAAATAAAATTCAAAACGGTCAGAAATTGGGAATTGTGGGCTCCTTTTAAATAAAGGCTGCGCAATAGAGTTATCTGGCGCTTATGGCTGCGCAGTAGAGTTCTAAGGCCCTTGTGGCTGCGCAGTCGAGTTCTATTGCACCTATGGCTGTGCAGTAAACTTGTTTGATACTAATGGGATTATTTATAAAAAATAAAATTAAAAATTTGTTAAAAATTGTGGATTCTGAGCTCCTTTTCAGTAAAGGCTGCGCAGTAGAGCTTCAAGAGTTCTATGACACTAATAGTGGTATTTCTAAAAAAGAAAGTGGAAAATTCGTTAAGAATTGGGGATTGTGGGCTCCTTTCAAGTAAAAGACTGCGCAGTAGAGTTCTGTGACACTGTTAGAGCCCATAAACATTTTTAAAACAGAAAATTAAAAATCGGTTATAAATTGGGGTTTGTGTGGGAAACTGCGGAGGTGCATTCTTTGACATGAATGGCTGCGCAATAGATTTCTAAGGACCTTATGACTGCGCAGTAGATTTTATGGACCACAGTGGTACTAATGTTTGCGAAATAGTTACCTATGACACTTTTGGCTGCGCGGCTGGAGAGTATGTCTAAAAAAAAAATTCAAAATCGGTTTAAAATTGTGAATTGGGGACTCCTTTTACATAAAGGCTGAATCGTGGAGTTCTATGGCACTTATGGCTGCGCAGTAGAGTTCTATGGCAGTTGCGCAGTAGAATTCAGAATCAAAATTCAGAACCAGATTCTTTGATTCTCGGGTTTAAGTTTATAACCTCTGTATAACTTCTGTCCAAAAGTATAACCTAATATGTAAAATTTCCGTTTGAGGTCACTTTCCCGCGCATAAGTCCTAAAAAATAGCCTTTGCTGCAAATCACACTTACTATGTTATACTTTTGGACAGCAGCATCTCAGCTGAACTTTCCAATGGCCCGCGATCAATGTCTTCCAGGAAATGCTTATAACTTATATTAAACAAGTATAGTTTAGTATTTTTCCTGTTCGAAATTCCGGACGAATTCCAAACAGATTTCGGATTCCGAAATTTATCCGAAATTGTCCGGAACGTCATCCGGATTCTATCCGGTATTGTCCGAAATCTGTCCGCTTGAAGTAGAACGAAAATAAATCCAAATATCATCCGGTGAAATCCGAATATTATACGGTCCGACGGATTCGATCAATCCGGATCGTATCGGGTAATCGTATGCGGGATCGTAACGGTCGGACGTATCTCATAATCCAGATGTGCAAAAAAATCTTTTATATATTATTATTACACTCAACTCATGTTTATTCACAAAACAATTACTCACACGGTCACTCACGCAAATAATTGCATGCTTTAACAGATTTAAAAATCGTACTCGCTGAGGATCCGAACCCTCTACCTATACTGCTTAACCTGCGCATGCATCTTAACCAACTGAGCTATCGAAGCGCTTGGATTTTTATGACAAAATTTTGGCTAAGTGTTTTCGCTTAGAAATAGATGTACCCCGTTTTATTTATTCTTTTGTTTTGTACATTTTATGAATATGTGGATTTAAAAAAATTAATTTGAAATTCTTCAATATGTCTTCTATAAAATAAAATATTTGCTTATGAAATGTGCTCTATTTCATCGAGTTGACACTTTAACTTGCGGTTTAATTTCGGATTGATTTGGAATCTTCCCGGAGATGTTTTTCTCCGGACAAATTTCGAATTTAACCGGATGATTTTCCATTTGCACTTCAATTTTATCAAGTTGCAACTTTAACTTGCGGATTAATTTCGGATTGATTCGGACTCTGTTTGGAGAAGATGTTTTTGTCCGTTCAGATTTCGAATTTAACCGGATGATTTTCTATTTGCACTTTAATTTCATCAAGTTGCAATTTTAACTTGCAGATTAATTTCGGATTAATTCGCACTCTTTTCGGAAATGATGTTTTTGTCCGAACAGATTTCGAGTTTAACAGGATGATTTTCCATTTGCACTTTAATTTCATTGAGTTGCAACTTTAACTGATGGATTAATTGCGGATTGATTCGGTCTGTTTTCGGGGAAGATATTCTTGTCCGGACAAATTTCGGATTTAACTGGATGATTTTCCATTTGCACTTTAAATTCATCGAGTTGCAACTTTAACTTGCGGATTCATTTTGGATTAATTTGGGCTCTTTTCGGAGATGATGTTTTTATCCGGACAGATATCGAATTTAACCGGATGATTTTCTATTTGCACTTTAATTTCATTGAGTTGCAACTTTAACTTGCGGATGAATTTCCAGTGGACTTGGACTCTTTCCGGAGATGATGTTTTTGTTTCGACAAATTTCGGATTTCACCGGATGACAGTCCATTTGCAATTTAATTACACGGAATTGCAACTTCAACTAATGGATTAATTGCGGATTGATTCGGTCTGTTTTCGCAGAAGATATTTTTGTCCGGAAAAATTTCGGATTTAACCGGATCATTTTCCATTTACACTTTAAATTCATCGAGTTGCAACTTTAACTTGCGGATTCATTTCGGATTAATTCGGGCTTTTTTCGGAGATGATGTTTTTATCCGGACATATATCGAATTTAACTAGATGATTTTCTATTTGCACTTTAATTTCATTGAGTTGCAACTTAAACTTGCGGATTAATTTCCAGTGGACCTGGGCTCTTTCCGGAGACGATGTTTTTGTCCGGACAAATTTCGGATTTCACCGGATGACTTTCCATTTCCACTTTAGTTTCATCGAGGTGCAACTTCAACTTTCCGATTCATTTCGGATTGATTCGGACTCTTTTCGTAGATGATTTTTTTGTCCGGACAAATTTCGGATTTAACTAGATGATTTTCCATTTGCACTTTAATTTCCCAGAGTTGCAACTTTAACTGATGGATTAATTGCGGATCAATTCGGACTGTTTTTGGAGAAAAAATCGCAAGTTAAAATTTAAACTCCGTGAAATTAAATTGCAAATAAAAAGTCATCCGGTTGAATCCGGAATCTGTCCGGACAGAAACATTGCTTGCAGAAAGAGTCCAAGTCCACTGGAAATTAATCCGCAAGTTGGAGTTGCATCTCGATGAAATGACTTTCCATTTGCAATTTAATTTCACGGAGTTGCAACTCCAACTTGTGGATGAACTGCGGATTGATTCGGTCTGGATTAATTCAGATTTTTTTCGGAGATGATGTTTTTATCCAAACAGATTTCGAATTTAACCGGAAGATTTTCTATTTGCACTTTAATTTCACTGAGTTGCAACTTTCACTTGCGCATTAATTTCCGGTGGACCTGAACTCTTTTCGGAGATAATGTTTTTGTCCGGACAAATTTCGTATTTCACCGGATGACTTTCGATTTGCACTTTAATCTCATCGAGGTGCAACTTCAACTTGCCGATTCATTTCGGATTAATTCGGACTCTTTTCGTAGATGATTTTTTTGTCCGGACAAATTTCGGATTTTACCGGATGACTTTCCATTTACAATTTCATTTCACGGAGTTGCAACTTTAACTGATGGATTAATTGCGGATTCATTCGGACTCTTTTCGGAGAAAAAATC
>JAUMHM010000001.1:10426855-10437054 GCA_032362435.1 Melikaiella ostensackeni | reverse complement strand
TATTTCGTGTACACTCTGTGAGTACAAACTCAATTCTTAGCAGTTACCCTGATACATATAATAGGCTTGTAATAAAAATAAAGTTAGCTTTCTGATTTATAGGCGCGAAAAATTGAAGATTTATGGCTCGACTTCTGTGGCCGCCTCAAAAATAACAACAGCAATGAGTGAATTGACAAGTGTGGAAAAAATCGATTTACGAGGCTCGTAAATCTCACAAAGTATGGCAATAAAGAGACCACTTTGGTCGACAAAGTTTGTAAAGAAAGAAAAAGAGATAAATTACGGGTAGCCGAAAATAAGGATAATATTGTTATGTTGTCGCAGGTCGTTCAACGTCGGGTTGAACGAACGTAGAAAAGATGGTCTTGTCTACCTGTCGCGGTCCGAATCCGGAACCCTGGAATCCGGGACGAATCCCTTAACTGTGCGTGTTAAAAGTTAAAAGCTGACGAAAGAAATGAAGATCGAGAGATTCCTTTCTCGATATATTTTTCCACGCGCTCCTTTAAGTTTAACGTCACACCTGCAGGCAAATAAACAATCAAATGAAAAGAGTTAAAAAATAAAAATAAATCTAGGATGGATTAAGGAATGGAATAAATAAATAGGAAATTAAAAGTGGCCTTTCTTCTCAACATTTTCTTCGCTTTAACTTTTGACTACCCGGTAAGAAAGCTTGCATTACAAGGCATTGGAAAATTTCCTGCATCCAATGGTAACGTGAAAAATAATGAATTCTTTTGGATCCCCTCTTTGTCCTCGCGTTCGAATCTCTGTAGCATTAAAGGTTATCTCTTAAATTAAATTCTTTTCTGAAACCAGCAGCGACAATATTTTTTCTGAATACCTTTGAATACCACAAAGCAACCGTGAAATAGAAAAATTTTTATCCCTTTTAATTTAGCACATTTCGCTACTTTTATTTACTGTTTTTCGAATGATAATGAGGTAAAAAGCTTTTTAAAATACATAAAGTATTGGTCATATTCCATTGTCAGGATTAATTTCTATAATGATAGCTGCGGTAACAAAAACTTTTTTGAATTTTTTATCATGATTTTGTATTTTTGCAATTGATAATATTTGAATAATTCGAATTTTTTATACGATAAAGAGATGTATTATTGTGTACAACTCTATTAGATTTTGTGAATTTCATGTTCTTGGAGCGCATTCTAATGCATGAAAAGAAAATTCTGTTTTTAATTTATTTGACTAGGTTACGCTTGGTAGCTTCGATTGGCTTTGAAAGGGATTCGAATTTTAATATTTTCACTGCCTGATGTGGATTAAAAACGGAGAACAGAAAAGGCATTCTTAGGGATTGAAAATTTTTAATACCTTTTAATGCAAGCCTTCTTACCGGGTATCTATTAAATTGGAACCACATAATTTAGAAACAATTAGAAAAAATTTAAATTGTTTTCTACCCAGAAATGTGGACACTGTGCATTTTCTTATATTAATTATTTGTAAAATTAACATCGAATGACAAATTCTCATCACTAAACGTCACTGGAAACATAATTAGAGGAGAATTAGGGCAAAAACGATTTCTTTCTTCCTACAAATGCCGACACTGTTTGTTTGTTAATACAATTTGTTTTAATCAATTAAATTCACAATTTTACAAAGGTTTCTTCTTCTGCACATCCATGTGCACCAAATCCAAGCAATGCGGGGTATAGACCAATTTTTTTCAGAAAGTTAATAAAGAAGATTGAAAAAATCGACATTTTCATCGCTATTTGCATTAATATAAAAGTTTAAATAATCGAAAATCAAAATACCGGCTTACACAGATCTCTTTAAAATTTAATGTTGAATTTTTCTTTTAAAAAATCCAAAATCGGTTAGGAATTGCGGTCCAGATCTGGAATTTACTGTTCAAAAAAGTCTGCAGCCCTTAGTGAACATCCGATTTACAACTTGTTTTTCAATTTAAAGATAATAAAATTTTGAAGAGATCTGTTGAGTCCAATTTTCAAATTCTCATTCTAAGTGAGAAGGTAATAGTTTTATATAAAATTGGACTTCGTCTGTTTTCATAAAATCTCCACTGTGAGTGGGCCAGATCTGGAATTATTAGCCACCGACGTATGCCGACCGGTTTGACGCTAAAAAAAAATTTATATTAATTAATACCAGCATTATTAACTATTACTTAAAACTATACTCTAATGGTGATAATCTAATTTTCATTCATCAAAAGTGTCTCTATATTAAGGTAAAATAATTTGTATTGCTTCCTCATAGAGGCTGCTTCGTAACGGTGAATAATTTCGAACATCATTTTTTGACATTATCATGACATAATTCGATCTGAGGATTCCAATTATGATATGTTTTAACGAGGGTCGAGCGTTGCACCTTTAGTTAAGAGTGCATCTAACATTTTTGTCCACAGAAGAGTAATATATTTGTTTGAGCACAATTTAAAAAATGTGCAGCAATTTATGAAGCCGAGCTTTTCATAATTTCTAAGGTGATATTATTAGTGAAAAATGCAAAAAGATTCATATTTAACTTATTTTTGTTGTGGGTTGTCATGGATGTATGACATGATGGCCTATTCTCCAATATCCATGCTTGTCGGACTCAGCTGTTTTTTCTAGGATTATTTTCAACGTAGTTTTATTAAAATACCTTCCTTATTTGTACCGTTAGCTCAATAATAAACCTTATTCAAAAAAAGAGGATGGTTCAGGGTATAAACAGTTTAATTTTGAGTTTTCAATGTTGGATATTGGCGTTGTAAAAAATCAAAATGTGAGATGACGCGAAGTATTCTCCATTAGGCAAGTACTAAAATAATTAATTTGAAAACTGAATTCCTCATATAATAATACTGCTAAAGGGACTAAAATTTTCACAGAAAACGTATTTCATATTCCTTTTTCATATATTTTTTATCAAACCTCCATCATAAGTGCGATTTTTGCGCCTGCAAATGATACCTAAATAGTTACTTATGATACAAGGACCCTAAGCGGCACTTTTTTAAGGCGAAGCGGAGCCAAGGCAAAGCGAAGGCCAGACGAAACCGAGGGGTCTGGTGAGTATTACTATCACACGAGGAAAACGTTCCACACAGGAGCCGTGTGTCATAAAATATTTTTTATCACAGCGCAATCATAAGTGCGACTTTAAGGTCTCATAACCTTTTCCCAACGACTTCCGTCAACCACTCAACTGTCATGTGATGTGTTGACAGCGCCATGGTGCGGCGAGAATGTGAATCGCTCAGTGTCGAATAAAATGTGCTACGGCTGTTCGTTAGCCAATCAGATCACAGCACGTCACTACTTTATAAGTCTAGGACCCTAAGTAAACCCTTTAAAGACCTAGGCCAGGCCTGCTGAAAGAGGAGAAGGGCTCCTCTGATACCTTGTGTCCGCTTCCATCTCCACTAATCGTCTGAAGAACGGGTGGTGGTAGAAGCCGCATGGTCTCGAGTCGACGACAGTGAGGAGTCAGTGATGTTGCTGGGAACAATTTTCCTGGGCGCCTTGCGGTGACCCTTCACCTTTCACCTCAATCATCTTTAACTTTATCCTAAGGCAAGGGAACCTAGTCCGGATCACGGATCACTGCATTGAGTTATCAAAATGGGGATCTAGAAATCTAGTTCCTGATTTATAAATCGATACAAAAGTAAGAAAGTACTGTCACCCCAAGGTGCCCTGGAAAATTGTTCCTAGCAACATCACTGTCTCCTCACTGTCGTCGACTCTTCGGACGGTCAGTGGAGATGGAAGCGGACACATGGTATCGGAGGAGCCCTTCTCCTCTTTCGGCAGACCTGGCCTAGGCCTATAAGTACTATTTCAGGGTTCGTTTGTAGGCGCTAAAATCGCACTTATGATGAAGGTGTGATTAAAAGTATTTATAGGCCTAGACCTTTAAACGGTTTACTTAGGGTCCTAGGCTTATAAAGTAATAACATGCTATGTTCTGATTGGCTAACGAACGGCCGTAGCACACTTTACTGGACGCTGAACGATTCACATTCTCGCCGCACCATGGCGCTGCCTATGCACCACATGATAGCTGAGTAGTTGACGAGTCGTTCGTAGAAGGTTATGAGACCCTAAAATCGCACTTATAGTTACGTTGTGATAAAAAATATTGTATGATACACAGCCCCGGTGTCGAACTTTTTCCTCGTGTGATTGCAATACTCACCAGAGCCCTCGGTTTCGCCTCGTCTTCGCTTTGCTTCGTCTTCGCTTTGCTTCAGCTCCGCTTCGCCTCGGCTACACCCCGGGCTCTGACTCGTACTGCAACTTCACGCGAGAAAAAAAGTCACTTAGGGTCTTTGTATCGCAAATAACTATTAAATTCAGTTTGTAATGTACGACCACCTAGCCACGCTCGACCCACCTTAAAAGTATCCATATGTGGGTGATTGTCAAGTCGAAAGTAAACTTGAGCGACTAAATTGGTAACTACGTCATTATTAATAATTTAATAATAAGCAATAACAAATTATCGTATCACTTATAAAAGTTTGAAATCTAAAAGGGACACATTGAAAAATAAGAAATAATCATGTAATTTGTAGTCGAAATATGAGAACTAAATTTCAGGTTAGAAGTTCGGTGGAAAAGCGCGTACATTTCCATGATCCAAAATGATCAAAAATTAAATTATTCATAAATTAAAAATAAATTCTTAAAAATAAATTTTTTTCATAAGTGCCTGCCTCATTATACAACAGACGCGACTCCATCTGAGAAATAGAACTTTATAACAAACGTAATTTATTCAAATCCATAGAGTCTGGCATTTCTTTAAAGGTTAGAAAACTATAAATAAACAAATATTTAAAACAAAATTATTTACCTGAAAAAGGTCTACAAATTTTATGCTGACCATTTTTCTATAAGACGCGTAGTTCTCGTTTTAATCTTGAAAAATAAAATTGAAAATTGAAAATTCAAAATGTTAATTTTTGGAAAAAGGACTCAAGATACAATAAAATCTTTCATGAAAAAATTGTTCGCCTAAATTAGATCTACAAATTTGCTTTCAACCATTTTTTGATAAGACACGTAATTTTAGTTTTGAGAGTCAAAAAGGCCATTAGAAATGAGAAATTTAAATTTATGTAAGAATTACAGGATACAATGTAGACACTAACTAGTGTTACGGAATTTTCCGTAAGACTAACCTGGTCGAGTATAGCGCTAGGGCTAAGGTTACGGAAAATTTCATAAGTTTAGCGCTGATCGAGCTAGAAAAGGACTGGTCTTACGGAAAATTCTGTCACGGTGGACAGTTCGCACAATAAAATGTTTAACGACAAAATTTTTCGTCTAAAACAGAGTGCCAGACCTAAGTATAGAGTTTAACAAAATATACGAGGTCCATTTGATAAGTGACGTAAATTTCCCGCTAGATGGCGCCAAAATGAACTTTGTAGTATATGGCCAATAAATAGCACTCTTAAAACTAACCTCTTCCAAGCTTCAGACAAAACCGAGAAAGAAGAGTTCCGTGCAGTGATAAAATATTTTGATTTTAAAAATTAAACGGCCACGCAGATCGAAATCAAGTTAGACGAAGTTCACGGGGAGTCTGCTCCTTTGTTGAAACCCGGTAATTTTTGGATAAACGAATTTAAACGTGGCCGAACCACAACTAAAAATGAAGCTTGCTCCGGACGGCCAATTGAGGTCACCGCATCGGATATGGTAAACAAAATTCATCATATAGTTATCGAAGATCGCCGAATCAAGGTGGGTGAGATTTTTAGAACTGTAGGCATCTCCACTGAACGAGTCTATAACATTTTGCACGAAAAACTGGAGGTTAACACGGTGTGTGCAAGATGGGTGCCGCGATCGCTGACTCCTGATCAAAAACTCAACCGAAAAAACGTTTCAGCGCAGTGTTTGGCAAAGTTTAATCGGAATCCGCAGGATTTTTTGTGTCGATTCGTGACGAAGCCTGGTGAAGACTATTTTGTCAGCTAGGAAGGTGACAGCCACAGTATTTTGGAATTCCCAGAGAATTATCCACATTGATTACTTGGAGAAGGGTGAAACTATTACAGAAAAGTACTATGCATCATTATTGAACCGTTTGAAAGCCGAGCTACAGAAAAAAAACAGCCACGATTGGCACACAAGAAAGTTCTGTTTCATTACGACAACGCACCGACTCACACCTCCGCAATCGCAGTGGCAAAAATATACAAACTAGGCTTCGAATTGATTCCTCATCCACTCTACTCTTCAGACTTGACTCCATGCGACTTCTTTCTGTTTCCCAACTTGAAGACCTGGCTCGGTGAGAAGAGATTCTCGTCCGTTGAAGAAATAGTCTATGCCGTAAATGCGTATTTTGCAGACCTCGAGAAATCTTACTTTTCTGAAGGGATTAAAAAATTGGAATCTCGCTGGACTAAGTGTGTAGCCTTCGAAGGAGACTATGTTGAGAAATAAAGGAATGTATTCGTTAAAGCCGAAAGAGCCTTAGCAAAAGAGAATTCATGATCACTAAATTACAGTTGGCATAATTTTCAAATATTTAAAAAAAAAGTATATACTTGAAACGTATATTTTTATCTGTAATAGCTCCAAGTTTCATAAAAAAACCAATTATCGGTTCCAGAAATGTCGATAATTCAATACAATCCAACCAAAAAATTTAATATGGCGTAACTCCCACAATTTATTATTATTTTTCTAAATCCTTTGGACTTTCAGTGTCTTATATAGCAGTATAATTTCATCAAGTTTCATCAAAATCGAACGACCACTTGCAGATTCTGATATTCAGGGCCGGTCAAAGGTTAATTTATGGCGCAGGCAAAGGAATTTTGGCGCCCCCATATATACAGCATTTTCTCAAACACGGCGTTCTTTGTGGCACCCTTTTTAAATTGTCACTTGAAGGCGCCCCAGGCGACCGCGTGCTTCGCCTTAGCCTTTGACCAGTCCTATTGATATTCCTGACATGTACTTGCCCATATATAAAGTTATAAAACATTTCCCTCTGAGGAAGCAAAGTGCTCATACACACCCATACTGAATCCGTCTTAATTTTGAATTCATAATTTCAAATGATTATATTTTGTTACTTGAAAATCGTTTTTTGCATATATATGTATCACACAACTTCTGAATATTGGTATGGCCTGCGATGGCTGTGATACCCTTCCAAGAATTTCTATGACGCAAACAATCAGGTCCGTATAAATCATTTCCAGTAGGAATATATAATATAAAATTATCTGTATTTTGTACAAATGTAGATTTTTGTTACTATAAATGATAAACATTCTTTAATAATGATGCCTGCTTAATGAAAATAGAATTTTCCGCGTGTACTTAAACATTAATGCGAAATATGTACGCAAGTGTTCGACCGGCCCGCTGTTTGGCTACGGAAGTGCTCAACTCTACTGCGCTCACAGCGCCTCTCTCTCGGCTCCTTGGACCCCCTCATCATCGAATGTAGTCGGCAGATGTTCTAGGAACGGCTTAAACGAAGAGACTTTATATAGATGCTCCAGTGAATTTAAATAGAATTTAACAAAACTATCACTTACACTTCATTTAATACAAATTTTGTTGCGTTATTTTCATTAAAAGCACGTGTTTATAAGTGTTAAGTACTCGGATGCTTCGGATGAAAATAAATGTTAGTTTGTTGCCGCGTGAAGTTCGGACAGCCATTCGCATGTTAACTAAAGTATAATTTAGTGAATACAAGCTCCTGAAGATGGCACTGCATTAAATATACACTCAACTCTCGATATACTGCGCTTTGGCTTACTGCGTCCCTAGAATAAAATTCTGTCAACTCGCACTCGATGACCGGTAACTCCAGGGGGCAGGGGAAGACGCGTGGCGACCTTGACGTAATCACGCAGTACCATAGCGACAAAGTGGGCGGCTCGCACACTCGCGTACATATTTCGCATTTATTTTTAAATACACGCGGAAAATCCGCTTTTCATTAATTAGTCTGACCAGTTTCTGACTAGAACTTTTCGGTCCTTTTATCTTAATCAGGACCCAACTAAAGCCTGGCCAAAATACAAGAATGGGATTCAACTAGACGTGCATAGTTTTTTTTAGTCACGAATAATGTTAAATATTAACAGGGCAATAAAGGGTCTTTGCTAGAAGTTACGATTTCAGATGTCTAGTGAGATTCTGACCACTGCCCAGGCGTGGATCCAGAGAAGTATCCTGGGGGGGGGGGGGGTTTAGAAAATTGTATGTTACATTTACATTTTACACATTTGATATTATTTTATATCTTTTGCAATCTTTTTAAAATTAATTAGCGATTCTGAATTATTTTTGCATGCTAATAAATTTAAATTAAAAATTTGTTTGTAGAAAGTTTATTTACTTCATTCCCACTGTCGGGGGGGGGGGGGCGATCACCGTTTCGCCACCATTGTAGATCCGCGCCTGCCACCGCCTTACTTGAAGTGAGGACAAATGGCGCGATTTCTACATGGGCGTAGTATCTGTTTTCACCAATAAATTGATTAAAAGAGAATTTCGCAATGAGACCAATTGATAATAATTTCTCGACTTACTTCCGAAACTCTTGCAGTTATTGGATCAACAATCCACGTTGTATTGATAGACGATAACGATAAGAGCACCTCACATAAGAGCGAAGAAGGCGATAATTATAAGATTAATTTGAGTCGATTACTGTTACTGACTACCTCTTCTGCTTCGGTATCCCGGCTTATATTATAATTATACCGAATCTTTGTCGCCTTAGGCATAAGCAAAGCCGGCAGTATAGCCACAAGGACAAACTTATCAGTGAAAAACAAACTCAAGTAAACTATCTCTCTGATACAAGTGAGTCAAATTACGCCATATTTCCCACATGGAGGAAGGCTAGCCAAACAAACGGGGCACATACCCAACACGAAACAGCAAAAATAAACAAGGAAAAGCTTAGGCGAGACGTGCATTAAATACATGTGCATCATTTTCTCACATAAAAAAGATTTAAGGAGGATCGAGCCTGGCTAGGTAGACGTACTTTAGAAACTGCATTTAAAGATATTTTAATAACGCGACATTGAAAATAACCCTAAAAAAAGACAGCTGAGTCCGACAACCATGGACATCCGAGAATAGGCCACCATGTCATGTTTCTATGACAAACCACTACGAGAATGAGTCAAATGTGAAACTTTTTGAATTTTTTAATAATAATATCACCCAAGAAATTATAAAAATCTCGGTCTTATAAATTGTTGCACAATTTTCAAATTCTGTTCAAACAAATATAGTACTCTTCTGTGGACAAAAATTTTAGATCCACTCTTGACTAGATCTAAATGTGCCGCGCTAGACCTTCGTTAAAACAAATTATATTTCTTCGAAAACTTTTTGAGAAAAGTAAAGATAACAAAGGAGTTTTATTAGCAAATATAAAATTTCTCCACTTAAAGCCATGTAATACTTATCCGATGCCAACCTTACCGATTTTTTTTCGCAAACAACTCACGTCCACACGAATTGAGATATCGAGTTGGAAATTTGAGAAATTAAATGAAAAACACTAAGTAACGTTTGTATTGTCTTAAATCTTTGGAAATACCAAAAGAAAATCCAAAAATTTTACAAAAATAATTTTGTTGTAATTAAAAACATTTAGGACCATACAAACGTTCCTTAAAGCCTTTTATTTATTTTCTGGAATTTACAACTCAATATCTCATTTCGTGTAGACGTAAGTTTTTGCGAAAAAAAGTCAATAGAGTAGGAATCGAGTAACTATTACATACGAATTCATTCATTCGTTCATGCATTCATTCATTCAGTTCGTCCACATTGAAGCTGCTATGTTTCAGCTCGCTTTTCGCAAGTTTTTTGTCTCACGACTTTTTCTATCATGTCAATGTGACAGTTTATTAGTATACGTCAATTTAACATCTTATGAAATTGATGCTCTCGCATTTGTGTCTTACATTTGTTCAAAATGGGTGTACATAGCAGAATGCAGGCTGGGTCGACTCCCATGAGCGCGTTTGACAACTTATACTGACAGTAGCGCATCTACAAGGAATTCGCGAACTAAAATTTAGTTATGTGTTGGTGCACGTATGTATGTATATTATTTGAATGAATTGTATGAATTTAAAATTACAGAAAATGAACGAATTAATGCAAAATTATACAAATTTAACACGAAAAATGTAACAT
>JAUMHM010000001.1:10407272-10426755 GCA_032362435.1 Melikaiella ostensackeni | reverse complement strand
GAGCCATCTAACAGGAGGTGGATAACTACAAAAGTATAAGTGGTCAAACGCGCCCATGGGAGTCGACCCAGCCTGGCAGAATCTGACACTCGGGTATATAATTTGTTTCATTAGCTCATCGATTTACAATTTTTAAATTTTATTTGAAGTATGTGAGCATAACCTCGAAAATTTTTATACGATTTAAAAAATCGAAAAAGGATACGACAATTTCTATTCAATTGGAGTTTTCTTATTTAGCACGTCTGAATCGGAGTTAGCAGATTGAAATCATTTAAGTGTTGAGGTCCGATTCAAACGCGTCATTTCTTTTCAGAATACGATCGTCCAATCCGCTTCCTTAATAGAAACCGATTCACTAAAGCAATCGTTCATTCGTTTCTTTTTTCCTGAGAAGTTATGTGTTTAAATCTTCTGAAACTATTTGGGAAAGAAAAACTGACATATTTTAATAAACAAAAAAGCTAGTAATCTTTTTGAGACTTTGCAAGTCATGAATTTCAACCTTCAAGCACTTCGTTTATCGAAGGAACTTTATGCAACAGAAAACATCCAGTGAGACAGTTGTTGATTAAGATTCAAAGAAGTTTTCTGGGAAGTTTTGGCTCAATCGGAATAATGGTTAAAAATTTGTGAATGTTTCAAATTGCAAGCGGCAATCTTGACGCTGCCCTATGCACGTGCCTCCTCGGGTACGAACGTGTTGCAGTGGACGATATGAAGGCCAAGCCGGTTACCCAAATAATACTTAAAATATTATCATTGAAATAATTTATTCATTAAACACTCTGAACAATAAATTATTAAAATAGTACTTTATTGAATACTACTTGCAATCATTTTCGTCACTCTCTCCAGTTTCTCCAGCATCTGGTCTCTGAGTTGTTACTTTAAAAAAATACTTTTCGAAAAATTCTCTTCCTTCAGCGCATCAATAATTATAGAGATTTTTCACATCCTTTACTTTGGTCGCTTTTAATCCAATTCGAGGTGGAAGAATTTTCGAAAGTTAGGTACGACTCGAGACTGTTATTTTCTGAGACTTATTTTAATATCTGAAATGAGCACTGAAATAATACTTCCTTTTTAGAGTGATGAGGCTGAATGTTAGAAATTTAGTAATTCATTTTTACGATGAAATTCTGGGACTGAGTCTCAGACTTGCCATACCTTTACGTCATCTAGCCCCTGACCGTTTGCTAATTTTATTATAAAAGGTACTGTGTGCTTAGTTTCAAATTCAAAATGTATAATACAGTTCCCGAAAAAATTCAACGTGAAAATGAACTGCTAGGCTTCTAGTACTCAGTGAAAGATTTTGGATTTGCATATTTCTCCTTGTATCCTTAACATCCTGATTGGATCCTTCAACTGAACCTTGAATTTGCGAATGACAAATTTAGTAGTTGAATTTTCAACTAAAAACGATCAATTTTTAACCAAAAATGTATTAGTTATATTTTCACTTGTGAAAAATAATTTTCAGAGAGAAAAAACGAATTTTTAACAAAATAGTTCAATCTTCAACCAATAAAATGAATGTTTAACAAAGTAGTTCAACTTTAAGTAAGATGGTTGAATTTTCAACGAAAAAAGATAAATTTCCAAGGAAAACTTTAATAGATGAATTTTCAACTAAAAACGATCAATTTTCAGCCCAAAATGGTGGCAGACTGGGTACCCAAGAGGGCAGTATGCAAAAAACCGTTTAAGGCGCCAAGTGTCTAATGAAAAAAAAAATTATTTATTCAAAAAATATTATTTTAAGGGTAACCTATACATGCACTACTGCTGCCCCTAAGAAGTATATGGGCGCCTTGTAAAAATCAAACTTTTTAAACAAAAATATACCTTAGGATTATTAAATGCAAGGGCGCAAGAAAAAAAGCAAATTGGAAAAAACTGTATTACTAGTAATACATATGCATTTGTGCATTTGTGCAAGCCAGGAGTATTGTGGGTCTTGGATATACTTTTAGCTCTTTTCTTTGGAATCTAGAATATTATATTCATTTGTTTAAAAATTATAAGCTTCTCGGGGCGCCTTTATATACATTAGGGGATACCAAACAAGGAGGGCGCAGTCAGGGTACCCTCACCAACAATGCATATCCAGTCCACCACTGCTTTTCAATTTAAAAAAAAATAACTTTCAGCGAAAAATAGTTGGATTTTCTTATTGGATTCTATTAATTCAGTTCGCATTTAAGCGAAAAAACAAGAAAAAGGGGAAATAGGGAAAGTCAAAAGACCTGTTACCCTCCTCCCCTCCTGGCAATGTGACGTAGTTTTTAAACGGCCCCTTGACATAAATTTCGTTTTTCATAAAAATTGCATCCGCATAAAAATAATGGTACGAAATTCAAATGGGCCAATCAGAGTTTCTAATTTGAATTCCTAATTGGCTGATTTGAATTTGGCGCAACTCTTTTTATGCGATTGTCATTTTTATGAAAAATAAAATTTCTGTTGCATGACGATTTGTTTGGGGAATATTCGTACACCTCCTGTTAAGCACTGTAGAACAGGGTCATTGTTAATGACAAAATGCAATACCTTGTATACCTTCGTTTAAACATTATAAAGCCATAACAAGCATCTTGTATAGTTTTGCCGGAAAATGGAATTTTTGATTTTTTAAAAAGCATTTTTCATGGATAAAACCAGAACCATTGGTCAAAAATGGCTTGTTAAGAAACTCGTCCTTCCTTTCTGGTCCTAAAAACGTATGCCGAAGCACAATCCAATTCGATTAGTCTTTCAAGAGTTATCCAGTATACAGACGACAACGATGACAACAGACAGACACCATCGTAAAACTTATTTTTGTGGATTCAGAAGGGTCTCGAAACATGGAGATTCAATGATATCCGCCAAAGTCAATTTTGACGTAAAACGAACACAGTCCCATTGAGATAAAAATGTAAGAAATTTGATAGTCATAATTGAAGAAAAGTATTACATTCATGTTGTGGCAATTTTAAAGTTTCCAAAACGCATGTATATATGTGCCAAAACGCATTGTGGATACTTCATACATGACATAACGTGTTGTGGATATTTTCATATATGCCAAAACGCAATGTGAATACTTCAGGTATGCCATAACGCGTTGTGGATACTTTCCTATATGCCAAAATGCATTGTGGATGCTTCATATATGCCATAACGCGTTGTGGATACTTTCATATGTTTATACTAAAACGCATTGTGGATACTTCATATATGTCATAACGCATTGTGGATACTTTCATCTGTGCTAAAACGCATTGTGGATACTTCATATATGCCATAACGCATTGTGGACACTTTCATATATGCCAAAACGCATTGTGGACATACTTCTTGTATGCTATAACGCGTTATGTACTTCAATATATGCCAAAATGCATTGTGGATGCTTCATATATGCCATAACGAGTTGTAGATACTTTCATATATGTATGCTAAAACGCATTGTATGCGTGTATATATATATATGCCATAACGCATTGTGGACATACTTCTTGTATGCTATAACGCGTTATGTACTTTCATATATGCTAAAACGCATTGTGGATACTTCATATATGCCATAACGCATTGTGGATACTTTCATATATGCCAAAACGTAATGTGGATACTTCATATATACCATAACGCGTTGTGGATACTTTCATATATGCCAAAACGCATTGTGGATATACTTCGTGTATGCTATAACGCGTTATGTATACTTTCATATATGCCATAACGCGTTGTGGATACTTTCATATACACTCACACCTCGTAAGCGTTCCCCCTCTTTGTGTACCGGCTTCTCGGTCGTTCACGCTTGAATGCTTCTGTCTCCCCCCCTCCCCCTGAGCCTCTCTTGACAGCCTATACTCAAGGTCTTTGCTCTTTCAGTGAGTGGCATATCAGAAGTTATTTATATCGCGACTCTCTGCGCATATACTTTTGTATGTGCCGGGTTCAAAGATTATATCCGGTCCTGAGTGTTTACTGACTCGTCGCTATAAATCCGGTTGAAACTAGATTTTAATAGCCCTCATTACTGTGCCGACCAGACCCGAGGGATGCACACTAACGGGGTATGAGTGTATGCCAAAACGCATTGTGGATACTTCATACATGCCATATAACGCGTTGTGGATACATTCATATATATCGAAACGCAATGTGGATATACTTCTTGTATGCCATAACGCGTTATGTACTTTCATATATGCCAAAATGCATTGTGGATACTTCATATATGCCAAATGGTTTAGAAAACCGACAAAAATAGTCACGTTGTTGAATATGACAACATTTTAAAAAGAGAATCTAAGTGTACTTTGAAAAAAAGTTGAATATGTAATTGTTTATTTGAAATAAATTATTTGAAATCTTGTGTTATATCCTTCGCTTTAGATAAAAATTGTAATTTTGATTCAAACCTGATGATTGGCGGCTTATTTTGGTTCTAAAAAGATGCTCTACAATTAAATGCATTGTGTACTTCATATTTGCCATAACGCATTGTGGTTATACCTGTATTTCTTTTATGCCATAATGCGTTGTGTATACATTCATATATGCCAAAACGCATTGTAGATACTTCATATATGTGCCATAACGCGTTGTCGATACTTTCATACATGCCAAAACGCATTGTGAGTATACTTCTTGTATGCCATAAAGCGTTGTGGATATTTTCATATATGCCAAAACGCATTATGAATACTTCATTTATGCCATAATGCATTGTCGACACTTTAATATATGCCAAAATACATTGTGGATACTTCATATATGCCATAACGCGTTGTGGATACTTCATATATGCCATAACGCGTTGTGGATACTTCATATACAGGTATGCCATAACGCGTTGTGAATACATTCGTATTTGCCATAACGCGTTTTCGTTGCTTTTATATATGCCACAATGCGTTGTGGCTGTTTCTGAATGCCCAGAACGCGTTGTGGCTCTTTCCAAACGCTCAGAATGCGTTCTGCAGAAAAGAGACAGCCACAATGCGCTGTGGTCGATTTAAATGCTCACTGAGCGTTTTCGCTTCTCGAGCCTAACAGATACACTGTCGAACTGAGTGCGAAAAACAATTTTTTTTCAGTCACTCAACATTTCTTTTTTACGTGTACTCCTAATATCTTAAAAATAATTTCGAAATTTGATGTTCCACTCAGTGACACTCTATGACTTGACCTGCAATAACTTTTTTTATAGATTACGTATAATATGATTCTTGATTTTTGAAATTTGTATTTTCGTTGTATTTTGTGTATGAAACAATGGAAAAAATATTTCAGTTGGTTTTTTAAAGTTCCATGTTAAAAAAAATTTTAGTCCAAGTTTCAAAACTTTTTGGCAACGACCCTTTAAGATTTGAATATCTCTCAAATAAGAACCACTCATCTTGAAAAGATCGCTAATAATTCCCTGGCGAAAGTTTCGGATAGGAATCCTATCTGAACCAGTCTGAACCAATCCCAATTATTCCGAAATCTGTATTCGAACGAATCCGAAAAAAATTGTCAATCTCGTTCAATCCAAATCAGTTGAAAATTAATCCGACTCAATCCGAGTCAATCCGAACCAAATTTTTAATCCGAATCAATCCGAACTCGGATTTATCTAAACCTAATTTTCAATCTGAATTAATTCGATTCAATCCAAACTCGGATTCAAATGGATTGAAAATTCGGTTCGGATTGAGTCGGATTAATTTCTAAATGATTTGCATCGAACGAAATCGAAAAATTTTCCGGATTGGTTTGGATTGTTTTGGGTTGGTTTGGACACAGATTTTGAAATAATTCGCATTGTTTCAGAATAAATTCCTATCCGCAACTTCCGCAGGACAGTCATAAGTATGTTCTATTGGTACACATAACCTCAAAATTCAATAATATTTCAAATGGTGTAGAAAATCGACAAAAATAGTCACGTTGTTAAATATAACAACATTTTAAAGAGAATCTAAGTGTACTTTAGAAAAAATAGTTGAATTTGTGTTATATCTTTCGCTTTAGGTAAAAATTGTAATTTTGATTCAATCTTGATCATTGGCGGCTTATTTTGCTTCTAAAAAGATTCTCTGCAACAAAATTAGTGGAAGTTTCACTAAAACTCAAGTTTCACCCAAGTAAAACTTATATAAAACAAATTTTTCATAAACTTTTCAAATATTAATTAGATGGCTCATTTTTAATAAAACGCCCACGCATAGAATTGTAAAGAATCTTTTTAGAAATAAAATAAACCGTCAATGATAAGGATTGAATGAAAATTAGAATTGTTATCTAAAGTGAATGAAAAAAACAAATATTTATTAATAATATTTAACAATCTGGATATTTTTCTCGATTTTATAAACAATTTAGAGGTGATTGAAATTTGGGGTTATATACCCCTGGAACATCCTTAAGGCCGCGCCTACTCTACGTTCACCGAAATTCGGTTCGCTCAGCATGGGGAAATTGGAAGTGGGGGCTAAGTTTGCCGAAATTCGGTAAACGCAGCACAAATATTACCGATGCATCTAAGCAAAAAAGAGGAAGAAGCAGGGACTCTTCGAGTCGAGGGACGAAGAATAAAAGTGCGAATTGAAGAGCCGATTGGAGGCCACTTTCGCGGTGAAAAAAATCAATTCTTCGTTTAAAAAGTACTAGAGGTTGTCAAATATCCATTAAAGTCATAATAAAAGTCACTTTTGATGCCTCATTATGAATATTTTAATTTGAGTAACTTCAAAAGTGAAAAAAGGTAATCTAGAAATTAAAATTTCGCGCCAAAATAGTGGCGTCACATTTCAGTAAACATAACCTATTGAACTTCAGTTTCAATCAAAGAAAATCATAATACTTCTTTTACTATTGCCAATTAATCATTAAATTCATAATCAAACTCGCGTTTGACACCTTATCATAAATATGTTAATGAAAATAACTTCATAGGTAAAAAAAGGTAATATAGGGATTTAAATTTTGCGCTGAAATAGTGACGTCACTTTTTAGTAAACATAACCCATCGAACTTAAAATTGAATCATAGAAATTTAAAATGCTACTTTCTTATAAACCTTTTCATGTACAAAAATAGAAGCCAAATAAAAAAATATATTGTTCGAAGGATGTTTATGAAATTAGTTATTCTTAGAAATGTGTGATTGTTTGGATTATTTCCTTTTTTTCTATTTTGAAAGATGGAATAACCTCAATAGATCAGCGAACTTACGAACATTTTCTGGATATAATGAGTCTCAATTCTAAGAACAAACTTGTATATAAATAAAAAATGTGACCAGTATAATTTTTGAAAAATTGTCACCGCAAGCGTAATACAGGTCGAGCATGTCCGTTGACTTTCCGCTATGGTGACCGTGACGGGAGTCAAGAGGGAATTGGTTGCTGAGAAAGAAAAGAAGAAGGAAAAGAGAGAATAAAAAAATCGTGAGGAGGAGAGGATTAGGAGAGAAAAAGGTGGAAATCGAGAAAGAGAGAGGGAGAGAGACAGAGAGAGGAGAAAGGAGCTTAGATTCAGGATGTAGAAGGAGGAATTGTCTTTAGTGGGGGCCCACGCGATCAAGAAGAAGGACGACGAAGAACGAGAACCAAAAGACGAACGAAGACACGAGTTCATATCCAAGATCTGGGACGATGGACTCTAGTAACCTCCATCAAGGATGGACATTCAGCCATCGAGCTACCATGAATATACTACTAACTAGTAACATTTGCAAAAAGAATTCCGTTTCAAAAAGGGTTTACTTTCAAAATGTCTGGAACCATTTTAGATTCAAGAGGGCTAAATGTACTCTAAAGCTCAGGTACTGTAAAGAAGAAAAAGTAATTTTAAAAGTGAAAAAAGCCAATATAGGAATTCCAATTTCGCGCCAAAATAGTGACGTCACTTTTGCCTTTTACGAAGAACTGTTTTGAATTAATCGATAAATTAATATTTTAAATAGGATTCATTTCTAGTTACTTTGTTGGTTCATGGCACATTTGATTGGTCGAGAACCTAGATGCGAACTCAATGTGTTAAATTAACTTAACGATTAATCTAAACAGGCCTCCGTTAAAAGGCATTCTAAAAGTGAAGAAGAAAATCTAGGAATTTAAATTTCACGCCAAAATAGTGAAATAGTAGGTAGAACTTCAAAGATGCATTTTAACTTTGGTATAAAAGTGTTTAAAGATTGTTTGATGGAGTTAAAAATTAATGTGTAGCGGAAAATTTGATCCAGATTATGCAAATAATATGAATGATAGACGATTGGAATTGAAATACAAGTTGAAGCCCAACTTTTAGGTTAGATTTTTTAAATAGGAAATATTTCATGTATAAGTTGATAAAAATTTACTTTGAGCTCATATCGACTGTCCCAAAGAATAGATCACTAACAAATTTTTCTGAAAGCATAGCGTATCAACTATTTAAAAGTGAAAATTGATAATCTAGAAATTTAAATTTTGCGCCAAAATAGTGACGTCACTTTTCTGTAAGCGTAACCTATAGAACATAAGTTTGAATCAAATAAATTCAAAATGCTTCTTTTACGATTGTCAATATTTATTCACGGTAAACATCTTTGTTGATGCAGTTTTCTAAGAAGGCTAAACATTTCCTATAAAGTTTACTGTAAAGGAAGAAAAGTAACTTTGAAAGTGAAAAAAAATGATCTAGGAATTTAAATTTCGCGCCGGATTCGTGACGTCACTTTTCAGTAAACATAACCCATCGAACTGAAGTTGGAATAAAAGAAATTCAAAATGGTTACTTTATCAAATTGTCAATTAATTAATATCGACTTTGATATTTATTTCAGGTAAACAACTTTTTTGATACAGTCTTGTACATTTAACTGTCATTATTTGATAAAAGTTCTAATAAACAGTATAAGAAAAAGATAATACTATCATTAAATTTAAAATAAAACTCGATTTTGATACCTCATTATGAATATTTCAATAAAAGTTGCTTTGAAAGTGAAAAAAGATAATCTAGGCATTTAAATTTCGCGCCAACATAGCGACGTCACTTTTAAGTAAATATAACCTATCGAACATACGGATATTCTAGGTGTACAGTCAATTTCAAAATTACTTAATCTTTAACTTGATTTATGAAATTGACAAGAAAAGCCCCTTGATGATTTCAACAATTTTTAGAAAAGACACCTAAGCCAAGTAATTAGCAAGTAATAATTGTGTACGTAAATGTATTTATTGGCATATTTGTGTTTTTCCGCTTCAGGCAAAAGTCGTCATTTTTCTTCGATTTTAATTTACGAAAGGTCATTCTATTCCTTGGAAGGTTCTTTACAATTCTATTCGTCATTTTTTTATTAAATCTGATTTATCAAATTGTTTAATTTAAAAAACGACTAACTAAATATAATTTTAAGTATAATTTCTAAATAAAATAATTTCCATATAAACGTGATGAATAGAATTTATAGAATATAGAAGAAATAGAATAGAATTTATTATTTACGCTTAGGTTTCTCTTCTAAAATTTATTGAAATAATCAGTGGGCCTTTTTTTGTCAATTTTATAAATCAAGTTAAAAGTTAAGTAATTTTGAACTTGAATGTTCACCTGAAACATCCTTTAGTTTGAATCAAAGAAATTCAAAATGGTTCTTGTACCATTGTCAATGATTCATTAATTTAATGATAAGACCCGCTTTTAATACTTCATTATAAATATTTTAATGAAAGTAACTTTAAATTTGAAAAAAGGAAATCTAGGAATTTAAATTTCGCGCCAAAATAGTAACGTCACTTCTCAGCAAACATGACCCATTGAACTTAAGTTTGAATAAAAGAAATGCAAAATGGTTTTTTTACCATTGTCAAATAATTGATATTGATTTTGATATTTATTTACAGTAAACGCCTATGTTGATACAGTTTTGTACATTTAATTGTTGTTATCTGATAAATGTTCTGATAGACAATGTAAGAAAAAGATAACACGCTCATTCAATTCATAATAAAACTCACTTATGATACCTTATTATAAATCTCTTGATGAAAGTAACTTGAAAAGTAAAAAAAGTTAATCTAGGAATTAAAATTTCGCGACAAAATAGAGACGTCATTTTCCAGTGAACATAACTTATCGAACATAAGTTTGAATCAAAGAAATTTAAAATATTAGTTCTGAAGAAAGTTTATGAAAAATCACCGATGAGATTTTCAAGAAATTGTTTAGAAAAACACTAATTTTCAAGCTCAAGTAGTTTCAAACTTGCTTATTCTAGCACCAATGAACATGTGCTTGCTTTAGTGAAATTTAATCCTATTTTGTTAATAAACAAAACAATTTTATATTGAATTACTGTCATTCATCATTTTGCATTCTTTTCAAATTTCCCTATTCGTCCTAATAATAAATGACATAGTATGTAAATGAATCTATCTGTTTTAATTCATCGAAAGATAAAATTTTATCATGTTTTTTGAGAAATACAGATGTTTTCACTGCGTTATAAGTTACTTTGTTTCCTCTTAATTGTATATAATATTGTCATAAGTCTGAAGTATTTTTGCGATTTCATTAGGGGAGAAACAAGATCAGAATCTTTTATAAATAGGTTTCCTTTTTCTCAAGAAAATGCGGACCCTGATTTGTATTCTGTGTTTTATCGTAGTGCGTTTCTCTGATCTTACTGGTAAATGTAATAATATCTATAATTTTAAGTCCATTTTAAATTGCAGTTTATTTATGTCCTACCTCGAATCGTTTAAATTTATATAAATCTTTTCCTACTAATGCATAACATATCATCGGAATTTAAATTTCGCGCCAAAATAGTAGCGTCACGTTCCAGTAAACATAACTTATCAAACTTCAGTTTGAATCAAAGAAATTCAAAATGCTTCTTTACCATTGTCAGTTAATAATTAAATTCATAATCAAACTTGCTTCTGATACCTCATTATAAATATTTTTATGAAAGTGACTTTAAAAGTAGAAAAGATAATCTAGGAATTTTAATTTCGCGCCATAATAGTGACGTCACTTTTTGGTAAACATAACCTATCGAACTTAAGTTTGAATCAAAGAAATTCAAAATTCCTTCTTTATTGTTGTTATTTAATCATTACATTCGTAATAAAACTCGCTTTTTCTACCTCATTATGAATATTTTAATGAAAGTAACTTTAAAGTAAAGAAATATAATCCAGGAATTTAAATCTGTTTCTACTAACACACAGTTCTGTCGAAATGTATAAATTAGTGAAATTTCACTAATTATGTACTTGTAAAATTCTACTAAGTCATTATGGAAAAGTGAGCCATTAAAGATTAGTATAAAAATAACTAATTCGATTAGTCGAATTATTTCATTATTATTATTATTATTATTATTATTATTATTATTATTTTAAATTATATCTCAGACTTAAGATGGTTACAGCCCAATATGTCGAAGGCACTTTTTGAGTTGGATATTTGTACCAAATTGAATATATTGCACGGGGCTCTCCCGGTTTATATCATCAGTCACGGACTGATGACAAATATGAATTTATTTAGGGCTGATGTAATAATTGGAAGGTTATAAAAATTGCGTGACAAATAGAAAAGCTTTAATAAAAGAAAGCGATTTTGTAACATTTTTAATTTTACTGAAACAATAAGAAACGACTCATGGAAACGACTCGCAAATCCATAAGGGTCCAATATGGGATTTCCTCATAGTTGCCCTCGGGGGCCCCTCGTAGTTGCCCCGGCGGTAAATTTTTAATTCAAAAAAATACTTTTAATAATTGTCTCAACATTTTTAAGCATATTTTAAACAATATATATGTATTGTTAATATGTACAAAAATTTCAAAAATCAAAAATCAAAATATTAGCGCTTTGACCGGGACTTGAACTCATGACCAGCATCTTGTCAGACTTCAGTTTGACACAAAAGACAATTTATTACAACAAAAAAATCGTTTGATTTTGTAAGCTGAGGCTGAAGGGCAATAACACGGCCTTCTGCGGGGGCCCTCGTGAAATGTGTGAGATTTTTAAGTTCAACTTCCAAAAAATGCTATCAAATTTTTAACAAAAATGCATTTTTTGTACGACTGAACTAATCAAACATCGAAATTTGTAGTTTCAAAAAATACTAATACTGTGGCGTTAGAAATTTTAATCAATCAACTACGGATTGTCCATATGGACCCTCCTAATGGGGGCCAACATTTTAAAGAGGGCTAAACAGGTCTTTTTTGTTGTTGAGGGTGTATTCGAAAAAAATTCTCGTACTGATTTGTATTTTCTTTCTCTACTGTATCAATTAGATTTTGTTGTAAAATAAAAACTATGATTTGGTATTTAATTTAGTAGTTAGTACAATAATTAATTTCCTACTTATACTTTCTTTTTGCAGCATCACTTTGATCATTTAAATTTTAAAAGAAGGTGCCGAGAGAGAGGTGCTGTGAGCTCAGCGGAATTCAGCAGTTCCGTAGCTACAAAGCGGGTAGTTGCAACACTCGCGTGCATATTTCGCATTTATATATAAATAAACGCGAAAAATTCTCTTTTCATTAATTAGGCTTCATCATTAAAAAAAGTCTATCATTTATGATTAAAAAAATCTACATTTGTACAAGATAAAGTTAATTTTATGTGTTCCTGTTGAAAATGGTTCATACGGCCGTGACTGTTTAATATAGAAATTCTTGCAAGAGCTTCACGGCCATCGCAGGCTATACCCGAGACCGGCGTTAAATAGAGGTTTCAGTGTAGTAGCAATGGAAGAGTTAAATTACGCTTTCATGGCGGCAATGTCAACGAGATTGACCAATATTAGAGAAGGATTCTCTGAATAATCTATTTTTCAAGAAAATCGGGACCGCAAACGTTCGTTATGCCAAGATCAAAACCATATTTGAACTTGAGAGTATACATTGGCAGTACTGACGTTAAGGCGGCCCGTTTTTTAATACAAAAACAAACAATTTTGTCATATCTAAACGTATCCACGCTTTTTTGATAGATTTCGTGAATAATATACTGTATAAAAGGAGAAACTAATTCTGGCCCATCATTGAATCAGCTATGGTCCAACCCTGTGGCCTATTCTGTTTGATTATTATTAAAAAAAAAAAAATCAAAACGAAAGATTGTAATACCTATCATGAATCTACATTTTTGTGTATTTTGATAATTTCACTTTCTGTATCTGTAACTCATACAGTTAATAGTAAGGAGACTTAACTGTATGTCAGAAATTTGGTCGCCATTTTTCCGCACATATTTGAGGGGAAGGACGTACACTAAATTGTAAAGGCTCGCCTCGTTTTGAGTAGAGTATCTGCGAGAGGTCTTCCATTGGTAGGTTATTTATGATTCAAATTTACCGCCAAGAAACCACCAATCAAAAATTTCTCGCATTTCTCTCGCAGATATTCCACTTAAAACCAGGTGACTCTTTATAATTCAGTGTACGTCCTCCCCTAAACTATGTGCGAAAATCAGAAGTTCATTTTTCATTCGCGGGCGCGTTGTCATTTAGTCTCCCTAATTTAATACAAAAAAAAGCATTACAATAAACTAAAATTATTATTATATTTTGATGATAACCGGTTGCGCCCGGGAGTCTTAATTTTCTGCAATTTTCCTCTACCCTGACCAAATGTTGAGGCGAATGCGAGCGTTTCGAATAAAAAATCACCTTGAAATTCAAAAGCCATTCTAAGTGGAATTCACATTTTCACTTAACCGAAATATTATTAATTAGTAAAATACATCTTATGATTGAACTTATTTATTTATCTTATTTCATTTTATTATATTAAGTGATAAAGCTATGTTACACGCGCGCTACACCGTGCGCATCTTATGCTAGTTAATGATTAAATTCATAGGTTTGATAAACAAAATAATGTAAAAAGTAGAAAAAACCGCATATCTAGCACTCAGAAGGATGATTCTTTGTTTTTAAAAAATTGCTTTGAATCGAAGAAAAATATTCATTGGCTTTCAGTCAAAGAAAAGTTTCATTGATTCAAAGAAATGGTTTGTTGTTCCAATGAAGATTTGTCTTTAATTTAAACTGATTTGCTCCATTTTGAATTTATTTTTGATTAATTGGAAAAAATTATGTAAAAGAAACGGTACTTCAATGCAAAACAAATATTCATCTGAGTGGGGAAAAGGCCAAATTGATTCCTTGAATTTTACTGTTCCCTTTTATATTTAATATACATTTTATTTTTCATTTTCCACTTTTCACCTCCAATGGTTTTCACACTCGTGAATGAAATTACGAGTGAGGAGTAAAGATGAAGGTGCGATTCGGGAGCAATCGATTACTGAGGTTCGCAGGGGTCATCGACCAGTACCGACTGCCGAAATAAAATTTACAGTTTAGATTACGTTGGTCGCGTGATAAAAAAGAAAGTACGCAACATTGACTCACAGGGAACTAAATGAATTTAATGAATCAACATATTTTCGTGAATGTATTTATATTCATTATTCCTTAGAACAGAATGCCAAATTAATTTTACATATTCAAAAACTTTCTCTACTTCCGGAGTCAAAAACAATGGTATTCTCTTCGTATACTTCTTCTTTATTTATAATTTATCCCTTTAGGGTTCACCTTACCTCCATTCCTTTACATCTTTAATTCTTGTTTAACTCCTCCAGATTTTTCTACCTTCATCCATTCTTCTCCCAGCCCCTCCTCCCATAAGATTTTTTTAACATTCTCTTGCCATCCTACCCTCTTCTCCTTTCCTCTCATGCAAAAACGTATATAATAAGAACAGGAAACTTGAGTGGAGGGGGTAGAGCACCTTTGGCTGAAATAACGTCGGTAACGTCGGAGCACATCGTTGCGTAGTTTCCTACTGCGCTTCAGCCTGTCTCTTTTTCTCCGCGAGAAAGAGTTCAAGCACATGCACAGGAGTTGCTTTACTTTGGTGTTTACATTTTCGTTAACATTCGACATCGTGTTTTTAATGTGTTTTTCATGCGAGAAATGGGAAATAATTGAAAAAAATGGCGCGAGTGTGTTGTGTCGTGCAGTGCAGCACCAAATCGGGCGGCCAAGAGAAATGTACAAGTTTATTTTAAATCAATTCCGTAATTTCTCCTATGACTTTATTTAAGGTCATGTGAGCGTGGGAGCTTGTGGGATTATGTCGCACATGTAACTGCATGTCATCGTCAAGTTCATGCGTTGTGCATTTCTTCATTTATTGAAGAATTAATGCAAAATTGTACAAATTTATCGCGAAAAAATGTTAAATGTTAAATTTTTTGTGTTAAATTTGTATATTTTTGCATTAAATCGTTCATTTTCTGTAATTTTAAATTTATACAGTACAGTTAAATAATATACACACATATACGTGCACGAACACATAAATACATTTTAGTTCGCGACTTCCTTGTAGATGCGCTACTGTCAGTATAAGTTGTGATGGGAAATGTCGGTAAAATGATGTATCGATATATATCGATATTTTCTGAAAAGATCGATATTATCGATATTTATCGATACTTTTCCCATCACTAATAAGTTGTCAAACGCGCTCATGGGAGTCGACCCTGCCTGACTCCTCCTAACAATTCCACAAAATATTTTTTTTATTCTAACATTTCAGTCTCCTGATTAACTCTTTCCATTTTTTCCTCTCTCTATTTACTACTTTCCATACTCCTTGCCCGGTGCTAGCCCTTTCCGCCTCCTCCTCAAACCTTTTATTCTCTTTCTCTTTTTGTCTAGACATAACTCATACTCTTTCTTCTTTCGCTTGTATTCTTCTGCACTGCTCTTTCCGTTTCTTCATTCTCTTAATTCCTTTCTCACTTTCTTTTTTCTCTTCTTATATTCCCCATGCCAGCTACCTCGTATACATTTCTCTCTCCTATTTTCACCATCTTTATCTATTCTCTCAATTCTCCTATTCTCTCTGCTGATCAATTACCTTTACCTACTTTTTTTCCTTATTTTCTTTGTTTGTCCTCTCCTATGCTTATCTCTTCTTCCACTAATCCTTCTTTTCATTCTTTCAATCCATTCCCCTCTTTTTTCTCCCCTATCAAATCTTTCCTTATTCCCATCACCATTCTCAGTTTCAATTGGGAAGTGTTGTTCAGTTGGGAAATGTTGGATCATGAAAGAGGATAGGAATTCAAAATTGTCAAGAATTTGAGGAACAATGATCGTGAAGTTATTTTTCTGAAACAGAAGAAATGTATTATTTTGATAATAATTTAGCTGCGTAGTACTGTTTTTAATATTATTAAACACATCATTTTTCAGAAAAATTTCCGAAAATCGTGTGCCATAATATCCCTAACTTTCGGGAATTTTTCCTAATGCATAAATATGGTAGGAAAAATTTCCAAAAGTTAGGGTTATTAGTTGGCCACTATTTCATTCAGAAAAATTCAGAGAGTGTAGTTAAATATTCAAATGTTAATTCTTCATATCTATCTTTCTCAATGTATTTTTTGAACATGTATTATTGGTTGATTTGATACCGAATTTATTACTAACTTTATACTCCAACTTTACATACCATAGTAGCCTACCTAATAGGTATACCACTTATTACCTGATGAAAGGAAAATCAGATCTTTCAATATACTTATGCAGCACTTATTTAAAGAAAATGTGAGACAATATAAATTATCACGTTTTCATTCCAGATAATATCTGATAGTATCTTTTTAAACTTTAAATGCTCCTATAAACCTAGATGAACGTTGTCTCCCAGGGTGCCTTCGGGTCTTACGCCTAGAGTCTAGTAGAAGCCGGTACTCCAAAGTAAATGGAAAAATATCAAATTTTTTTAAGAAATACATACATAATATTTCGTAACCGAAGTCAAAATACTCCCAAAAAGTTGTGTAATAATTCTGATTTTGTGAGAGAAATTTCCGAATCCATACAAGAATTATTTCATGATGATATGGAAAAACATCAAGTTTTGTTGGAAAAATTAATTTCATAATTTAAGTGGTAAAACTGCCTTGAATATATGTAATAAATTAGAGTTTATTAGCAATATTCCTTCTTTACATAGCAAACACTTCATGTCACTGTAGAAAAATATCAAATCTGTTAAGGAAAATTAATTTTGTAATCGAAGTCTAAAAACTACCTAAAAAGTAGTGTAATACTTCCGACTTTGTTGGAAAAATCCCTTTTCCATATAGGAAGTATTTCATGTTGATGTGGAAATATATCAAATCTTTTAGGAGAAATAAATGCTGTAAATGAAGTGGAAAAACTGACAATAAAATGTGTAATAATTTCAAATTTTTTAGAAAAAATTCCTGATCCATGTAGGACATATTTCATTTAAAAATACCCACGTACAAAAAATTTCCTACTTTCTACAATATTCATGCAATCTCGTTTTTCGAAATATTTCCCAATATTTTGTGCGCAAAATTTTCTACTTCTTAGGAGATTTACGCGATCTCCTAACTATAACGATTTTTCTCGGAAAAATATTTTGCCTATCGTTTTTCGAAATATTTCCTACTATTTTGTGCGCAAAATTTCCAAAATTTTATACAATGCAGGGAACCAATATTCTAATGATATTTTGCTGATGTGAGATTGCTTTTCACGCTATTACTACCTGAAAGACATCCAAATTGAATCATCTACAGGTACATTCGACAAATTTCCACACGTGCATACAAGATTTATATGCACATAAAAAAGAAGAATCATCTTAAGAGGAAAGGACATGAGGAAGTCACTTTTTACGACTTTTTCACTTGGAATGCAAGAAGAAGGCAATAATTTTTAAAGATACTTGGCATGCCATCAATTCTTTAGGACACTTGAACTAACAATTACGTAACGTAAGTTATGCCACGTCAAAAGTAAAATATTTAAGAATCAGTATAAGGACATGAAGTAATGAGGTATGAAAGTTTATGTTCTGAAAAACTTGTCTTAGAAGAATAGTTCTGCTTTTGATTAACGGATTTTAGATATGCATAAATTCGAAGTGAGAAACAGCAGAATAACTGAGCTGAAAAAAAACCGGTTCGACTGTCGTACGTCAGTGCCAAGCAAAAATCGTACGGATGCCGCCGAACTAAATTCGCTCGGAATCGATGCCCTCTCGGTATGGTTTGGTACGGTTTACGCATGATTCGGTACTACACTATTAAAATTGTTTGTGATTTGACAATACTCTAAAATACAAATTGTAATGTGAAATTGCAAGCACCGTATTATAAAGTAAAATTGCAATAAATTTATCGTAAAATTACCATACAAGTATTGTAATTTTCGGATGTATTTTTTTTAATATACTGTAAACATTTCATGAATTGTTACTTAAGTAACTTATACGAAAAAGTCGTAAAATACCATTTACTTAATATGCTGATTGTAACAAGAATGATCGTTAGTGGACAAATCATTAATAAATTGAATAAATTACACACCTAACCTAAAAACAATTTCTCATGTACGAAATTTTCACCCTTAGAATTTGTTTCTGAGTATTGTTCACCTATGCGTCATACTTGATTCTTGATCCATGTTTAATCAAACGCCAAGACCTGTGATTTTTTTTTTTTAATAAAAATATAATGCAAACCATATATGCAGGAAACTTTGATTTTTCTCATGATTTGATGTACAAAACGTTCATTTTAAAATTACATTACGTTTTGATAATAAGCTTTCAATACATTTATTCTGAAATTACAGCAGAAATTTTTAACAGTGTACCTTCGCGCGGCTGAGAAACAAAACTCGTGTGGCGTGCTCGTACTCTTTTCATATCACTAGTTCCCGTACGAAAATAAAAAAATTATTTTTTCAGTGTGGTTAACCTGCTATTACATGGAATAGAATGTTTGGAAGAAACCGCATTAGATTTATAAATATAAAAGAGAATGTTTTTTTCGATACATTGAAGAGGTTACTTTGGAATGTGCCAATGGCTTGTATAGACTCAAGACCCGTGCGATTTAGTTAGTTTTTGGAACCGAATTTTTTCAATGGAGTGTATAAGGACAAAAAATAATGAGATATGTAAGTTTATATTTGACTTTAAAAAATACTTCTGGTGTTGATTAACCGTCTTAAGATATAAATTATCAGGGCGAAGCAGAAAAATAACTGGATAACCTGCTATTATCATGGAATCGAATAGTTAGAAAAAACCACATTAGATTTATAAGTGTCAAATAAAATATTTTTGTCGATACATTGAAGAGGTTACTTTGAAATATGTCGATGGCTTGTATAGACATAAGACCCATGCAATATAGTTATTTTTGAAAACCACGTTTTTTCAGTGTAGTGTATAAGGACATGAAGTAATGAGGTATGAAAGTTAATATTCTGACAAACTTGTCTTAGGAGAATAGTTCTGATTTTGGATAACGGTTTTTAGGAATAAATTTGCAGTGCGAAACAGCAAAATAACTAGATAACCTGCTATCACCATGGCGTCAATTGGTTTGAAGAAACCACATTGAATTTATA
>JAUMHM010000001.1:10364860-10386146 GCA_032362435.1 Melikaiella ostensackeni | reverse complement strand
TAAAAACATACCCAACTTTTTAATTTAGGGTGCGGGAACAAACCCTTCAAATAATTCCGATATGGACAGCTGCAGAGTTGACAAAGTTCACATTTATTTAGCAAACTGACAGTGTTTCACAGTAACGCGTTATCGAAAACGTTACACTTTTTTAGTAACGGCAACGCGTTACTTATTTTAAAAAGTAACGGTGACGTAAACGCGTTACAATTTTCTGGTAACGGTAATGTAAAGTAAAGTATGTTATTGTGCGTTACTTTATGAAACTTTTAAATGGTATTTGTACTATTATGATTGTACTAAAAACAAAAAATTTTTTCTGCATGAAAATGTGCGTGGGATAAAAAAACCCAATCTTGTAATAAAAAATTCTAATATTGTGGAAACGCTCGTCTGGACATGAAGAAAAACACTCCAAATATTTTTTAATCGGTGAACATCTTCTCCTTGCCATTAGCAATGACGTTTTTTACTTTGGAATTATTTAATTAAGAACAATATTAGATTCCAAAAATAAAAATGAAAATTTGTGTTAAAAATTATCATTATTTGAATATGTACGAGTATGAATCCAATAATTCTGTTTACTCATTTTATTTATATTTGAAAGAGATGTTTACAAAGTTTAGATAGTACTCACAAATCAATAAAAAAAAACATCAATAAAAATCCTAAAGTTTGTAAATTTTCCCTGATTTTATATCCTGAAAAGATCTCTTTAATAATCTCTTGAATAATAGCGGGGGAAAGAAGTCCCACAAAATCCTTAAAAATCACCCCTATTGAAAATGACAAAATTTTTTTTTGAGCACCGAATGGTATCGAAGTTTGTAATTTTTTGGTTATTTGTTTACACTCAAAAATTTTCATTCGCAATCCCCTGAAGAATGGCGTTGGTGAGAAGTCCCGAAAACCCCAAAAAAACCACGCCTAATGATAAACGATTTTTCGGTAATCAGATAATCATCGAAAAAAGCTCAAAGTTTGTAAATTTCCCCTGATTATATGTCCTGGAAAAATCTCTTAATTAATTCCCCGAATAATAGTGGGGGTAAGAAATCCCGCGAAACCCTTGAAAATCATCCCTATTGAAAATGACCGAAGAAATTTAAAAAACGATCAAACGGCATCAAAGTTTGTAATTGTTTGGTAACTTTTTACACTCAAATCCTGGACAAAAACGCTGACAATTCGAGATTTTTTTTGAGGTATCTCGAAATTTTTCCACGTATAATTTTCCTTGATGATGATATATTAATTATCACAATCAAATAATTAAATGAATTATTAATACTAAAAACATAATGAATCATTTCTTAAATTTTTTTCCTAACTCCGTGAATTTGATTAATAATTAAAACAAATTTTTATTATATCTTCATACTCAAAATTCAGTGATTATTTAACGTCTAAATATTTTGAATAAAAAATATTTTCCTAAGATTAGTGAAAATGATGAAGAGGAGTTTCATTTAAATCAGTGGGTAAAAATCCACTACTATAGAGTTACTTTTACAAATGAAAAAACATTGTTATTTTATTGCATATTACAATTTTTGAAAAAATTCCCTGATATTTTCCGGTTTTTCTAGGTATATAAAAATTCCCTGACAATTCCAGGTTTTCCAGGTATTTTTCCTACTCAAATGGCACCCCTACAAAGTATTTCTCTTGGAAGAGTAAAAATACACAAACAGTGATTATTTAAATAAAATAAACATTCTATTTACAAAAACCGACATGGGGGACCCCTAATTTTTTTTTTATTTCTGCCCAAAATCAAGAGTCATTTCGATCCCAAAAGAAACACTTTGAAAATTAAAGGTCCAAGTATTTAAATGAATATAAATTTCTAGAGATTGAATTTCTTTAAATGAAGAAAAGCTGTAAATTTTCTAAGGTCCATGTTTTCCCTTTTACATCAGCCTTTCGTAACATTCCTATCTGGTCTCTAGCGTAACTAAAAACCCCGAATCTAACTGTACCTGAGTGACTGGTCTATTATCAGAGGAGCTCGGAATTATAAGCTTAAAAGTGAATATATAGCCAGGTCTTCCTAAAAAACTTGTCTCGAGTTGAAGAGGCTGAGAATAGGATTAAAAAAGTAGAAAAAAGGGGATCGTTCTCAGAAGATCGTTCATCCCGTTCTTTATCCCAATATTCAGGATCAGGAAACGAAAAAAAATCCACGATAGGGTTTCGTAGCCCTGGGCCTTATAATTTTTGGGACGTATCTTCTTGGGTCTTAAAGTTTGGGACTTATATTCTTTTGGGAATTATTTTTGCTTATATTGCATTGGGCCTTTTTTGTAGCCTAACGGTTTGGTCCTTATTTTGTAGCTTTATGGTTTTGGCCCTTATATTTTTAGCAATTTATTTTAGAACTTATATTTTGGAAATTAAGGTTTGAGACTTATCTTGGTAGCTATGTGGTTTGGGCCTTCTTTTTGTAGCCTTATGCTTTTGGGCCTTATATTTTAACAGCCTTCCAGATTTGAAGTGAACTTGGTCAATAGACAACAAGAAAGTGTGTAAACAATTATGGTTGTTATTGTTTGCCCAGGAAAAGTTCAAGTGCATTAAAAATCCAAAATTTCCTAAGTTTACTTTAACTTTACTTTGGGATTTATCTTTTTGATATTAAAGGTGGCGACTTATATTGCATTGAGCCTTTTTTGGAGCCTCATGGTTTTGTACCTTATTTTTGTATCCTTATGGATTTGGGTCTTATTTTTGCAACTCAATGGTTTTAGGCCTTATTTCGCAGCTTTATGGTTCCGGGCCTTATATTTTTGGCCATGTATTTTAAAACTTATATTTTGTGAATGATGATTTGGGGCTTATATTACACTGGGTCTTATTTTTGTAGCCTTATGGTTTTGGGCCTTATATTCTAACAGCCTTCCAGATTCAAAATAAACTTGGTCAATAGACAGCAAGAAATTGTGTAAACAGTTATGGTTGTTGTTGCTTGCCCAGGAAAAGTTCAAGTATATCAAAAAACCCAAAATTTCCTAATTTTACTTTAAAGGAAGATTGTTATAAACAATAATACATTGTATTTTGGAACTTATATTGTATTGGGAATTATGTTTGTAGTCCTATGATTTTCGGCATTATTCTATAGGCTTTGTATTTTGGGACTATTTTTTGGATATTAAAGGTTGCGGCTTATATTGCATTAGGCCTTTTTTGTATCCTTATGGTTTTGTGCCTTATTTTTGTATCCTTAGGGTTTTGGGTCTTATTTTTACAGCCAAATGGTTTTGGGCCTTATTTTTGTAGTCTAATGGGTTTGGGCCCTATATTTGCACAGTCTGCCCGATTTGAATCAAACTCGGTCAGTGGACAAGATGAAATTTTGTAAATAATTAGGGTTATTATTGTTTGTTGATTAGAATTTCCGTATACCTAAACAGCCAAAGAAACAATTACGGTTGTTAACATTTGTTGGTTATAATTTTTGTATAACTAAAGATTTGAAGAAAGTTGAAGAATGTAGAAAAAACCGCGACTTTGTAGGCTAATTTGAGAATATAAAGTTATAACAATAATAAGTTGTTTAAGCATTTCTTTCATTATCATTAATTATTGTCGCATTATATTCAAGAAGTCCAGGAAAAGTTGAAGAATGTGGAAAATCATTTAAATTTTCTAGGTTTATTTTAAGAGAAGATGGTTATAAAGAATAATAAGTTGTATTTTGGGACTTATATTTTAGGTCTTGAAGTTTAGGGTTTATACTGAAATGGGCCTTATTTCTGTACCTTTGTGTTTTTGGGCCTCACTTTTAGAGCATTAGAGTGTTGGGCCTTGTATGATGGGACTTCTAAGCCCCAAAATTGGAACTTAAAGTTTGGGGTATATATTGCATTATGCATTATATTTGTAGCCTTATTTTTTTAGTCTTACGGTTTTGGGCCTTATTTTGATAGCCTTATGATTTTGGACCTAATATTTTTGGTCTTACAGTTTGGAACTTTGTGGTTCTTTCAGTTTGGGACTTATATTGCATTGAACCTCATTTTTTACAACCTTATGGTTTTGGGACTTATATTTTCAATTATATTTTGGGTCTTACAGTTTGAGACTTATGCTATATAAGGCCTTATTTGTGTAGAATTATGGTTTTGGGCCCTGTATTTGGGAATTTAGATTTTGGGTCTTAAAGTTTGGGACTTATAATGCATCGGTCCTTATTGTTGTAGTGTTATACGTTTTGGCCTTACATTTATATCATTATAAGTTTGGGCCTTATTTTCTTAGCCTTACAGACTAGGGCCTTATTTTGCAATTTCACGATTTTGAGCCTTATTAGGGTAAATTTTGTTTTTGGGCCTTATATTTTTGGTCTCGCAGTTTGTGACGTATATTGTATTGGGTCTTATTTTTGTAGCATCATGGTTTTGGCCCTTGTATTGTGGGAATTATGTTTTGGACCTTGAAGTTTGGAAATTGTGATTCAGTGTACCTTTTTCTGTAGCCTCATGGTTTTGGGCCTCATATTTTTTTCTCACGGTTCGAGTATTCCTGTTTGGGACTTATATTGTGTTGGACCTTATTTTTGTATTCTCGTGATCGTGGGCCTTATATTTTAGTCATTGTATTTTGGGGCTTATATTTTGGGTCCTAAACTCTTACACTCATATTGAATTGGGCCTTATTTTTGTAGCCTTATGGTTTTAGACCGTATATTTCGGGGCTTACATTTTTGGTCTTACAAATACTTATACCGTATTGGGATTTATTTGTGTATCCTTATGGTTTTAAACCTTACATTTTTGGCCTCATATTTTGGGTCTTACAGTTTGGTACTTATATTGCTTTGGTCATTATTGTTGTAGTCCTATAGGTTTTGGCCTAACATTTGTATCATTATGAGTTTGGGCCTTATTTTTGTAGCCTTACGGGCTATGGCCTCATTTTACAATTTCACGATTTTGGGCCTTATTTTGGCGAACTTTTGTTTTTGGGCCTTATATTTTTGTCTCGAAGTTTGTGACATAAATTGTATCGGGCCTTTCTTGCAGCCTTGTGGTTGCTTCAACATATATTTTTGGACTCATACTTTGGGTCTTACTGCTTCGGACTTATATTTTATTGACCCTTATTTTTGTAGCATCATGGTTTCGGGCCTTGTATTGTGGGAATTATATTTTGTGTCTTGAAGTTTGTGAATTGTGATTCAGTGGGCCCTTTTCTGTAGCCTCATGATTTTGACCTAATTTTTTTTGGTCTTACAGTTTGGGCATTTCACTTTGAGACTTATCATGTATCGGGCCTTAGTTTTGTATTCTTATGATCGTGAGCCTTCTATTTTTGTCCTTGTATTTTGAGACTTATATTTTGGGTCCTAGACTCTGAGAATTATATTGAATAGGGCCTTATTTTTGTAACCTTGTGGTTTTGGGCCGAATATTTCGGGGCTTACATTTTTTGTTCTACAGAAACTTATACCGTATTGGGCCTTATTTGTGTATCCTTATGGTTTTGGGCCTTACATTTTTTTTATATTTCGGGTCTTAAAGTTTAGGACTTATATTGCATTAGTCCTTGTTTTTGTAGTCTTATAAGTTTTGGCCTTTCATTCGTATCATTATGAGTTTGGGCCTTATTTTTAATCCTTGCAGGCTTGGGCCTTATTCTGCAATTTCACGATCTGGGCCTTATTTAAGTAAACTTTTGTTTTGGGCCTTACATTTTTGGTCTCGCAGTTTGTGACGTATATTGTATTTGGTCGTATTTTGCAGCCTTGTGATTACTTGAACATATATTTTTGGACTTATATTTTGGGCCTTACTGCTTGGGACTTGTATTGAGTCTTATTTTTGTGGCATTATGGTTTTGGGCCTTGTATTGAGGGAGTTATATTTTGGGTCTGAAAGTTTGGGAATTGTAATTCAGTGGGCCTTTTTCTGTAGCCTCATGATTTTGACCTAATTTTTTTGGTCTTACAGTTTGGGCATTCCACTTTGAGACTTATAATGTATCGGACCTTATTTTTGTATTCTTATGATCGTGGGCCTTCTATTTTTGTCCTTGTATTTTGAGACTTATATTTTGGGTCCTAGACTCTGAGAATTATATTGAATATGGCCTTATTTTTGTGACCTTGTGGTTTTGGACCGAATATTTCGGGGCTTACATTTTTGGTCTCGCAGTTTGTGACGTATATTGTATTTGGTCGCATTTTTGCAGCCTTGTGGTTGCTTGAACATATATTTTTGGACTTATATTTCGGGTCTTACTGCTTGTGACTTGTATTGAGCCTTATTTTTGTGAAATTATGGTTTTGGGCCTTGTATTGTGGGACTTATATTTTGGGTCCTAAACTCTCAGGCTTATATTGAATCGGGCCTTATTTTTGTAGCCTTGTGGTTTTGGACCGTATATTTCGGGGCTTACATTTTTGGTCTTACAGAGACTTATACCGCATTGGGCTTTATTTGTGTATCCTTATGGTTTGGGACCTTACGTTTTGGTCTTATATTTTGGGTCTTACAGTTTGGGACTTACGTAAATCTTATTTTATTTTCTTAGCTTTGTAGCCTTACGGTTTTAGGCTTTATCGTATTTGGGAAAGAAAGAGAAGATCAAGGAAAGTGTATAATTCTCGAAAGTAGAAAAAATCGACCAAGGTCTCGCTGATACCAAAATGGCGTCGTAATCGCCGGCGCGAGAGGTTTCGATGTAGGTGAAGTAGTTTTCTAATAGCTTCAATGGCTGCGAGCTCGATCAGTCTTAGGAAGTCCTGGGGTCTGAGGGACCCCAGCGGATTTGCGAACTTGGAAGGAGGCAAAAGAAGACTCTTCGGGGTAGAGACCTCGAGAGGCAAAGTAAACTAGTGCATCGGCGAGGCACGCAACCGATGTAAGAGTATTTTCAGAGGTGAACGAACTCCTCGACGGCCATCTTCGCTTCTTCGTGTCTTACTTTACTCTCCCCCACCTCCTTTCTCGCTTCGCACCTTCCAGGGAAAATTGCCAATTTTTCGCTCACTTCCATTCGCCGATTAGAAAATGCACACTTCTTGTTTAATGATAATTACATTTTTTCAGAACTAATTACCTAAATAATCATCTTAAGACGGGGCTTAGTGGGACATGTAGGGTAAAGCGGGAGGGTAATTTTGTAAATTTTTCACTAACTTCCAAGCCGCACTCAGAAAATACCTTCTTCTTCCTTAATGATAATTAAATTGATTCAGAACTAAATACCTATGTGAGTATCGCGAAACAGGCACTAGTGGGACATGTGGAGTAAAGCGGCACAACCCTTTTTTATTCAGAAAAAGCAATATCAAATCATGAGTTCGAAAATTCCGGGTGTTCCGATTTACACCACTCTGCTCTGCTCAGTTCCGTTTCACGGTAGTTTTTTTTCAATTTTTCGCTCTTCCATTCCACGCTCAAAAAATATCCACTTCTTTAATGATAATTAAATATTTCAGAACTAATTACCAAAATAATTATCGTAAGACGGGACTTGATGGAACATGTGGGGTAAAGCGGGACAACCTTTTTTAATCAGAAAAAGCAATATCAAGTCATAAGTGGGGAAATTGCGGGTGTCCCTATTTACCCCACACTGTCCCACTTAGCCCCGTTTCAAGGCAGTTTTTTCAATCCTCTGCACTCTATTTGGCGTGTAAATAAATTACTTCTTACTTAACAAGAGTGACAAGTTTTTTGCAAAAATTACTTTGCTTTTCGAAGAATAAAATTATATGAATGCAATTGTGCAAAAATGAAATCCATTAGATTAGAGTGCAACAAACTGAGGACGCGTCTTAATTTTATAACCGAGAGGTGTCTTCCGGGTATCCTTAACCTCGACGGCGATGGCCGGTGTTTCTCAAGGCCATTAACTTTCGGTTCTTGCATTACTCATTCTCTCCGCTCTTTGCGCGTCTCTTAACGGTTTCCAAGGAAAATCGAGGATATTGCACTCTTCCCTATCTTCGCTTTCGTCCCTCTGGCTTCTCCTTATCCCAGTCGAGGGGAGAAAAAACGCTTTGTGGTCAACCCGGAAATTACATTCTCAAGTCTCGCCGCACAAAAAACCAGCACCGAAGAAATCTACTCCGAAAATTTTATTTAAGCTAATTACCGTGCTCTAAACCATTAGAGTTTGTCAGACTTGCTTGTTTTGAGATTTTATATTTTATCTTCTGCTTTTTAGTCTTCAGATGATTTTTTATCCTATCATTTTATGCTAAAGGATCGTCATTGAACTTTTTCAGATACTCATATTGTAAGGGTTTTCTAACAGTATGAAAATTCAGGCGAGAGGGGGGGGGAAGGTTTGAATTCAGGTGACATAAGGAAGTTACAAGTCAATAAGATATTAAAAAATATATCGAATTATAATATCACAATCGGGAGACGGGGTGGGTGGATAGAGGTAAACTCAACTTTGAACTCTACTCTCAAAGACCTTTTCATAGACACCCATATTGTTGGCTATTCTGTCAGTACGAAAATCCAGGCGCGGTAGAGGGTAGAAGGATGAATTCAGGCTACATGAGACAGGGATGAGGGGGAGGGAAGATTAACTAAAAACTACGTATTATGCAAAGTTACAAGTCAATTAGGTATGTAAAAATGTCTCAAATTCAGCATAGCCATATTGTAGGGGTTTTCCGAAAGTATGAGAAACTGGTGGAGAGGGGTGTTCCGGGGGAAGGGGAGGGGGTTTTCCAACCCAAATTTGATCGAATTTTGTATTGTCATAGGAAATATGTATATATGCCCACAGAGCAAGTTAAACAGAAGCTTGTAAAAAATTAAATCAAGAGAATGATATCCTGCGTACTTGGAAAGATGAAGGAGGTGTGAAAAAATAAACACCAATTCCTGGGAGGGGAGACTTCATAAAAATGGGGAGGGAGTGTGAAGAAATAAAAACTAATCAAAAAATCCCATCGGAATCCACGTTAAAAATTTGTCGTACCCAACTCTCAATAAATTCCTTGGAGGCGTGATCTGTGGGCGTGGTCATTGGGCGTTGCTAGGCGCAAAGGGGCATTACTGGGAATTTCACCTAGGAGGCGTGGTGAGTGGTTTGAATCAATATGAATAGAAAACATATTGGCTCTAGGATAGCAATTTGCAAACAAGTAGTAATAATTGTTTGGACTGAAAAAAACTAGTAGGCGTGGCCGATAAGTCGGGTGGACGTAGTCAATAAATAGTTAGAGTCTTAAATGGGTACGGTAATGTGTAACTACATATTCCTTACAGGCTTTATTCGCCTATTTCTATTTATCAGAATGTTTGGTTATTATGAACATCTAACAGAAATAAATGAGAATGGCAAGTTAAGCCTGGGTAGGTGGTACATAATAAAGGGCTCATCAATAGGGCGTGGTCGATATATTTAAAATGCGAATTATTCAGAAGCTATCGGTTATTTTAGAAAACTAAAAAGACCATTTTATTCCTATAAGGCCCTTACGATGGTTTCATTACTGATCTGAAAGGAGATAGAATAAAAACTTAAATCAAAATTAAAAAATTCATTTTCATTAAGGAGAGATTGGCGAGCATTGGCACGGTCTCAGCGAGGCGGAGCCAAGGTGAAGGTAAAGGTAAAGGCAAGGATGGAAATAAAGTCGCGGCGGTAAGGAAAGGCTCTAAGCCAAGTTAGTAAGTAGTGCAAGCGTAAGAGTGCTTTGAGAGGTCAGTAACCAGTTGGCGTTCCGTTCCGGTTACCCGCGGTTGCTTAGCCAATCGGAATATTTCTCTAAGCTGTATTTTAAACAGATAAATTATTATGTAAAAGTAACGCTTCCATTGATATTCCGTTAGTGTGCAAAATAGCTACGATCTTTGTAGTTTTCTGCACTCACCCCAGGAGCCCATTTCAGCTCCACATATTTTCCTCTTTCATATCCTTTTTGATCAATAATCAAAATATGTACATTATAAAATATGAATAAGATATGTTTTCACTTGACTGTAATTATTTTCAATGAGATTTCGATTTTGTTATAATCACTGATAAAAGCGAGGCGGAGGTGCGTGGAATAAATTGAGTGACTTTAATGCCTGGGGAAGCACAATTCCTGTGATGCGAGGACTGCAATCTCGTAATACTTATACAAGCTGAATCATATTTTATACGTTACGTGTAATAAACGTGTAAACGGATTGGGTTTATCAGATAGTCACTTTCATCAAAAATAGAAAAGATATGAAGAATAGTTGAGTTTAGTTACAAAAGTTTTTATCAATTATTTCACAAGCAATGATACGAAATTTTGGAAAGTGGGAAATTTGATTCTTTAGAGACTGAATCTGATATCAAAATAACTTTTCCTTTTACAGGACGTGAGTTCACTGGAGTTTACGTGTCAAGAGTTTCTGGATTTTTCGGCTGTAGTGATGACGCTGAATCACTGACCTGCTTTCCGGGGACGATGATCTCAAAACAAACTCACTACGTTAGACCAACTGTACTACATATATGTGCATGCTACGTAAATTCCAACTATGCAAAAAATTTAACTTCTGCGAATTTGAATACTCGAGCATGAAAAATAATACTGTAAAGATATAAAAAGATTGTACGGAAATTCAAAAAATATTCTATAATCCCTCAAGCCAAAATAGTAGTAAATAAATTCTCTTTAAATACATCTTAGCATATGTATTAAGTAAAAATGTATCCTTAAAAGACTTCTATAAATAATCATTGAAGTCGAGATGAAATAGAAAAGGAAAATTAGATGTCTTCTTGATCGTGTGGTGAGGACGATGTTTAAGTGCTCTTGAAACGACTCACTCAGTTATATTGCATATTACACAAAATAAAATTTACCCCATATACCTCAAGTCGATACATATAGGTATACGGGCAGTCATAAAATTGAGAGAAAAGGGAAAGGAATTGAGTGTAGAAGAGAGCCATGAAAGAGAACGAAGGAAGTCGGAGGGAATAAGAAGCGAGCCCTAATCGCGCCATGACTTGCGATCGTTATCGCCATCTTGATCCCATGTTCCTCAGAAGCCGGTCTTCAAGGTCACGATCATCTCACCATGGTTCCCTATTTCCTTTTTTTCAATTTTATTAATTCCAAGTCTCCAACTTGGTTTTACTATGTCCCCAACTTTCCTCAATCAGTACAAAATCTGATCAATCTAATCAATCTTTGTGATTCATAATAAAAGTTCTGAAAAGAGTTACGATTTAATCTTTGAAGGAAATTTTACTTATCTTTGTTTCAAGTTGAGGCTTAGAAAACTGTTCCCTGTTTCCTTTTCTTCAGGTTCATTAATTCCAAGTCTCAACATCGATTTTACTATCTTCTCACCTTTCCTGAATCAGTATAAGTATTTGTGATCCAGAACTAAAATTATGAATAGAGTTACGATCTGATCTTGAAGAAAAAACATTTTTTTACCTTTGTTACAAGTTTAGTCTTGAAAAATGTTCCTTTGAAGACCAAATTTTGTTCTTCAAAAAGAATATATCTTGATGACATACCTTTATATCCCCTCACACTCGTTTTATAATAAAAAGTCCCCTTTCCAACCTCCCTGACTCAATAGTTTTTCAAAAGAATTAATTAACCCAGAATTATCTATAACATAAAAACCATTGGTATAACCAATGAAATGATCACAATTAAAGATACACCATAAAATGAACGCGCCCAAACTACTTTGCAGCGGTTTTTTATTTGTTAAAAAACTGGACTAATCCGAAAGTGAAACGAAAATCCTTGGAATTTCATCAATTTCGATACAACATTCTACAAGAACCAGCACGACTGGACATCTATGATAATACCCTCTTTATTTAGAGTCAGATCGGGTTGGAAATGTGGTAGAAAGACGATTAAACACCTAATCAAAGCTGGACATAATATGACTTGTGATTGTTATTGCCATTTTGATCCCAAGTTACAATTTGGTCTACAAAAAGAACATTTTAAATTACTTGGACTTTCTCTAGAATTTCATAAATTTCGATACAACAACAAGAACCAGCACCCTAATCACATTCAGAAAATGCTTCTCCTAATCAAACCCGGACATAATAATCCGCTGCAACACTTGCACGTAATAATCTCCCATCCCGATGAAATCTCGATGATTTCATTCTCCCATCACTCCCCTCTCCGACTCCTGGGTCAGTGACTCCTCGAACACCCCGTATAGTGTATATCACGTGCTTCTTATAGACATTATATTGCACAAACACATATACAGATAGGGAGGCCATATCTTCTGTAAAGACTCTAAAGCAAAGGACCCATGTAATTTCGGAGGTCAGTAACCAGAGAGGCCTGAGTGAGACGGAAGACCCCAAAGTCCCGTTGGTTCTCTCGATGGGGAATGTTGAACCGAACCTCCAGAGCCTAGCAAAGCCTCGGGAACCAACAAACCAGCAGCAGTACAACCAGAGTGAGCCAACCAACCCGTGGAACGAACGGACGAAGCGATAGAAGGAACGGAGGAGCTATACCCATACCCATAAGCTTACCCATACACAAATGCACACACCACATTCTTGTTGAACTTGCTTGCCAGCCTTGGCTTGCCTGACTACCTACCTGCCTATAGGTATACTCGCCTTCCGAGCATCAGTCCCAACCACGCGGCTCGCACGAATACAACCGTTCGGTAAGGACCCGAAGAAATAAGGAAACTGACGTTGGTCCACGCGGTGTCACAAATCCAAAAGATCAACAAGAACCTAGTGTGTTATTGCCCCCGAACAGTGTCTTTTGTTGAACAGTGTCTTATGTTGAAGAGTGTCTTTTGCTTTCGATACTTCATCAACCAGGATTACCACAGGGATCAGTGCCCGGTTCTCCATCCCAAGAACCCAGGACAGTGTCTCTGAGTGTTCACTAACTCTACCTGTGTTACCAAGTGTTGTCATCAGATCTTCTCAGTTTTGTTGACATACTTTATTAATTTTTGATTCTTTGATACATTGTGTTCTTCTTGGGTGTGCTCTTGGATATACTTTGTTGTTAACGAACCGGATCTTGGATTGTGGAACCAGTGATGCTAGGTGCGAAAATACTTGGAAGTTAATCTTCCTTACTGGATGTACAATTGTTAGGAGATGAGAGTGACGAATGTGATTTGACAGTTCTGTGCGCGATCAGCAGAAGAACGCGGAAGGTGAGTTCCGAGTTTTAACTGGCCTCATTTTTCGACGAGAACCTTCCAGATAAGCTTCTTCCTTAGAAACTAGCAACTGTTTTTCGAGTTGTTTTTTAATTAATATTGCCGAACCCTTGGTTGGTATTCTTCTAGTATCTAGGGAAGAAGCTTAGTGTTGTTTCTCTTCTGAAAAAGAAGCTGCTCTTGATCCATGTACCAATGTAACAGTCTTTTGTTTTTCCATATTAATACAACATTTCGTATCAAATGAATACCGTTATTAAACTATAATTGCAAACATTTTTAACAATATCAACGAGAATTATAGTATTCTTCTAGCATCTAGGGAAGAAGCTTAGTATTGTTTCGCTTCTGAAGAATGAGCTTCTATTGATCGATGTACCAATGTAACAGTCTTTTGTTTTAACATATTAATGCAACATTTCGTATTCAATGAATACCGTTATTAAACTATGATTATAGTGTTGTTTCTCTCTCAGAAATAAAGCTTTTGCATTTCTTCTATATAGACTAAAATTATTCAGGATTTTCTTCCATCAACCAAAAATTTACTATTTATCTTCGGTAAACGAAAATTATTCTCTCTGCTACAAAAGGAAATTATTGGTCACTAAAAATTAGCTTAAAATTCTCAAACGTGACTCTTAGGAATCATCTCAATTCTATTGATCATTATTAAAGTGGTTTCATCAGGTATTTAATCATATTACCGAATTTCCTGAACTACCAATAGCCCCAAAATTAGATTTTCCTTTTGGTCTGGACCCATATTCTGCACAAAAAAAAAGCTGAACTAACTTTTGCTGCATCTTCTTTTTGCAGGTCACAATTTGAGTCCTTTTTGTCTGAAAAATACTCAAAATACAGATTTTTCCTACGTACAAATGTATTAAAACACGTACACGCTCAAGATAATGAGAATGTAATTGCCTGTTTTTGAAAGCGATATGAATCTCGATTTGGGATAATTAGTACCATCATTTGATCATCGTCGAGGTTTTTGCACGTCAATCTCAAGGTTAAAATTCTAATTAATTTAATAAATGGTTGTCCATTAGATTTTATCAATTGTGCAACCCACAGACCCAAAAATTTGTAGAAAAATTTTTTTTCCCGATTGTTCTGAGTATTTTGCAATTTTTTTTAAACTCCATCTATGTACCAATCTCTCACATATTTCTCATCGTGCATGATCTTCTATGATGTGCGATCGTGCACTAGAATATAACACAACATAGACACAGAAATCGAAATTTACATGAAGTATATTCCGTTAAATGTTTTTCTTATGCGCCTTCCTATATTCTACCTCTGTAATGTACAAAATAAAAAAAATAACAATTATTCGAGAGGTCAAAATAATCAGGAAACTTGGAAGTGATTTATTATTTACATAAGATCTCGAGACATTCACATTCTGGAATCATCCTTGACATTGAAAACTGATTCATTAAATGACTCGCTTGCATTTCTTGAAATCAATAACTTTCTCCCCCATAATTATAAAACTAAAAAATAATTGTTTTATGTAGCTCTAGGATAATTATGTTAAATTATAACAGTTTATAACATTGGATATTTTCACTTTTTTGACGTCTCAAAATGTCCCGAATCGAGATTTTTATCGTGCTAGATTGATTTTGAAGTAAAATTTGCAACAGGAATGCAGAAAATAACTACGTAAGATTTACGAACGTAACAAGAATTATAAAACGTGTGCGATAGCTGTATCACAATCGAGGTTCTTACGCGCCGTGATGGATAAACATTATGTAGGTTAGCGAATTGAAGACTTTCTTGAGCAAACAAGTGCATGCCGTTGTCTTGCGAGTTAAGGTCGAAATGGGACACTGACCTTTTCCGCGTTTGCGGTGCTTCCGTTAGTGATACTCTATCAACAATCAATTATCCACGACTAACCAAGAAATTTTATTACTTATAAAGACAATCAATCTTGAAAAATATTCCTTCGGATTTACACATTTTTAAATATCAATTTTGATAGTAGGGTAGAGAGGGGCAAAGTTCTTAACGTAAATAATCAGTTTATCGCAGGAATGTTTCAAAATTGACAAAACCAAATTTTCCCTCGTCTATGCAGTAAATCAATAAAGAAGTAAAAAAAAGTTGACAATAGAAGTAGTATTACGTATGAGAAAATCAATCAAGAATTTAGAAAGTGAAGTGACACTTCAAAGTTCTTTGGCGCTTCGAGGTTACGAAAGAAATTCGTTTTCCGAACATTGAACGTGTCTTTAACGGGACGAAAAACGGTACATGCTATAACGTAACTGATTCTCCTCCCTTTTATAATGCGACCATTAAAAATTTCACTGCATATTAAGACGATAGACAAAAGAACTTTTATTGAAGAATTATAAACATTTAAATTATTGTTAGTTTCATTGTTTTGTTTTTAATTGCTGCTCCTTTTTAGGAACAGTAAATATTTTTATTATAATATTATTCAGCTTTTGTTTATTAGTCAATTTAATTTAATTTCGAAAACTCTATAGGCCCTGGGATTAATTTTGTACTTCTGGGAGTATTTTTTACATTCTAACTGTACACTACACCTACGTGAATACACATAGTCGAGCCGAGTTCTCATCTAAGCCCAATGCAAACAAACATATGTGCACAGAAAAGATTAGACTTGTACGATTTCAACGGTATACTTTGAACCTTGACACGACCATCATTTTAAAGTTTACGGACCTCACTTGCATGTGTAATTTTACAAGAAAACGCATTCCAAAGAAGACTTTGAAAATTATACATTCGAAGATTTGCAATCGTGGATTTTACTATAAGGCAAGAAAGGATAAGCTAATTTAATCACAAAGTGATAAAAGTTATAGAAATTCACACCTCAGGTGTTAAAAATTGACACCAGTCTTGTGCTCAAGAGCTTGTTAAAACGGCGCAAGTGCAGGCCACAAAAACCGCTAACATATTCTTTCTTAATGTGACATAACGGTCTGCTAAAACTTCAAGATTTGAGATTTACGATATATTTTCGACGGATCCTTTTTGAAGGACATGCCAGGTAGTTACAACGGGATCTTAAAAAAAATGGTCTTTCCCTTTCTATGAAACTCTACCGTTAAAAAGGTTTTGCGAAAGAATGAACGAAAACCGGAAGTCTTCTTTGTTCGATTCCTTAGCTCAAATCAGATTTCCTCCTCGGTTTATTCCGCAAGAAAAGGGGTTTTAAAGACGTAATTTTCGTGGGTAAAAAATAGAGGTAAAATAAGAGACGGTTAAGAAAAAAATGTACCTGAAAGGAATGAATCTGAAGAAAGGGATCCCCCGCAACGGTCTTTTAACGTGACATAACGGGATTTCGAAGAAGAATTCGTCGCAAATTCCCAAACTAATCTTTTCGTGGGCTCCAATTTATTGGAACGGTCATTGCATTTTCGAATGAGTCGAAATTTAAGTTTACTCGGGATCAGACTTGAAAGAAAGGGAGAAAATTTTTTTTTTAGTTTTCAAGCATTTTTTATTTCAAAGCAGCATAGTTTTATGCATTCTTGTCATATTGTAACAAAAAAAAGTAAAAATTTTTTGACTTTGTCAATCTTTATACACATTTTTGTACTACCTCATTTTAGCATTGTTGTGACAGACAAAAAAATGAATAATCTTTGAGAAACAATGGAAAATAAACTTTTGTTTCAAGTTTAGGCTCAAATTATCTTTTCATAGAACTACGATTTGTCTCGAAAAAATATACATTTTCCATAAAGTTACGATTTGGTCTTCGAAAAGTACATTTTTCATAGAGTTACGATTTGTTCTTCAAAAGGAACATTTTTCATAGAGTCACTAATTTGTCTTCAAAAAAAACATTATTCATAGAGTTGAGATTTGGTCATCAAAAAGAACATTTCTCATAGAGCTACAATTTGGTCTTTATCAATCTTTATACACATTTTTGTACTACATCATTTTAGCATTATTGCAACAGGCGAAAAAAATGTATAATCTTTGAGAAACAATAGGATTTCACCAACATTCCTACAATTGAAACAAAAATTCACAAAGGCCCTTATTTGAAAAAGGTAGGATCTTGTACTATATAATTTTCCGTGCAAAAATGATGTTATCCTGCGATTTCGCGATAATGTATACGCCGAACCGTAAAGTATTACGCGTTACCGTAACGATGACCGTCGAAGCTATACAAGGTGTCCCGTAAAATCGCATACGGTACAAATATTCCAACTGAAGAAGTGAATGCACCTTCACTATAAAAGTCTAAAATAACACTGTCATTTGCCAGGTGTATAGTTCCTAGCTTCTAAACGTGTATATTCGTGTGTGTGTGTGAGTATGACAGTAAACTAATCAGGACAAATCCGTGAATCTCTCTTCAGACAAATAGAAGAAAGTCAATTTACTTTCAAAAATACCTAAAAATATTTGTTTCTTCTTTATTTTGCAAACTTACGAATATCATAAAATCAAATTTGTCAAAAGAAGAAATTGATAATGGTTTATTTTCAATTCCTTAGTTTGTCAAATTGAGAATGGATCATTCTCATTTTTGGAAAATTTGACAAAAGAAGGACATGATAATGATTCATTCTCATTTTTGACAAATCTGACAAAAGAAGGCATTGACAATGAATCATTCTCATTTTTGACAAATTCCTTCTTTAGGCAAATTTGACTTTCTGATATTTACGACTGAAAGAGAAATGAACAATAAAAAATGGAATGGAAGATAGAGTACGAAAAATGAAGAGCGTTAATTGGTCTGATGGGTACGTAAATCCGTAAGCAGTACACATCGACAAATTGGAACGGGAGAAAAACGATTCGCGCATCAAAGTATTACGCGCGCGAATTGGACGGCCGTCTAGCGGGTGTCGAGAAAATGGGTAGCGAAGGAAAAGGAAGAGGAGTTTAATAGCGGGGAGACGATACGAAGCGAAAAGTAGCGACCATGTATACACTGCGACCGAGCGAAAAGTCAATGACCGTTCTACATTGACGCGTTGCCGCCCGAGAGTCGAGTAAAGTCATGGCCAGCCGTCAGCCGTGAGATTCCCTCCACTTCGTTTCGCTTCGACTTTACTTCCTAATTACTAAAAATACCTAACATCACTAATTTACAAAAAAAGTCTTAGTAATAATTTTCTAGTTAAACTGGAGACACAGAATTACAGATAGAATCAGAAAATATAACCCAAAAATTGATGAAAAGATTCATTTTTGTACATACATCTTACGGAGAACTTTATAAATGTGCAAAAAATTTAGAATTTGTATTACAAATTCATATATTACTGCTATCTTCTCCAATAAGTAGAATAAATTTAATCAAGAATGGGGAAATTGTAATTTTTTAAATCTTAGGTTTTTTCGACTATACTCATGAGTAATGGATTATTTTACAAATATTCATCGGCAAATTATCAGCAATTCATCAGAACTATTTTTTTTTTAAATTAAAGACCACTTTTCATAGAATTACGATTTGGTCCTCAAAATGAGCACATTTTAAAGAGTTACGATTTGGTCTACAAAAATAACATTTTTCACAGTGGTACAATTTGGTTTTAAGAAAAACAGAGTTACGATTTGGTCCATCTCAAACGCAAAAGATTTCTCGTATAGTAGACTGAGAGAAAGAGATACTTTACGCTTGAAAAGCTTCCTCTATCTATGAGAAAGCAATATAGAAAAAAGCCAAAAATCAATAAAATTATTAAAGTCTGATCTACTTACTTGTTGGACACAAAGCTTATATAAATGAAACATTTATGTTGCAGCAACCTTGATGTTTATTGTCTACATCACAAATTATACGCAAAATTAACTTAGCATGGGAAAAATTCTTTCAAGAATTTTGCTTCTCCTGATGCTTTCTTCTCTCCACAAATATACTGCAAAGATTGCGAACAATAAATAAATTTTGGACTGGTTAAAAATTGACCATATTTCGGCAAAAGTTTCACAGAGGTTAGAAGAATAATTTTGACGGCTTCTACTACACGTTGTCAGCTGCGCCAAGTGAAACAACAGTGAGCAAATTGGAGTAGAACATAGAATCGATAACAAAAAACACAAACAAAACATTGTTTTTGTTTATGAATCTTTTATGAAGTAGCTTAGACTACTTTAAACGAACTACAACTTATTTTACACTTCTTAGTAAAGAGCAACTGACACACATGGAGTCGCCATTTTGTTCCAATTTAACTAACTCAAACGACGATAGATAGCACTGGCGCTTTTATAAAAATAATAGCGAATCCATTTTTCTACGTTGCTTAATTAATATTAATATATTATATTAATATAATATTAATATGGATTAATATTAATATAATATTTTGTCGCAAAAAATAATGGCAGATTGATCTTTCAAACGTTGTTACTTTATAAATGAGGCAAAAGATTACCGAGGCAAGGTTAAAAACGCGAGATTAACTTCGCTTCGTGTAAAGTTTAACCGTCAAGGTTAATTTATGTTGCAGCGAATCTTTTACTTGAAATCAATGTAAACTTTATTTTTGTTTTTGTTTTCTGTGAAAAGAAGGAACTAAGAAAGAATCATTATCAATTCCTTTTTTTGACAAATTGAACAAATAAAAAATGGAGTCTTGAGAACTTTCAGAAATACCTAAAAATATTTTTTCCTTCCTTATTTTGCAAACTTACCAGTATCATAAAGTCAAATTTGTCAAAAGAAGGAATTGATAATTTTGCTTCTCTTGCTTCCTTCTTCTTTTCGGCAAAAAGTCTAATCGCACTGAATTTTACTTCACTCGAAATAACTTACTTTTTTCTCTTTTAAAAAATCCAAAATTTTCCACAAATATACTACAAATATTGCGAACTAGACGCTTGACTCTCTTCCTTCCCCTTCAATCACCATGGTTTTAGAGCATGCGCGCTTCACACGAGTAATGCTCGGATGCGTATAGTTTACTTGCGCATCAACGGCTTGAAGTTTTCCCATAGCTTATTTCACTGCACTGTATTTCACCCCATAATTTTAAAAATACAAAAAATGTCTTAATCACATAATCATTTTGAAATATTGTGAACAAAGAGCTGCTCGCGTTAGTACAAAAGTTGTGGGTAGATAGAGTTTATGTTGAAAAACTGACTAATCGATTTGTAGTTCAGAGAAATCTGAACAAAATCAGTCATTTACTTATTCAATTGGTATGGTAGTAACAGTAACCAGTTAACTATTTCATTAGTAAGAATCTTAAAAATAACTAATCCCTTAGTCAGAATTGATTGTATTGATTGAATTAGTTAAATTTCAACAAATACATCTTGAGCTAAAATAACATTTATTACGGAAAACGATTTTTCAAAGTAAGTTCACCAGAATTGCGGTATTTTCTGTTTTTTTCTCAGAAAAAAAAGTAATTTAAGTTGCTAGAAGGCAGCCATTATTTCCTCCTCGAAGGATTTTACTCTTCGCTTGGTTTCGCATTAGCTGCGTTCGTTGTTCAAACCAAGGGAAAGCTGCAAGCAATGCACGAATACGATCAAAAGTTTTATAAAGAGATTTTAAACTCTCTTCAACTCCAATTTTACTTTCGAGACACCACTTTGAAATTCTTTGTCAAATTTTGATGCTTTTTGCGCCGTACTTTTACTAAGGGGGGGACGGTATTAGGAGAGCAGGTTTTGGACCTCGTTTTGGACCTCGTTTTGGACAAAGTGAATTTAAAGATATTAAATCAAGTATAAACTTTTGCTTATTTGAAGATTTGTTCCTACAGAGTCTGAAGTAACATCTTTAACTAGTAAACAAAAGTTTACGCTTGATTTAATATGTTTAAATTGAATTTGTCCAAAATGTACCACTGTCTCACATTTTCCGTCTTTGCCATACTTATAAAATTTTTATTTGTTTCGGTATGTGAAAAATGTGAAATGTAATATTATAAAAAAAATGTTGAAAAGCATGTACGAAGTCATAAAGTATTACAAACGCTAGGCACTTTTTTCGCTATCACTACCCAACGGTCAAATGTGACGTCAAATGTGCTGGTTAGTGCATTAGTACCGTTCGCCTCTTTCTCTTTCGTTCTCCTTCTCTTTCTCTTCGACAAACTTACAGTCAGGCATTTTCTTCATATAAATTTTTATAAATTAACTCTCTCTAG
>JAUMHM010000001.1:10346633-10364760 GCA_032362435.1 Melikaiella ostensackeni | reverse complement strand
TTCCTTAAATTTTTATAAATTAACTCTCTCTAGTTTTTGATGTATCTGATTTAGAAGTTTCCTTTTTTAGTACGGTATTTTTAATATGATCCTAATACCGGCATGTAAAAAATAGCACTAGACCATCATACGCTCGTGCAGCATGCCTTATTTTATATTAAAATTATTTTAAGTATTATAAATTTTTGGGATAAATAAATAATTTTATTGTGTATTATAGATTTCATCGCTCAACATATACGCGAATCGCATTAAGCCGATAATATTCAAGCGGGAACGAGTACGCTCATTCGTTATATAAGGTGAAAGGGCGATTGACATTGACATTGGAGTTGGAGAGACTTAATGCGGAAACTACAACCTCTGTTATTTAATCTCTTTCGCAACGACAACTCATTGACAAAGATATTCTTTGGATAACAATTTTAATTTCGACATCAACGCACATTTTTGAAACTAAATCTAAACTGTATCATATTATTTTAATTTAATTTCCATAGATTACCTTCCAAATTTTCTATGCAATTCCACATATTAATATTGCCGCCAAAACTAATACGATTCGCTTTTTTACTCACTAGAAAATAAACAAGTGCGCTTCGCGCGAGATTGTATTTTTTTGTCTCACGCACTTTTCAAATTAAAATACAAAATTAATATGAATACAATTTTTTTGCATTTCTTAGTATCTTTTATCGAAAATAATTGAAAAGAAACCCAGGACAATATTTTTGATAATTGATAAAAACTGACATCATAACTTCGGAATTAACGTATAATATTTTTTTACAATATGTACACAATCAAACAGTTGCATTTTTGTTAAAAAATACCGATTTCCAACGAAAAATATTAACATAACCTAAATTTGTTCAAAATTGTGAGTTTACTATTTGAAGTCAAATGATTTTGGTTTAAGGCTGTTGGTTTTGGGCTTAAGTTCTAACCTCAAAATTCGATCGCCTTATTTTAATCAATATATACTATAATTAAATATTTTTCAGATTTAAGCCTAATTCCTTTTTCAAATAGAAGTGCGTCTACAAATTATTAAAATTGGGCAGATTTCTTTTATGTAGACACACTACTATTTAAAGAAGAAGTTGGGCTTAGTATCTAAAAAATATTTAATTCTAGTATTTATTGAGTATAATGAGGTGATTGAATTTTGAGGTTAGAGCGTGAGTTCAAAATAATTTAAATATTATTTCCAGTGAAAAACGCTAACATACCCTATTATTGTTTAAATATTGTAAATATTTCTCAAAATCTAATGACTTTTTATTAATAATAGTAATTTCAGACTAGAAACACTAACATAATATAACAAAAATTATTTTCTGTTTAAAATAACTGATTTCGAGTGAAAAATGTCAACATAACCTAAAATTGTCGCAAAATTGTAAATCTTCTTTGAAATCTATACCCATTTCCGGTAAAAAACGCGAGCTTTATCTAAAATGATTTAAAAATTTCCGCTACAGAATTGAACAAAACCAAAAATTGTTCCTATTTGTAAGTATACTTTGAAATTCAATGATTTCTGTTTAAAATAACCGACTTCTGGTGAAAAATGTTAACGAAACCTTAAGTTTTTCAAAATTGGAAACCTTCTTTGAAATTTAATGATTTTGGTTTAAAATAACCAATTTGCGGTGAAAAGGGTTAACATAAACTTCAATTGTTCACAAATTGTAAATGTTTTTTGAAATCTAAATTGATATTTCCGGTAATAATCGCTAGCTCAACCTGAAATTGTACAAAAATTTGAATTATTTTTCAAATCAAATGATTTTTTTTACTAAAAATGCCGATTTTCAGTGTAAAACGCCAACGTAACTTAAAGTTGTTAAAAATTGTGAATCTTCTTTGAAGTCTAATTTTTTTAATTGAAAATACAAATTTTCGACGAAAATCGCTAGCTTAACCTACAATTGTACAAAACTTGAAATATTTTTTGAAATTTGATGATTTTTTACTAAAAATACCGATTTCCGATATAAAACGCCAACGTAACCTAAAATTGTTTAAAAATTATGAATCTTCTTTAAAATCTAATGAATTTTGTCGAAAATTTTCAATATCCGATGAAAAACATAATGTGCAATTGTTCAAGCTTGTAAATTTCATTATTTTTAACAAAAATCATTGGATTTAAAAGTAATGATTTGTGTTTTAAAATACCAACCTTTGGTGTCAAACGCTAACATAACCTAAAATTGTTTTAAAATGATAAACCTTTACAATCTAATGAGTTTTGTTTAAGAATGAAAATGTCTGGTAACGAAAAGCTAACAATATATATATAATTACAATAAATTACATTACGATACATCATCATTATTATTATTATATATACAAATTTACAGTAAATGTTGAAAAAAATTTAATCTTAGTGATCCAATCATTTTTTATTAAATATACCCATTTCTAGTGTAAAACACTAACATAACCTGGAATTGTTCGAAATTGGGAATCTAAATGATGATTTTTTTTTTAAATGCTAATTTTGGTGGAAAAAACGAAGACTACCTAAAATTTTTAGAAATTTTTAGTCTTCTTAGAAATTTTATGATTTTATGATAAAATTCTTCAAAAAAAAGTATGTACTAACTTCCAGCGAAAAGCACTAACATGAAACATTTATAATATTTTCAATAATTTATTAGATACTTTAAAAGTTTTAATTGAACCGCGCATGAGTAATAAAATGCACAAATGTTTGTCAAATCGCTTAAGGTTTTTAATGATTTTTTTTATGAAAAGGGATTATTTCTAGATTTACACTACCGTCGAAAATTATGTACACGAATAGCGCGAGCGACACTTAAAATCACTGATGACTTTGAAACACGATAACTCGGTCGAAAATAAAGCTAGACATTTTTTTCAAACGGTTGAAAAGATTATGAGGTTCCACGTCGAACGAGTTTTAGTACAGATTTTTATAACTTTTTGAAGAGGATATATCACGTGAACAGTTTTAAAACAAAATTAAAAAATTTCTAGAATTTTGTACCTTAACTTCAGCTCGTGTCATGACCTAGGAAAGTTATGGAAAAATCTCATATTTACAGGACATAATCTTTGAAATCTGATCGTTAATTTGAGCTTATAAAATTTGTAAAATCTTCACGAGTTCCTGAGATATGACTAATAATATCCAAGCGTATCAGCGTCGAGTTTCAGTTGGCTTCAGGCACGCTTGGACATTTTTAGTTATATCTCGGGAACCCGTAAAGATTTTTAAAGTTTTATAGGCTCAAATTAAAGATAAGATTTTAAACACCATGTCCTGTAAATTTCAAATTATTTCTGTTATTGCCGACCGAATTATCGTGTTTCAAGTCATCAGTGATTTTGAGTGCTGCTCGCGCTGGCCGTGTGGATAATCTTCGATGGTAGTCTAACCAGCGAAAAATGTTTTATGTTGATTTGAAATACTTTCTTCCATTCAATTCAAAATTGAATAATTCAAAAGTTGCTAAGAGAAGGTGCTACTGTTAATAGACGACACTTTCGTGAAATTGACGAGATATCCTTATGACGAATCACAGTCACAATTTTACACCTTTTTGTTTGAACGTTGAAGAATCTCTTTTTGCGAATCTTGTGTGTATGTATGTATAATAATAACGGGATTGGATTGCAAAAGTACAAGTGGTAGCGGTCCTACTTAGTCAGGCGGGCATCCGGTGGTAAGTGGTGGCAGTCAACGACTCGTCGTACATACGAATCGTGAGCCAGGAGTTTCAATGGGACACGTGAAAGAAGAAAAGGCTGAGTAGTGGGGCGAGCGTACGGCCAGACGAGTGCGAGCGAGCGAGTTAGACGACCGCTATATCATTTCGCTACCGGCTCTCGGTTCACCGTTCGGTTGTTGAACCCGACTCTCTTGCGCTGCATAACCCATTTTGTAATAGCACACTTTATTTAACCGGCACGCGGCATCATTCCAACTACAAATCCACCATTCACCCCATTTTTAGCAACAATCGTCTCCAAACTCCTCTTCTACTTCTGCTTTTTCATTTTTTCATTTTAAGTTTCGGATGAATCTCTTAAGAGTTGAATTGAGGTCAAGACTTAAAAGTTCGTAAATAGTAAGAATATGGAAAATTCTATCTAAAAGAGTGGCGTAATATGTCTCGAAAATCTCGCAATCATTGTTGAAAACCTGATTGGCTTTTCATTATTTGAAGTTGTTCTATATCCTAAATTTGAAACTTTGAAAATTACATAGTAGGAAATTATCTACATGGCTAGCGTGAGCGGCAATGAAAATCACTGATGACTTTGAAACACGCTTACTTTTTAACGATATTTTTAATCAGAAATCTTTAAAATTTTCTGTGTTTCTGGAAATTCTAGATGATGGTGCCAACTTAAGGAACATTACCAGACGCGACGCCTCCCCCTGTACAATGTTTCACTTCTAAACATTTTTCACAGTACCGTAGAATCACCTAACTGCGGACATCCATTTTCTTGCTCCTACGTAACCAAACAGTATAAAAGCAACAAAAACTTTAAAGTCCAAAGTCAGAAATGACGTAAGAAGCCAATTTTCTTTTCCAAAAATAAGTATAATCCAAGAAAAACAGGTGTATAAACGGTATTTTGGCATGAATTCCGATTTTTTCAAAACATATTTTGCGGTACAGAGCACACAATTCTACCACAATTCAACCCAACTTTTTTCTTTCTGAAAATTCTAGATGATGGTTCCAACTTTAGGAAGATCACCAGACGCCTCCCCCTGTACAATTTTTCACTTCTGAACATTTTCCCCAGTAGCGTAGAATCACCTAACTTAAGACATCGATTTTTTTGCTCCTACATAACCAAACAGTATAAAAGCAACAAAAACTTTAAAGTACAAAGTCAGAAATGACGTATGAAGCCAATTTTGTTTTCCAAAAATAAGTAAAACCCCAAGAAAAATAGATGTATAAACGGTATTTTGGCTCAAATTCTGATTTTTTCAAAACAGTTTGCGATACAGAGCACACAATTTCACCACAATTCAACCTAACTTTTTTCTTTCTGAAAATTCTGGATGATGATTCCAACTTTAGGAACATCACCAGACGTGACGCCTCTCTCTGTAAAAGAACATTTCCGCAGTACTGTCAAAATAAAAAATTTAAAAGTTTAAAGCCTTCTCGTTGCTAAAATAACAAACAAGAGTTGAACGGCTTGAGAAGCGAGAGCATTCGTCGTTGCTTTGGTACAAAATGCGAGTAGCTACGGAAAAGCGAGTAGCAAGTGAATTAGCAAAGTGAGCTCGCGAATCTTTCGCTTCTCTTTCTCTTCCTGCGATCTATAGTCCCCCTTCTTGATCGTGCCCCTGAAAGAAGGTCTCTGTCGGTCATTGTCCCACTTGGACCTGGACTTGGACTTGAGTTCGAGTTCGCGCAACACCATGAACATGAAGGAGGTTTCGATACCCCCATAGGCGAGACCCCGTTGTAGCACCTACATCGCTTCGCCGCCAACCTTCTCCCATCGAAACCAAACCGTACACGTCACTCGACTAACTGTACATTCCCCTTCACTCACATACTTTATGTTATGTGAATATCGTTAACTATTCTATAGCCACACTCACTTTATATGTCTATTTTACATATTTAGGAAAAATTTGTGAGTAAGCTGAAACACTATAGTTGACTATAGAGAGGTGAAACGACCTGCAGGGTGAGTGCAAGTGCCTCTGTGTCAAAGCACCGTTGCTCAAGAGGAGTGGGCCTCGACCAAAAGTAAAACCGAATTCATTTTCGGTGTAGGCACCAGCGCTGACGAAATTTCACCGATCCTTATCGGACGTTGAACGCTTCCGCGGGATGCTCAAGGTTATCGCAAATTATGAGGAAAGATATAAGAAAGATTATGAATTAGGCTGCGTAGGGCGCACGTTTTCTATAATTCTGTATTGTTCATGGCGATCAGCTATTAGCTAAACTTGGCGCATGCGTGGAAAAATAACCTCCACTGCGCATGCCCAAATTCACAACCATGAATAATAAAAAATCCTAGAAAACGTGCACCCTACGCAGCCAAAGGTGTGGCGACGTCTGCTCTGAATTTTGGGTGTCCAGTCTAATTTTGACACAAAACGTTTTTTTTCGGTGATCGTTAAGAACATCGCTCGATATTACATTCTCATTTTTCTATTCCTTGCTCTCATAATTCGTGACAATAGATACAAATTGTACGAATTTTAACTGATATACTAAATGTCGATTCGCAAGTCATCAGATTCAAAGTGGAAGGACCTGAAAGCAGAGAACTTGAACGAGGTCATTGAACTCGTGCCGAAACGATTCTACAGAGTTCACCATCCTTAGCTGGGACTGTGGCAAGTGAAGGGAATGACCCTCAATTTGCTTTTACTCCTTGTCCTGATACAATACCCCACCACTACCGAAAAAAATTACATAACTTGAGATCTTTCTAATTTTATCCAGAAGTCAAAAATTATTCTAAAATCTTGGTGTTCTTTTTACACCGACTGCTCTTTGCAGTAAACAATATTCCTCACCTAAGCATAATAACAAGCGAATAAATTTTCGCGCATACGGGTTATTCGCATCATATCTCGTAACATAATAGACGTGGGGGTAAAGACCTCGACTCTGCTGTTCGATCCGAATGGGCACCATGGAGACGGCATTTCCGGTTTACATCGAGTTCTCCGTCTGCCGTCACACTATTACGCGAATTAGAAATTTCAAAATTGGGAATGCTGATCGGTCAAAATTCCCAAAAGTTACGTAACATGAAATAACGAGTATTTAAGGGCGTTGGAACCAGGCCCTAACCTCAAAATTGAATTGCTTCATTTTACTCCATAAATACTAGAATTATATCTTTGTTAGATACTAAGGGCCTACTTCTGTTTTGAATCAAGTCTGTATTTGGAAAGAAAAATTGGCTAATTTCAATACATTTTGTGTAAAACGATTTCTTATTTGGATTCTAACCCGAGCATTCGAAAAAATCGTTTTACATAGAAGGTATTGATATTAGCCAATTTTTCACCCTGAATACAGACTTGATACAAAACAGGAGTAGGCCCTAAGTATCTAATAAAGTTATAATCTAGTATTTATGCAGCAAAATGAGGAAATTAAATTTTGAGGTTAGGGCCTGGTTCCAACGCCCATAACGAGTATTTAATTTCCCAGCACACGCAGAAAACTGTATATTAAGAGATAGATATTTAAAAAATAGATATTACCACATAATATCTAGATATTAACGCACAACATCTTTATTTTTTTAATATGCGAGATATTGCTGACAACAGATGATTCTAACATTATTACAATCTGAGATGTTAAAATTCAAAATCCAAGGTATTATCGAATAATAACAGAAAATATTAAGAAATCTGAGATCTTAATATTGAAAATCCGAGATGTTATTGGATAATAACAGAAAACTTCTAATCTAAGATGCTAAAAGTAATGCGCGCCAAGCGCGCGCACGTAGGATATTCCTGTGTTGGAGTTTGTTGGAGTAGGGATGAGCGATTCTCGAAAAACAGAGACGATTCTCAAAAATCGATTCACAAAATTGACGATTTGATTTTCCGATGAATCGATCTCAAATTATCGATTCTTAAATCGAATTTTCATAAATAATACACATTCTGTATCGACGATAACAAATAATTTATTTGTAAAACTTTTTTATTCTTTTAAGATATCATGAAATCTGTTAAACCACGATATCGCGTCGAAAATTTTTAAATACTGTGAAATCTTTTGAAATCTTACGAAATTCCTTAAAATTCTTTGAAATCTAAAGAAATCCCTGGAATTCTTTGAAAAACCGTGAAAATTTTTGGAAAACCTCAGAAATTCTTTGGAATCTCTTGAAATTCTTTTAAGCCTGTTAAAATCCCTTGAAATTCCTTGAAATCTTCAAAAATCCCTTGCGATCTCTTGAAATATTACGAAATTCGTTTAAATGTTTGACATTCCGTAAAAATTCTTGAAATCCGTGGAAATCATTCAGAATCTATCAAAACGCATTTCAATTCCTTAAATTCTGTTAGACTCCCTAGAAATCCTTTTAAATTCTTGAAATTTCCGGAAATCCTTTGAAATCTTCGAAAATCAAAAAGAACTTGAAATTCTTTAAAGTATCGTAAAATCATTTTTAACCTTTGAAAATCCCATAAAACTCTTTAAAATATTTAAAATGCCATAAATATCACTTTAAGTCTGAGGGAATTTTTCAGAATCTCTTGAAGTTTTCTGAATGTTCTTGCAATCCTTAGAAATCTCTTGAAATACTAAAAAATTCCTCACAATTATTCAACATCACCTGAAATCCCGGAAAATATTTTGAAATCTTTCGACATCCCTTTAAATTTTTTAAAATCTCTTTACATTCAATGAAATTTATCAAAATCTTTGAAAGTCCTTTGGAATCTCTTGAAATCTATTAAAATCTCTTAAAATTCCTAGCAATTCCGTAAAATTCTTTGAAATATTTGGAAATCTTACGAAATCCCTTGAAATAGAATTTCTTGAAATCCATTGAATTTTGTAAAGTTCCGCAAAATCCTTTGAAATCTTTAGGAATCCCTTGAAATCCAATAATATCTCTTAAAATACATTGAAATCTTTTAAAATTTTTCGAAATCTCCTAAAATTCTTTGAAATATTTGGAAATTTTACGAAATCTGTTTCAATGTTTAACATTCTGCAAAAATTGTTAAAATTCGTGGAAATCATTCAGAAACTATCAAAATGCATTCAAATTCCTTGAAATCTGTTAGACTCCCTAGAAATCCCTTTAAATTCTTAAAATTTCCGGAAATCCTTTGAAATCTTCGATGATCCAAAATAACTTGGAATCCATTAAAGTTTCGTAAAATCGTTTTAGATTTATGAGAATCCTGTTAAAAACTTTGAAATATTTAAAATTCCATAAATATCCCTTAAAACATGAGGGAATTATTCAGCATCTCTTGAAGTTCTTTGAATATTCTTGAAATTCTTAGAAATCTCTTGAAATATTTGAAAATTTCTCTCAACCCTTCAACATCCTTTGAAATTCCGGAAAATCCTTTGAAATCTTTAGAAATCCCTTAAAATCCTTTGAATTCTTTTAACATTCATTGAAAGCTTGCAAAAATATTTAAAATCTTTCAAAATCCTTCAAAGTCCTTCGGAATCCCTTAAAATCGAATTTCTTGAAATCGATTAAAATCTTGTAAAATTCCATAAAATCCTTCGAAATCTTTAGAGAGCCCTTGAAATCCTTCAAAATCTAATAATATTTCTTAATATTCCCCGAAATCTCGTAAATCATTCTGAACTCTTACAAAATTTAAAAATCTTTAAAAAATTCCTTTGGAAATCATTGGGAATCTTTGACAAACTCTTGACATTTTTCAAAATCTTTTGAAATGTTTGGCAATTCTTTGAAACCTCTTAAAATTCCTTGAAATTTCGTCAAATTCTTTAGAAGTTTTCAAAGTAATTCAAAATTCTTGAGAATCTTTCTAAAAAAATTGAAAGTCCTTCGAAATCTCTTAAGATTCATTAAAATGTCTTAAAATTTCTCGAGATCCTATAAATTTTTTTTAAATATTTGGTAATCTTACGATATCCCGCGAAATCCATAAAAATTTCTTTTAATTCCGTAAAATCCTTCAAAATCCTTAGAAATACCTTAAAATCTTTCAGAATCTCTTGAAATCAGAAAAAATGAATCGTATATAAAAATCGAAAAAAATGAATCGATTCATTCGATTAATCGGGTTTATAAAAATCGATTTAAAAGTCGTTCAATCGGCTCGAAATATTCGCTTCATAAATAACCGAATATTCTACACCATTATTGGGAAATTTTCCACACAATATTTGGGGAAAGTTCCTCAAATTTTAAGAAATATTTCCCAACTTTTGGGGATAATCTCCAAACTTTATTAAAACATTTAAGATATGGTAAAAAACAATACATCTCCTCACTCAAATCAATGTTCTAAACTATTCTGTTTGAAGTAAATTCCCTTCTAAAAGTTTCAGCATTTGGAATCCCCCAAATATTTGGGGAAAGTTTCCAAATTTTAAGAAATATTCCCCGAAATATCTTGGCAAAATTTTTCCAAAATATCTTAGGGAAAATTCCCAAATTTTGATGCAACTTGCGTTACCATGAATTTGGCTAGCTAAATCAGCAACATGCCTGACCGACTAGCGAATTTTCACTAAATCCGATTTAGAGAGAAGGAGGAGAATAAAGAAATCGAGGGAAATTGAATGCAATTTTCAGTAGACATTTTTTGTTCATTCCTAGTAAATTAATATCTGGTACAGTAGTTCCTCCAAGAAGGGAAAAGATCGACGACCCCAGGACGTATCTGGGTTAGTAGTCGTCGCCGATTCACGCGGAAATTCTTCTCTAACAAACCAGAAGACTCAGAGGGAATCCACCAAGGTGAATTCGAGTCTTCTTAAAAAAGTGAAATTCGGAAAGTCTCCATCTTTGGTTCCTTTATTCCCAAGTTTCAGTGCTCTCTAATAGAAAAATCCTCCCCAAAAATATTTAAATTTCGATCGGGAATAGACGAAGTGGTCACAAGACTAAAATTGTGAATTGTTGCTTTGCAAAATGTGGACTTTTCATGATATTATTATTTAACATTAATGGTGTGCAAAAATAATTCGACTCGCAATTCGAATTTCGGACTTGAATCTGCCGAATGTGGAATTTTCGAAACCAATCGAAAGATCGAATTTTTTTTTAATTTGAAAAAACATAAACTCAAAGTTATTTTATGCATCGTTCAAAGGCTTTTTGTGCAATTTTAGTTGCATAAGATAACTTTGTTTGAGTTTATATTCTTTCAATTTCTTCTCAAATTTTCGGAACAGAGACATTACGCCATTGTCTTTGTTTCCATTCCGATGAGGTTCGGTTATTGGTCGACTCTACTAAGATCAACTTTTCCGATTCGCCACAAACCAGCGCGTATTCGAACGTCAAATTTTCAACAATCGATCAGAGCTGATTCTAGTTTTTCAGTTCGATCCTATTCGATCTGAAATTCGACTTTTCATCCGACATTCGACATGCGAGTAGTTCGGATCGAATTGAAAAATTCTATTTCAGCTTAGACTGAATATCGAAAATTTGAAATTAGATCGCGGGCTGGTTTGTATCAAATTGAAGAAGTCGATCAGTTTCGAAATTCAACATTCGACCGCATAAAGACCAAAAATCGAATTTCGAGTCGAATAATTTTTGCACACCTCTCTTCAGCATATATAATTCGATAGTTACAATTCAGTATAACAAAAGCAAGTTTGATCACAGTCATTGCACTCCCGGGCTCAAGCTTAAGGGGAAGGTGTCATGTCCCGCTATTATAAATATTAATTAATTAACAATAATCAAGCATATTATATAATTATAAGTAAGCCAAACATCTAGCAGCGTATGACTGAAATAGAATCTAATTATAGTGTGGAAATCAGATGAGGTTGACTCGTTGACTCAAAGTCACGGTGAGAGATCATTGGCCCCCTTCACTTTGGTAGGACATTCACATTTGTTAGTTTGTATTATCCCACGTCAATGACTGTTAGCTCAGCGACAATGACAAGTAAGGAAGCAAACATCTGTATTTCTGTAGCCATGTTGGCCACGAGGTTCAAGTTCAATGAACTTACGTCTCAGATTCCGGCCAATAGCCAATGGCCAATGGCAGAGTCGATTCTTGAGACGCCGATTTTAATCCCGGAGACCGGTCTGATAGTGTCTTAGAGACAGTTACGTGGGCGGAATTAACACAAGTCAACATAAGCCGCGACTATTCACAACATGATATTAATAGTATTTCAAAATTATAACATTTCAAGCAATGAAATCGGTATAAATTAGTAGCATGCAAAACTTTCAAGAACTTGAACTCATTTCGCAACCCGACTCAGAAACCCGAAAACCAGAAAACCTGAACTGGCCCGAAAACATGAAAACCCGAACCGACCCATAAGTTCAATTAAAAAATTTCCGCATATTTCCTCAAATTCCCGGTAATTTTCGGTAACTTTGGCGGTAATTTGTGTTAACTGTGGTCATCACTTTCCCAGCTGACAAAACAGTCTTCACTTTCTTTGGCGCACTCTCAGCAGGCAGTCTCCACTGCTTTGACTACTGCTTCGTCTCGGCCGGTACAGTGGTGGATCCAGGTTTCGTCCACGCTCACGAATCGACGCAAAAAGTCCTACGGATTTCGATTAAACTTCGCCAAACACTATGCTGAAACGTCTTTTCGGTTGTGCTTTTGATGGAGAGTCAGCAATCGCGTCACCCATCTTGCACACACCTTATTGACCTCCAGTTTTTCGTGCAAGATGTTATAGACTCGTTTAGTGGAGATGCCTTCAGCCTTAGAAATCTCATGCTTCTTTATTCGGTGATCTACCGTAACCATATGATGATTTTTTTCCAACATATCCAATGTGGTGACCGCAATTAGGCGCCCGGAACACGCTTCATCTTTAATTGTGGTTCGGCCACGTTCAAATTCGTTTATCCAAAAATAAACGGTTTTCAACTAAGGAGCAGACATCCTCCATTCTTCCTCCATTTTTTCGAAAACTACTGACACGCTCACTTCAAACCTATGCCAATCGCAAAATAAGCATAGTTTTGTTTAGAATTCTTAATTAATATTTAGAGGTGACGCAAAGCTGCCAAAGTTTAGTATTTTCAAATCGGAAACCAAGCACTTCTTTCCAAGTTTTTCTTGTAGGCACTTATTTGTATCCCACCCTTTAATAGCTTTGCGGTCTGAAGCCTTCCAAATATTTATGGTTATACTAAGCCTTCTACCTGGGATTGGCATGATACCAAGTAAGAGCAAGCAAACCTTTTCCGAAACCATTTCTTATTGCGATGGTAGGTATAGGTATCGCTTTCCTTTTTATGATGGTTGTAATTCTTTGAAATTTTCTACGAAAAAAGTGCCTGAAGGAAAAAACTCAAGCAGCTTGACTTTCATCACAATATTTTTTCCACTTATTATTATACTACTCTTCTATTTTCTCAGTATATGCTTGTGATAAAATGAACTTTCATTCAGTATAAATTTTGAATAAAAGAATGATATATGTGCATAGCTATAGGTATCTGAAGAGTGTCAAAATGGCAATATTCAACATCAAATTACAGCCTGAAATATAAGATTTTTCCAACATATTGAACAAGAATACGGAAAAAACACCAAGCTACTTTTAAAATGATTTTCAACTACCAATCTCCGTAAAGCTGAGGCTTCTTCTCAACAATGTTTTCTCCTGAGGTGCAGGTATAACGACTTTATTCCACATCACATTCAAAATTTGTGTACATATTATCAAAAAAGTTTCTCGTTTCATAGTAATTCAGTTAAAAACAATTTCTTCGCATACGACAACTATACATCTGTGAAAATTTGAAAACTAGAAATTCGTGATATTCATTATCATATGCAATTTTGAAATACGTAAATTATTTAAAAACATCAAAGAACAATTGAGGACAAAGGAAATGTTACTGTTTGTTTGTATGAAACAGAAAAAATATTACAAGATTTAAATGATAATGATTTCTTACAATATAAATGCCATAACAATGAGATAACTTGCACCAACACTATACTAGTTAAAGGTTATGGTTTACCAAAAATCCAAAAGAAAGATACACCACTTCGTCCTATAATTTCTTCAATCAATAGTCCAACTCACTTTTTAGTGAAAGTTATATGTATAAGGAATTGAAAAATGGTATAAAAACTGCTAAATCACATATTAATAATACTACATTCATTCTTATTGCAAAGTTCCTTTTGAAGATATGAGAAGATGTACAGAATTTCTTTTTAACAATACTTATTTCGTTTTTAATGGAAATATATACCAACAAATGTGGGTTCACCTATTTCACCCTTATTTGCGGATATGGTTATGGATGACTTGGGAAGTAATTGCATAAAAATACTGGAAGAAAGACATGATGTCACGCTCCCCTTTTATTATCGATATGTGGACAACACGATATTATGTGTTAAAAAAAGATCATATAAATTTAATTATCGACACATGCAATTCTTATAATAACAATCTGCAGTTTACTTTTGAACTTGAAGAAAACAATGAAAATAATCATTAGATATGTCTCTAATGAGAAAAAACAATAACATCATTACCAATTGGTACCAAAAACCAAATTTTAAATCAGAACGGTTAATTACTCTCAGGTCATCCAATCCAAGTAAAAAAGAACATTACATTCAATCTTGTTGACAGGGCAATAATGTTATGACACAGAAAATTTTATGCTAACAATTTGGAAATTATTACTTAATTATTATCGAACAATGATTATCCGATAAGTTTTATAAACCGACAACTCAAGATCCGAAAACTAAAAATAAAATATCTATCTAACCAAAACAATTCTGCATGAAAACAATTATTGGCCCTTCAGTTAAAAGTCTGTTTACCATTCATAAAAAAGTTTTTTGACAAAACGTCTCACATATTTTGAAAAATTCAACATAGCCGTAATACCATCGATAAAACCTTCTTTGTCATTTCTTGTTAAGCTAGGTAAAGATAAGTCAAAAAATGTGATCAAACTAATGTTGTTTACAAAATTTGTTGTGAAACTTGCTCTGTCTCGTACGTAGGTAAAAAAAGTAATGTTAGATGCACGTATATAGGAACAAGAATAAGGAGAAGAAGGATCTATTATAAATGTACATTGCAGCATTCATAACCATGAATTTGATTGGAAAAACACTAAAATTCTTGATTTTGAAGCTAACTATCAAAAACGTCTAATTTCCGAAATGATACATACTAAGATTGACAAAAATATTATAAACAAAAAAAAGGATATTTATGCTTTAAATCACACATATCACCCAGTTTTACAAAATTTTAAACCATAATTTTCATCTTATTGTATTTACAATTACACCAGTCAACACGTCAGTGGTCCAAAGTACATGTTTTTCAATATATGTTTATATGTTTTTCAATACCCCCTCTATGCCTGATATTATTAAAGTGGTTTAAAAAAGAAATAAAAAAGGTGTCTTTTTCCCATGTTAAATTTGCGATAAACCCATAAGAACTAAAAACGCTTTGCGCCACCTCTAAATATTAATTGAAAATTCTTTTTAAAAACTATGCTATATTATTTTTGTGATAGGAATGCGATGGTAATGGCAATGGACATTTCCAGAATTTTTCAAGACAAATTTGGTTAATTTTCCAGGTCAACATGAAGTAAGGGTTTCCTACATACTTGTCTCGACAGAACTTAGCCCAATGAATGCAAGAATTTTCATTATTGCATATTTGTTACAATCATAAAATTATTACAAATGTGTAATTAAATCAAATTTTATACAAAATATTTATTTATATTTCTTCGGAATTTTTTGCTAGCGGCTCAGACTCATAACTTGAAAGTAACGGCAGAGGTGTCACATTCGCCACTCTTTTTTTTAAACTTCAAACACATTACATGAAGTTTAATTTAATAACCGAATGAATTTTCAACCAAAAGTAGTTCAATTTTCAACCGCGGTAAATGAAAAGTGGTTGAATTTTCAAAAAATTTCTAACAGTGTCCTCTGACTTTAGAAAATTCTCTCGTGTTGACTTTGGAAAATTCTCTCGTGTATTCTTTATTTAATTCATCCTGCCCCATTCAATAAATAACAGATGCCTTGAAATATAATTATATTAAGTTTTAATTAGAGTTTTAAATCACAACTGATCAAACCATAAAGACGAATTTTCAAACAACAAAAAATTTCAGTTATTAAAGAGTTTTCAACAAAAAAATACTGATTTTCAACCAACAGAAAAACAAACTTGCAAAAAAATAGTTGAATTTTCAACGAAGAACTTAGTTAAAAATTAATTTTTGTGTGTTAAAGATTTTAACACACAAAAAAATCAAACTTCTACCAAAAGAGATGAATTTTCAAATCAAAAGATGAATTTTCAACAAAATAGTTGAATTCTCAACCAAAACAGGCTAATTTTCAACCAAAAAGTTGTATTCACAATCGAGAAAGATGAAATTTCTACCATAAAAGATGCATTTTCGAAGCCAAAATATAAATTTTCAACAAACGATTTGAATTTTCAACCAAGAAAGATTTTTTTGTCAAGAAACGAAAAAAAATTCTACCAAGTTGTTGAATTTTGAAGCCAAAAAGCGAATTTTCTACAAGACAAATAAATTTTCAACAAAAAGGTTAATTTTCAACCAAATAGTTAAATTTTCTATCAAAATATTTAAATTTTGAAGCAAATAATAACATTTTGAACGAAAAGAGATTAATTCTCAACCAAAAATACAATAGTAGACTTTTCAACAAAAAGGAATTAAATTTCAACCAAAGTAGTTGGATTTTATTATTGGGTTCTCTTAACAAATATTTAATTGTAAACTATTTTCAATGTTATATTTTTAAATTGTTCTATTTTTAGTTGAAGATTTAAAAAAATGAATCATTTATAATTGAAAAATATGTGATCAGAAGATTTCTTGTATGAATGATAATTCTAAATGAAGTCTTAAAAATTACGCGATTTAAAATAAATAAGTTAAAAATTGTGTTGTTCAAAATCAAAATAGGTAAAAATTGAACTATCTGAAATTGAGGCCTCAGTAATTAAATAATTTCTTCAATTTTCAATTGTTACAATTTCAGAGTTCTGAATTTTTATGTTGAACGCTGAAGTTTCAATTTTTCCCTTCTACTATATAAGTTCCAATCTTGCAACTTAAATTGAAATAATTGATTTTAAAAAGCATTATTCACATTTTTAAATTTTTGAATTTTCAAATGATTTATATTTGCTTAAAATAATTAAAATTTTAGAGTGTATGAAAATTTTTTAATATCACAATTATTGGTAATTAACAATTTTTGCAGTTTATGAATAAAGTTCGGATTCGTTTAATTGTAAAGATTCCGTATTAGAATTTTTTTCATTTTTAGAGTTTCCCATTAAAATTACTTCATTTCAAGGATTTTCCAGAATAATTCAATTTTAAAGTTTTATTATTGAGATTTTTTTTCATTTTGAGCGGTCAGTTTGACGCTGATTTTGAAACTTTATATTAAGTTTTGAATTTCAAATTTTCAAATTGTCAAATTTTAATCGCTCCGTATTGGAAATTATTTGAATTCAAGGGTTATCAATTTTTAATTATTCAATTTTGAACACTTTTAGTTAGAATTAATGAAATTTCAATTTCTTTGAATTTCGAATGATCCAGTTTTCAAAATTCCAATCTGAAATTATTGAATTTTGAACGTTTTGAATACAAAATGACATAATTTTAACTCCTTTTCATTCCACTTGAAATATTGTCCCTTTTTCAAAATTGTACCTAATCTAAAATTGTTTGATTTATAACGTTTTCAATTCAAAGTTGTTCAATGTATATATTTTTTCAAATCTTAAACGCTTCCAATTCGAAATTATAAATTATTAATTATTGTTTCAAAAATTTGTAAAACTCTTAATATTTAAGAATTTGTTCAATAATAGATTTTTTAATTGTTTATATTTTAAATATGAAGAAAGAAAAATTTAGGAACATCTAGCATAGAAAATTTAGTACAGTTTACGAGATACATACAAAATATGATATATTTTTAAGTTTTCAATGCAAATTTCAAGATTTGTAATTGAAGAAGTCCGTAAATTCCGATTTATTAACTTTCGAATCTCTAGTTTGGAAATTGAAAAAAAAAAATTACTTTTGAAGTTGAGTGAAGCCTCCTCTTTCAAGGCAGCCTCTGTGATTCTTTGCTATTCAGAAAAATTTCGATTATATTTAAGTCGGAAAATTTATAAAGGCTACTTGAATCTTCAAAAAGTGCTGTCTGCGTACTTGTAGAGAAAATCTTAGATGTCTGACTGGGCCTGAAAAAATTTGGAGAATTTTCAGTGAATTTGTATCGGTGGAGTTGTCTGCTTTAATGAATATCTGTTTTTCTCAGAGTTGTTTGACCTGTTAGAGCTGTGTTTTGTTTTCATTTACGTGATTCGGAAAGGGATTTGGATGTTGAATTGGGTTTAAA
>JAUMHM010000001.1:10313146-10346533 GCA_032362435.1 Melikaiella ostensackeni | reverse complement strand
TATTTGATTATATATTTATTGTGAATATAAAGTGGTAAACTAAAGCACATAGGTTAGTATTTTCACTTGAAGGTGTTAATCACTGATCAGCAACAGCAGAGGTAAAAAAAAGTCATCTAAAAATTTGCACCTCATATTGTCAGCTATCTATCCTCTAAACTCATCACAATCATTATTGTACACTTTTATCTTTAATATATTTTATTAATTTGAGCCAAAACACAATTTCACCCCGATTACAGTTTCCACTGACAGTATATAATATCCGCCACATTGGAAACAAACGTTTGTCCAACCAAACAGTTTTGTTGACTCAACAATAATTTGTTTAGGACAACAAAACAAGACTCAACAAAATATCATGTTAGACTAACAAAATAATTTTGTGTTAACAACAAAAATATTGCTGTGCTTATTATATTTTTTTCTCAGTGTACCGTTACGGAATTTTCCGTAAGACCAACCCCTTTCCAGCTCGATAAGGGCCAAATTTACGGAATTTTCCGATTTATTAACTTTCGCATCTCTAATTTGAAAATTGAAAAAAAAAAATGTTTGAAGCTCTCACATCTGATCACTGCACCGCAGCTTTACTACAAGAATCCGTTTTACCTGGTTCGCTTGGCAGATACCGAGTTGAGCCTCCTCTTTCAAGGCAGCCTCTGTAATTCCTTGCTATCAGGAAAATTTCGATTACATTTAAAAAACAAGATTATGAGCTTTCGGAAAATTTATGAGGGCTACTTGGATCTTCGAAGAGTGCTGTCTGCGTACTTGTAGAGAAAATCTCAGATGTCTGACTGGGCCTGAAAATATTTAGAGAATTTTCAGTGAATTTGTATCGGTAGAGTTGTCTGCTTTAATGAATATCTGTTTTTCTCACAGTTGTTTGACCTGAAAGAGCTGTGTTGTTTTTTATTTATTTACGTGATTCGAAACACGGATTTGGATGTTGAATTGAGTTTAAATATTTGATTATATATTTATTGTGAATATAAAGTGGTAAACTAAAGCACATAGGTTAGTATTTTCACTTGAAGGTGTTGATCACGGATCAGCAACAGCCGAGGTAAAAACCAGTCATCTAAAAATTTGCACCTGATATTGTCAGCTATCTATTCTCTAAACTCATTACAATTATTAATGTACACTTTTATCATCAATATATTTCATTAGCATGAGCCAAAACACAATTTAACTCCGATTACAGTTTCCACTCACTGTATACAATATCTGCCACATTAGAAACAAACGTTGGTCCAACCAAACAGTTTTGTTGACTCACCAATAATTTGTTGAGGACAACAAAACAAGACTCAACAAAATAATTTTCTAGGAACAACAAAAGTTTGTGTTAGACCAACAAAATAATTTTGTTTTAACAACAAAAATATTGCTGTGACAACAAAAGAAGCTCAACAAACCGGTTTTGTTGCGCTTACGAAAATTTTTTTCTCAGTGTTCCGTTATGGAAGTTCTCGTAAGACCAACCCCTTTCCAGCTCGTTTATGGCTAAAGTTACGGAATTTCCCGTAATTCTAGCTCTAGCACCATACTTACCGGGTGACTCTTACGGAAAATTCCGTAACACTAGTCAGTGCCTTTTATATTTGAGAACGAAAACTTTCTTTTTAGATATTCAACATAGAAATTACATACGTAATGTAGATAATTAATTACTAATAATTGACATAATAAAGTTATAATTTAGGGATACTCTAAATGCTTCACAAATAAATTGAAAACCCGCTTCTCGATGAACACTGATTTGAAGTTGAAGAGTGCCATAAGCTCACGTGTTATGTATTTCATTTTCAAATATAAAATTTACCCTCTTCCGGTCATTTCGGGTACATAAAAGTATAATGTTACCTAACAGAGTACAGAATGAAATATGATTTCCTATCGAAAATCCAAAGTCTATTTCATTTTTTACAATTTTCCTAAACTACAATCAACAAAATGTTCACTTTTCTTGCGGGAGATCACAATTTATCTTCTGAAATAACATCAGTTGCTTTCTTGAGCAGGATTTTCATCGCGGTTTTTTCTGCCATGTTAAGGAAAAACTTACGTAAGTGACTTTGCGATTACGGTTTATTTTCTTATACCTGGCAGTAGTAAAGTCGACCTTAACGACAATGGTACTTACGTAAGTTTTTCCTTAAGACGGCAATATTAAATTACAGACTTCACACTCTTTCTCCTATTTCTCTCTTTTCCCCTTTTTTTAAGAATTCCTCTTTTTTCCCCTGTTCTCAAGAAAATGCCTCTTCTCCTAGTTTTTGGTAGAAAGTTAATTCTTTTTAATTGAAAAGTCTACTATTATAATTTCAGAACTCACGTTCAGAACTCATCTTTTTTGGTCGAAAATTCGACTGTTTTGTTGAACAATCGTCTTTTGGATAGAAAATTGGTCCTTTTGGATTGAAAATTCACCTTTTGGTAGAAAAGTCGTCTTTTTTGGCTGAAAGTAAATTCTTTTTCATTGAAAAGTCTACTATTATATTTTACGTTCAGAATTCATCTCTTTTAGTTGAACATTTGACTATTTTGTTGAAAAGTCTTCTTTTTTAGTTAGAAGTTAATTCTTTCTATTTGAAAAGTCTAATTTATATTTTTGGTTCAGAATTAATCTCTTTTGGTCAAAAATTCTACTATTTGGTTGAAAATTAAATTATTTTTTTGAAAATTCAACTATTTTGTTAAAAAATCATCTTTTTTGGTTGAAAGTTAATTCTTTTTATATGAAGAGTCTACTATTATATTTTTGGTTGAGAATTTATCACTTTTAGTTAAAAATTATACTACTTTGTTGAAAATTTCATTATTTTGTTGACAATTCAACTATTTTGTTAGAAATTTATCTATTTTGGTCGGAAATTCAACTTTATTGGTTGAAAATTCAACTGTTTTCTAAAATATTCGCCTTTTTTGATTGAAAATTCGATCATTAGGTTGGAGATTTATCTTCGTAGATTGAAAATTTTATGATTTGGTTGAAAATTCAACTTTTTTGTTGAAAATTCGTCTCGTTTGCTTGATAGTTCAACTATTTGGTTGTAAATGCGACTGTTTGATTGAAAATTAATTTTTTGGGTTGAAAATTCAACTCCGTGGTTGAAAATTCTTTTTTCTTGGTTGAAAATGAACCTTTTTGTTGAAAACTTATCTTTTCGGGTTTAAAAGTCAAATGTTTTCTAAAAAAATCGACTTTTCAGCTAGAAAACTCAACTCTTTTGTTGAAAATTCATTTTTTCAGTCGGAAATTCAACTGCTCTGTTGAACATTCGTCTTTTTTGATTGAAAGTACATCTTTGGGTTACAAAAGTCATCTTTTTTCGTTTAAATTTCAACTGTCTTCTAAAATATTCGTCTTTTCTCATTGAAAATTCGATCATTAGGTTGAAGATTCATCTTCGTAGATTGAAAATTTTATTATTTGGTTTCAACTTTTTTGTTGAAAACTCGACTCGTTCACTTGATAGTTCAACTGTTTGGTTGTAAATACAACTGTTTGATTGAAACTTAATTTTTTGGGTTGGAAATTCAAATAAGTGGTTGAAAATTCATCTTTCTTCGTTGAAAGTGGACACTTTTGGTAACAAATTCATCTTTTCTGGTTTGAAAGTCAAATGTTTTCTAAAAAATTCGACTTTTCAGCTAGAAAACTCAACTCTTTTGTTGAAAATTCAATTTTTCTGGTCGGAAATTTAACTATTTTGTTGAATGTTCGTCTTTTTGGATAGAAAATCCGTCTTTTTGGATTGAAAGTACATCTTTTGGTAGGAAAGTCATCTGTTTTCGTTGGAAATTCAACTTTCTTGGTTGAAAATTCAACTATCTTCTTAAATATTCGCCTTTTCTGATGGAAAAATATACGATTTGGTTTTGCACATTTTCAAAAAATTCTAAATTCAACAAAATTTTCTTTTTAATTTATAATTTTTTATTACTATTCGCTATAAAAAACTGTACAAACAAAACATTTGCCACAATTTTTCTTCCAATAGGTAACTTTTTGGATTTTCGAATCCAAAAACCTAACAGGCGATATTAACCGATTTCGACATTATTTTTTTTCTATTTTTTCGGATACTAACCCTCAAATTTTTTTAACCAAGGCAAGAAGATTCGAATAATTTCAGCATTTCAAATTCGAAAGCTTATAGGGTATCAATAAATGTTTCGAAGTTGGAAAAGGTGCCTTTTTTCGTAAACAGATTGAATAAGCGTTTTCAAAAAAAATTTGAAATTGTAAAATTTGAAATTGAAATCGGAGATAAAACAATCTGATATTGAAGGCGTTAAAAAATTTTTATCTAAACATTCTAAAACCTTTAAGATAATGGATGCAATAATCCAACAATTTACGGTTTATAATCATCCAAAATTCATTGTGGTTTCTGTAAGTCTTTTAAAATTTTAGAGTATCAATTTTGAAGCATTTAGAATAAAAAAGCTTTTTGAATTAAACAGTTTTGAATCAAAAACTTTAAAATCTGCATTAATTCAAATTTTCAGCCACGAGACAAAATAAAATGTCAGTCCCTGAATTTGAAGTTTTTAATTAGAAATTGTTCAATTTGTCCTATATTCAGTTTTGTTTTTGACTGTATACTGAATGACCTAATGCATCGCATAACAGAATACTTTTTTTTTGATAATTTTTGAGTATTTTATACTCAAAACGAAAATAGAGTATCTAGACCTTTTTTAAATAAATAAAATTCAGACATAAGAATTTTTTTTACATATTTTAAATCATTGTTTGAAAACTAAGTAAAAAAAGTATTATAAAAGAATTGGATACATTAAAAACTGTTTTTTATGGGGGTTTGTGTATAGCAGAAAATGTTTTTTTGTGATGAAGTTTATAAAAGTGATTTTGCACTTAACTTTTCTTTATTGTTTTTTATTTCTGGTCAGCTTCTTATATGTTTTAAATATTTCCTTATAAAATATTATCGAGCCTATTTCGAAATAAGCAAAATTCAATTCTATTTTTGCAAAAAATATTTATTTATTTACTAAGAAAACCTGTAGGATAGGGAGTTTTTATATTAAGAAAGTATTATTTTTATATTATTATTATGTAATATTAAGAAAGATTCTCATTCAATTTCCTGCTTAAATTTCTTTTAGTTTGATGACCATTAATCATCAAACTGAAATAAAGTCAAAACAATTTTCTCGATTTTTTTTTATATTCCCTCCAAGATTTTTCATTTGCCTTTGATCTACTCGTAAATCATCAGATTGATACTTTCTGTATAGAAACATTAAGTTTAACAATTTTTAGGTTGAAGATAGTTAAAGGCTCCTTGCTGCGTCTGACTATAGCCTTCTCTTACTACTGAAAGGTCAATTGTGTAGCCTCTTATAAATAAATTATTAATACCTGATCCAAAATTTTTTTCAAATGAAATATCAATAGAATACATTATTTTTTCATATTAGCGTTAGTTTATAAATAATTTCTCAAGCTAAATTCAAATAATTTTTAAATCACGAAACTGGAGACTTCAGAAGAAAGTGTAATTTAAATTGTAAAGAGAGGAGAAATGCACGGGGTAGGTACAAATAAATAAATAAACTAAAAATCTGACTTAAGCTGCATTCGTACCTTTAAACTGTCACTAAGGCTCTGTTTCAAATTTAGGAAATTAAACTCAAAATACATCAAGATTTAATTTCTTGTTTAACATTCAGCATTCAAATTTTACTACAAAATTCTTGGAAATTAAAAAATAAACAATAATCTAAGGATGAAATTTGGACGACATACTCTTTAGTGACTCAATTCAAATAAAAAAAAGGATTTTTTAAAATTAAATCCCAATCAAAAAACATGCTCAAAAATCTATCAACGTTTCAGTGTTCATTCAAAACCCTTTTCAAGGAAATGAAAATAAATTTTTTAACAAGTTCGAACTCACGAGAAAACCACGATTTTTTTTTGTTCTTTTCATATTTTTGAAATTTAAAAATGAAATCCGCTGGCAACTTTCAATTTGTGAACAACTGTTTAAAAAAATTTCAATGTTTCCGAAGAATTTTGAAATATTACAAGGGATTTCTGTTTATTTCAAGCAATTTGAACAGATTTTGAGGAATTTCAAAGAATTTCGAGGAATTTTAGACCAATTTAAGAGATTACAAAGATTGTTATGAGATTTTAACAGATTTAAAAAGATTTCGAGCGATTTCAAATAATTTTTAGAGAGTGTAAAGATTTGTAAAATATTATAAAGATTTTCGAAGAATATCTATGAATTTTAATTCAATAAGATTAATTAATTATTTATTAAGAAATTATTAGGAATTGATTAAGAAAGATTAATTTGATAAGATTGCAAGGAATTTTGAGAGATTTTAAAAGATTTAAAGCGTTTTAAATGGGTTTCAAAATATTTCAGGGCATATCACAACACTCTTGAAGGTTTCAATGGTCTTTGAAGAATTTTCAGGATATGCAAAGTATTTTTAAAGATTTAAGGGATTTTTGAAGTATTTCAAAAGATTTCAAAAGATTTCACAGCACTTTCAAAAGTAATGTGAGTAATTTTAAAACACTTCAAGGGATTTCACCGATTTACTAAGGATTTCAAGTGATTCAAGAAAATTTCAAGGGATATTATAATATTATAATTTCACGGGATATTACAAGACTTCTAAAGGTTTCAAGTGGTTTCAAAATATTCCAAGGGTTTTTAAGAGATTTTTAGAGACCCTAAAGTATTTTAAAAGATTTCAAAGGATTTCACGAAATTTCAACTTAATTCTGAAGATTTCGAGGGGTTTCACATGATTCCTTGGGATTACAAAATATTTTAAAAGATTTCAATGGGACTCTGAGAATTTCAAGTAATTTCATCAGGTTTGAAAGATGATGAGGCATTGCAAATGATTTCAAGAGATTTTTGAAAAGTTTTTCAAAGTATTTGAAAGTTCTACCCTACATTTTTATTGAAAAAATGGTTAAGAAATAAAAAAAGAAGAATAATCGCGCGCATAGCGCACATGTTTGTTGACTAGTCACTATTACAAAGATGATAGAAAAAAAGAAGGGAGGGGATATGGAGGTTTCCTTTTTTCTCCTTTATTTGAATTAAATGTTGACAGAATACGTTTTGCTTTCATATTATCTTCAGTTTATAAATAATTTCTAAAGCTACATTCTAAAGCAATTTTTTCTTTGTGAAATCTATTGAAATCTTCTAAGTGCTAAGATAGCCCTTATTTCCAAGCTTTGAATTTTTTTGCGTAGATAACTTTTTTTTCCGTACGACTAACGGTTTTCCAAAAAACTCGTTGTGTTTTTTGGATTTTTTTCGAAAACCGTTAGTCGCACAAAAAAAGTCATTCACAATAAAATACGTTCCTTGACTAGATCAACAAGTTTGAGAACATGGATTTTGATAAGATCAATATTTTAGAATATATCAAATAAAATCGATTTTAGTTTAGTTTTTTGTTTTTTGGATTTTTTTTGGATTTTAGTTTTTTGGATTTTTTTCTAAAACTGTTAGTCGTACGGAAAAAAGTTGTCGAAAATAAAATATGCTCGTTGACATGATCTACAAGTTTGAGATCACATAGATTTTGATGAGTTCAATATTTCAAAACGTATCAAATAAAATGGATTTTTAGTACATATAAACTCGTGGCGTTAGTTTTTTGGATTTTTTTCGAGTCTAACGAGACTAACGAGTCATACAGAAAAAAGTTATGAAAAATAAAATATGCTCCTTAACTAGATCTACAAGTTTGAAAAAACGTAGATTTTGATAAGATCAATATTTTAGAATATATCAAATAAAATCGATTTTTCGTATATATAAACTCGTGGCTTTCGTTTTTCGGATTTTTTTTTAAACCGTTGGTCGCACGAAAATAAGTTATTTTCAATAAAATATGCTTCTTGACTAGATCTAAGACTTTCATATAACATATATGTTTATCAGATCAAAACTTTAGAATATATCAAATAAAATCGGTTTTTGGTACATATGAACTTGTGGCGTTAGTTTTTTGGATTTTTTTCACAAATCCTTAGTCGTACAAAAAAAAATTATTGAAAATGAAATATGCTCCTTAACTAGATCTACAACTTTTGTATAACATATATTTTGATAAAATCAGTATTTTAGAACATATCAAATAAAATCGGTTTTTGATACATATGAACTTGTGGCGTAAGTTTTTTGGATTTTTTTCCCAAAAAGTTAGTCGTATCAAAAAAAGTTATCTGCAGTAAAATATGTTCCTTGACTAGATCTACAACTTTCGTATGACATATATGTTGATCAGATCAGTACTTTAGAATATATCAAATAAAATCGGTTTTTGGTACATATAAACTCGTGGCGTTAGTTTTTCGGATTTTTGTCGAAAACCGTTAGTCGTACAAAACAAAGTTATCTACAATAAAATATGCTCCTTGACTAGATCTACAACTTTCATACGACATATATTTTGATAAGATCAGTACTTGAGAACATATAAAATAAAATCGATTTTTGGTACATATGAACTCGTCGCGTTAGTTGTTTTGATTTTTTTCGAAAACCATTAGTCGTACAAAAAAAGTTGTTTGCAATAAAAAATGTTCCTTGACTAGATCTAAAACTTTCTTATGAGATATATTTTGATCAGATCAATACTTTAGAATATAGCAAATAAAATCGGTTTTTGGTACATGTGAACTCGTGGCGTTAGTTTTTTGGATTTTCTTCGAAAACCGTTAGTCGTACAATAAAATATGTTCTTTGTCTAGATCTAAAACTTTCGTATGAGATATATTTTGATCAGATCAATACTTTAGAATATAGCAAATAAAATCGGGTTTTGGTACATATGAACTCGTGGCGTTAGTTTTTTGGATTTTCTTCGAAAACCGTTAGTCGTACAATAAAATATGTTCCTTGACTAGATCTAAAACTTTCGTATGAGATATATTTTGATCAGATCAATACTTTAGAATATAGCAAATAAAATCGGTTTTTGGTACATATGAACTCGTGGCGTTAGTTTTTTTGATTTTCTTCGAAAACCGTTAGTCGTACAATAAAATATGTTCCTTGACTAGATCTAAAACTTTCGTATGACATATATTTTGATCAGATCAATACTTGCGAATATATCAAATAAAATCGGTTTTTAGTACATATGAACTCGTGGCGTTAGTTTTTTGGGTTTTCTTCGAAAACCGTTAGTCGTACAAAAAAAAGTTATCGAAAATAAAATATGCTCCTTGACTAGATCTACAACTTTCATGTGACATATATTTTAATCAGATCAGTATTGTCTGCAATAAAATATGTTCCTTGACTAGATTTAAAACTTTCGTATGACATATATTTTGATCAAAGCAATACTTTAGAATATATCAAATAAAGTCGGTTTTTGGTACATATGAACCCGTGGCGTTAGTTTTTTGGATTTTCTTCGACAACCGTTAGTCGTACAAAAAAAAGTGATCGAAAATAAAATATGCTCCTTGACTAGATCTACAACTTTTATATAACATATATTTGGATAAGATCAATATTTTAGAACATATCAAATAAAATCGGTTTTTGATACATATGAACTTGTGGCGTAAGTTTTTTGAATTTTCTTCACAAAAAGTTACTCGTATGAAAAAAAGTTGTCTATAATAAAATATGTTCCTTGACTAGATCTATAACTTTCATATAAAATCGATTTTTGGTACATATAAACTCGTGGCGTTAGTTTTTCGGATTTTTTCTCGAAAACCGTTAGACGTACAAAAGTAAGTTATCTACAATAAAATATGCTGGTTAACTATATCTACAACTTTCATAGGGAATATATTCTGATAAGATCAATGTATAAGAACATATAAAATAAAATCAATTACTGGTATTAGAGACTGCAGTAAAAAGTGTTATTTAAATTGTAAAGGGAGGAGAAATGCAAAGAGTAAAAATAAATAAATAAATAAACTGAAATGGTGAATAAATAAAGACTCCATGGAACATGCGATGTGACCAAAGCTGCATTCCTACCTTTAAACTGGCACTAAAGCTCTGTGCCCGAGGTGCAGTCGCATTTTCAAAGCGATTGGCGCATGCGGGGTTTTTCACTGGAGGAAGGTGCAAAAAGCACAAAAAGCCACCCAAAAGCTCAACTTTGGCGAGGGGATGAAGAAGTAAAGGGGGATCGACATTACGAATGGAAGTTGGATCCGCAGCCCCAGAAAGAGAAATCTTCAGAAAAGGAAAGCCTGATAGAGGCAGTAATAACGAAAGAGGCGAGGCGACTTTTAGAGAAAATGAAAGAATAAATAAACTAAAGAAGAAAAAAGAAACCTTCCTAGAATAAAAAGCTTGCAAACAAAATATTCGAGTAGAGAAGAAAACTTCGGAATTAGAGTTTTTTTCCAAAGAATATTGGAAATCCAGGGCTGCTACGCTCTTGTTTCAAAATTCTTACTTTTCCAGGTCTAATTTTGAAAAAATTGCAAGTCTACTTTTCCAAAAATGTCCAGGAAATCAAATTTATTTTCGGAAGATTCTACTGATCGCAGACTAATTTACCATCAATTTCTTATACAATTATTAATTACTCAGGGTGTCACCCAAATTCTGAAAAAAAAATCCTTGACGATTCCAGATATCTCTAAATTGTTAAGATCTTACAAATATTTCAAAGATTTAAAAATTTTTCACAAAGATTTCGAAGATTCCAAATATCTCAAAAGATTTCAAAGGTTTCAGAAGATTTCAGAGATTCCACAAAGATTTTAAAGATTTCAAAAATTTTAGGCTGTCCTAGGCGACCCTCAAATTTGCTGCCCTTTTTCCTTTTTAATTATAAGATTTTTCGATTGCAGAACTGACAAGAGAAAAAAAACAATCCAAGTGAAAACAGACTTGATCTCTAAAAATGCTAAAACGCCATGCCACCCCTTAATATAATTAAAAGAGCTGTACTCACGTCCACATGTTTTTTAATATTAAAAACTTTTTATCGTAAGCAGATAACATTTTCACAATAAAAAAATATCTTCAGACATTTAGAATAATAATATTTATCTGTTCTAATTTCTTCCCTGATATAAAACAGTGGAAAACGAATTTTTACATCTTAAAATCGAAAAATAAAATTTTTCAAGAAAAAGAAATGAGACAAAAAATTATTCAGATGGTCTTTTTATAGAAACTTTTCCAGGGAACAATTTTCATTTCTTATTTTTTTCTTATATCTCGCTTCGTTTCCGAGAAAAACTGGGTATTTCGATTTTTTGAAAATAAAAATTGAATTTCTTTAAAAAAAGGCTCCAGCGAAGATTTTGTTTTTTATCAAAAAATAGTTGAAGTCATTTCAACGGAACCGTAAGCAAAAAAAAAGATTTTATAGATTTCACAGAAATTTCAAAATATTTCAATAGATTTCACAAAAATTTCAGAAAATTTTACAACATTTTAGAAGATGTCAAAGATTTTAAAAATTTTTGAGAGATTTTAAGCTTTCAAAGGGCTTGAATAAATTTCACAAAATTGTCTGAAAATTTGGTTGCATTTTTTTTCTGGACTATGGTAAAACATCTTTCTTGGTTAAAAATTGGTCTTTTTGTAAAACTTAATTCTTTTCGGTTGAAAAGTCTACTTTTATATTTTTGGTTAAAAATTTGTCTTTTGAGTTAAAAGTTTTATTATTTGGTTGAAAATTTAACTATTTTATTGAAAATTTAACAATTTTGTTAAAAAGTAATCCTTTTTGGTTGAAAATTAAACTGTTTTGTTGAAAATTCATCTTTTTAGGTTGAAAATTTAACTATTTTGGTGAAAGGTTCGAGAATTTGGTTGAAAATTAACTTTTTTGTCAAAAATTCATATTTTTGTGTTGAAATTTTAACTGTTTTGTAGAAAATACGTATTTTTTGCTTGAAAATTAATTTCTTCTGGTAGAAATTTCATCCTTGTTTGTTAAAAATGTAACTGTTTGGTTGGAATATCAACTATTACATTTTTCGTTGAGACTTTATTTTCATTGGTTGGAAATGCAACTATTTGGTTAAAACTTGAAGTACTATGTCAAAAATTCATCTTTTTGGTTGAAGATTCATCTCTTTGGTTGAAAATTCAACCATTTTTGAAAATTTTTCTTTTCAGGTTCCAAATTCAAAAATTTTGGTGGAAAGTTCAACTATTTGGTTGAAAATGAGCTTTTTTTGTTGATAATTCAACTATTTTGTAGAAAACTCGTCTTTTTTGCTTAAAGATTCAACAATTTGGTTGAAATTTTTCTTCTTTTCGACTGAAAAATCTTTCCTGGTTGAAAATTCAACTCTTGTTGATAATTCGTCTTTTTGGTTTGAAAATTCATTCCTTTTGATAGAAATTTCATCCTGTTCTGTTAAAAATGCAACTATTTGGTTGAAATATCAACTATTACATTTTTCGTTGAGACTTCATTTTCTTTGGTTGAAAATTCAACTCCTTGGTTGAAAGTTGAACTACTTTATAAAAAATTCATCTTTTTGGTTGAAGATTCATCTCTTTGGTTGAAAATTCAACTATTTTGTTGAAAATTTGTCTTTTCGGGATGCAAATTCAATTAGTTTGGTGAAAAGTTCAACCGTTTGGTTGAAAATGATCTTTTTTGTTGATAATTCAACTATTTTGTAGAAAATTCGTCGTTTTTGGCTGGAAAATTCAACCATTAGGTTGAAAATTTTCTTCTCTTCGACTGTAAATTTTTCGGCTGTTATAAATTTATTTTTTGTTGAAAATTCGTACTTTTGGTTCAAAAATTCTTTCCTTCTGGTAGAAATCTTAACCTTTTTTGTTAATAATGCAACTGTTTGGTTGAAAATAATCTTTTTTGGTTGAGAATTTAACTATATTTTTGAAACTTCATCTTTTGTGGCTGAATTCAACTGTTTTGATTTAAACTTACGAAACTTTTTTGGTTGAAATATTAACTATTACATTTTTCATTGATAATTCGTCTTGTTTGGTTAAATATTCAACTGCTTGGTTGAAAGTTGAACTATTTGTAAAAAATTCTTTGTTTTGGTTGAAGATTTATATCTTTATTTAGATCTATTTTGCTGAAAATTCTGATGTTTTTGAGTTAAAAATTAATTTTTTTTCAGTGAAATATTAACTATTCCATTTTTGGTTGAAAATTTAACAGTTTTGTTGAAAAGTTATCCTTTTTGGTTCACAATTCAATTGTTTTTTTGAAAATTCATATTCTCGTGTTGAAAATTCAACTACTTTTGTAGATAACACAACAGTTTGGTTGAAAATTAAAATATTTTGTTCAAAATTCGTTTCTTTTTTTGTTGAAAAGTGATTTTTTCAACTGGAAAATAAATTATTCCGTTTTTGGTTAAAAATTGATCATTTCTAGTTAAAAATTCAACTATTTCATTGAAAATTCATTATTCTGGTTGAAGATTCATTTCCTTGGTCAAAAATGTAAATAACTTTTAGAAAATTTGTCTTTTTGGCTTGAAATTTTCACAATTCGGTGGGAATTTTTTTCTTCTTTGACCGAGAAATCTTTTTTAGGCGAAAATTCGTATATTTTGTTGAAAATCGTTTTTTTGGATTGAAATTTATCTTTTTTGGAAAAAATTTTATTTTTTCTGGTTGAAAATTGGTCTTTTTTAGTTGAAGATTTTAATATTTTGTGAAAAATTCTTTTTTTATAGTAGAAAATTAATCCTCTGAGTCAAAACTTCATCTTTTTCTTTATCAATTCAACTATTTGGCTAAAAATTTATCTATTTCAGGCTTACAAAAATTGAATTTATGTTAAAAATTTAATGACGTTTTTTTGGAAGTTGAACTTTAAAATCTCAGATATTCCATGAGAGCCCCCTTATGCCTCACTTTACAAAAATCAAACGATTTTTCTGTGTAATAAATTGCCCTTTGTGTCAAATAGTAACAATATCTCATCAGAATCTGCAGTTATTGAAAATAAATATAACTCCAACAAATTTTGATGCGCGTGCGGAGTGTCTGTCCGAAAAAAAGTTATAAAAATTGTGGTAAGTTGGTCAGAAGAAAAAACGCAAGATTGATAAGATGCTGATTATAAGTTCAAGTCCCGGTCGAAGCGCCGATATTTTTATTTTCAAATTTTTTCATGCATATTAACAATACATATTAATTTACTAAAATATGCTTGAAAATTATGAGGAGAGAATTATTGAAGGTATTTAAAAAAATAAAAAATAAACTGTTGAGGCAACTGCGAGGGGCCCCTCGAGGGCAACCATGAGGGAGGCCCTTGTTGGACCTTTATGGATTAGTATGTCGTTTCCATCAGGGGCCATGCCTGGATTGCACTCACGAGTTTAAGGGCAATCCATGATAAACCCCTTTGAAGGCCCACTCCATTTTTCCAAACGCGTTTCGTAAAAAGTCTTCGTATTCCCCCTCTACTTAGAGCATTTTCGGCCTGTGAAGCCATAAGGGAAGCCCTTGTTAGATCCTTATGGATTAGTATGTCGTTTTCATCAGGGGCCACGCCTGGATTGTACTCAGGAGTCTGAGGGCAATCCACGATAGCCCCCTTCGGCGGCTTACTCCATTTTTCCACATTTCCCATCTATTTAGAACATTTTCGGCCTGTGAAGCCATGAGGGAAGCCCTTGTTGAATCTTTATGGATTAGTATGTCGTTCTCATCAGGGGCCACGCCTGTATTGCGTTCACGAGTCTGAGAGCAATCCATGATAGCCTCCTCTGACGGCCCACTCCATTTTTTCACACACGTTTCGTGAAAAGTCTCCGTATTTCCCATCTATTAAGAGCATTATCTGCTTGTGAAGCCTCTCATCGATACAGTTGAAAGAATGTTTTTTGGGATTCTTCTTGTAAGTGTGAGGGGGAGGGGGTGACATACTTGTGTAGTCCGAATTTTGAAACATTTTAGGCCTTGTCTCCTCCGAGTGTTAGGTCGGTCTAATATACGGAAAAATAGTGAAAAGAGTTAAATTAAAAGAGGTAGGGAAGTAGATAGAGAAAGGGAAAGAGGGAAAGAGGAAATGAGAGAGAAGGAGAGAAAGAGAGAGGGAGCCTCTGGCAACGGGTCGATCGAAAGCGCAGCGCAGAGAAATGCACCACCTTCGGTTGCTGGTCTGGCTGTCTGATCCACCAATACCATCGCAACTTGGAGGATTCAGACCCTCGGCCAACAGCCAAGCCGACTCGCGTTGGGCTAGGTCAGGTCTACCCGAGTTCCACTGTGCCATCCGCGAGACTCGTGCGCTCACCATTGTTTATTTACTAAACCGGATTTCACCTCAAAATCAAAAAACCCGGTCCAAAAACTAAAAAATCGAAGAGTTACATGAAACCTGCCCCCTAAAAAAGAACACAAAGCTCCGTCTAAAAAAAGGAGTTTCTTTTTCGTTTCCATTCTAAACCCGATTCTACCCCTCAATCAAAAAACCTAAAAACCTCCTCCTTAAAAATAATACAAAACCCCGAGTGAAGAAGGAATTTCCCTTTCGTTTCTATTCTAAACCTGGTTCCACCCCTCAATCAAAAAGCTTAATAACTTGAAACCTTCCCTCGGAAAAGACTACCAATCCCCGAGTGAAAAAGGAGTTTTCCTTTCGTTTCCGTTCAAAACCCGATTCCACCTCTTAATCAAAAAACCTAAAAAGCTCCTCCCTAAAAAAAATACAAAACCCCGAGTGAAGAAGGAGTTTCCCTTTCGTTTCCATCCTAAATCGGATTCCACCACTCACTCAAAAAACCCGATAATTCTGGAAAATCGAAGAGTGCGTTAAACTACCCCCTCTCCCCTAATAAAAACTACAAAATTCCCGAGTGAAAAAGTTGCCCTTTTGTTTCGTTTCCATTTTTCCTAATACGAGTGACTAGTGCTTTTGATTGAAGGACAGACTATGTACTGCAAAGTGAAGGATTTCTAAAAGAACAGTGTAATTTAGAGAAGGGTGTATTTGACAGAAGAGTGTTTTTTAAGGGATTTTACTGAGCCTTCTGATGTCCTGATAATCGACACCTGCTCGATCGATCCCGCCTCTGCCCGACTAAATGTTTGCGAAAACCAGCAAGTTAAGTCCGAGAATTGCAATTGCAATTTTGAGAAAAAGGTTCCGCAGTTCCGAGATAACATGAAGGTTTTTTTGAAAAAAATCACAGGAACACGTGAAAAGGAGAGGCAATTTTGAAGATTGGAAATCGGTACGTTTTAGGGCTGAAAACAACAACGCCCTTTTGTGAGAACGTCAGGGATAAAATATCAAAAGATTAGGGGTGCCTACAGTGGATAATGCAGTCTACATATTAATTATTAATTGAAAGCACAAATTATCCACATTAAGTTGCGTTATCCACTCTAGGCTGCAGCATCCACTTTAGGCTGCAGTATCCACTCTAGACTTCGTTATCCATTCTAGACTGTAAAATCCACAGCAGAAATGTCTCCCCTGAAAAATATTGTGCAGGTCAAGAATTGAGAATATATTTCAGAATATATTTCAGACCTTATTTCTGATATATATTTTTTTTAATTCAAACTTTAAAATTGCAATGAAAAGGGGGAAATTTTCTATATTTGCTGGAAAATCTGCACAGAAAATATGAAGTCAGACGCGGAAATTGAGTGGCGGGGGGATGGACCTCGGAGTTTATGGCCCCCTCCCTCTCCCCTGTAGTCGATCAATGCATGGACGGGTTTCACTTTCGCGGTGTTAAAGCGTGCACCGCTGCACCAGCGAGTGAATTTCACCAGCGAGGGTAGCTTCCCTCTCGATCGACCGATAGTCGCAGAAAAGTCAGTTTTCGCACAATGGAGAAATTTTTGTCAATTTTACTTTTCCTCGAATTATCAGATAAATAATTGAAAATGTTACAGATGTTTTATGTTCGTCATTAAATTCTGTGAATTGCTTGAATTTTCTAAATTCCTAGAATTTCGTGAATTCTTAGATTTTCATGAATTCTTTGACTTCTCTAAATTATCTGAATTCCTAAATTCCAACTTGAAGAAAGTCCAAGAACTTCAAAATCAGAAAAGTCAATTTTCGCGCAGTGGAGAATTTTTTTTCAATTTTACCTTCCCTCAAATTATCTAATGAGTTATTGAAAATGTTATAGATGTTTTATGTTAGTCATTGAATTCTGTGAATTTCTTGAATTCTGTGAATTACTAGAATTTTGTGAATTCCTAGAATTTTATGACTTCTTGACTTCTCTAAATTATCTGAATTCCTCAATTCCAAGGACTTAGAGAAATTCCAAGAAATCCAAAATCAGTAAAGTCAATTTTGGCAGTGTAGAATTTTTTTTAATTTTAATTTTTCTCAAATTATCTAACAAATTATTGAAAATGTTATAGATGTTTTATATTAGACATTAAATACTGTGAATTGATTGAATTATGTGAATTTCTAGAATTTGATGAATTCCTAGAATTTTGTGAATTCCTACAATTTTGTGAATTTCTTGAATTTTATGAATTCCCTGAGTTCCCTAAATTCCCTGAATTCCTGGATTTCGAGGACCTCAAAAAATTCCAAGAACTTCAAAATCAGAAAAGTCAATTTTCGAGCTGTGGAGAATTTTTTTTAAATTTTACTTTTACAAAATTATCTAATGATTTTCAAAAATGTCATAGATGTTTCATTTTAGTCATTGAATTCTGTGAATTGCTTGAATTCTGTGAATCCCTAGAATTTTTTGAATCTCTAGAATTTTATGAATTCCTTCAGATACCTAAATTCCTGAATTTTAAGGACTTCAAGACACTCCAAGAACTTCAAAATCAGAAAAGACAATTTTCGCGCAGTGGAGAATTTTTTTGAATTTTACTTTTACTCAAATTATCTAATGAGTTATTGAAAATGTTATAGATGTTTTATTTTAGTCATGGAATACTGTGAATTGCTTGAAATCTGTCAATTCATAGAATTCTGTGAATACCTAGAATTTTATGAATTCTTTCAGATACCTAAATTCCCTGAATTCCTAAATTCCAAGGACTTAAAGAAATTCCAAGAACTTCAAAATCAGAAAAGCCAATTTTCGCGCAGCAGAGGATTTTTTTTTAATTTTACTTTTCCTCAAATTATCTATTAAATTATTGAGAATGTGATAGATGTATCACGTTAGTCATTAAAGGATGTTAATTTCTAAAATTTTTTGAATTTTTTAGAATTTTATGAATTCATTGACTTCTCTGAATTAACTAAATTCCTAAATTCCAAGATCTTCAAAATCAGAAAAGTCAATTTTCGCGCAGCAGAGGATTTTTTTTAAATTTTACTTTTCCTCAAATTATCTATTAAATTATTGAGAATGTGATAGATGTATTACGTTAGTCATTAAAGGCTGTGAATTTCTAAAATTTTTAGAATTTTTTAGAATTTTATGAATTTCTTGACTTCTCTGAATTAACTGAATTCCTAAATTCCAAGATCTTCAAAATCAGAAAAGTCAATTTTCGCGCAGCAGAGGAATTTTTTAAAATTTTACTTTTCCTCAAATTATCTAATAAATTATTGAAAATGTTAAAGATGTTTTATGTTAGTCATTGAATTCTGTGAATCGCTTGAATTCTGTGAATTCCTAAAATTTTGTGAATTTTTTTGGAATGTCATGAATTCCTTGAGTTCGTTAAATTCCCTAAATTTGTAAATTCCAAGGGCTTTAGGAAATTCCGAGTACATTAAAATCAGAAAAGTCAATTTTCACGCAGTAAGGAAACTTTTTTAAATTTTACTTTTCCTTAAATTATCTAATAAATTATTGAAAATGTTATAAATGTTTTTTGTTAGTCATTGAATTCTGTGAATTCCTAAAATTTTGATTTTTTTTAAATTTTATGAATTCATTGAGTTTTCTGAATTCCTTAAATTCCTGAATTCCAAAGACTTCAAGAGATTCCAAGAACTTCAAAATCAGAAAAGTCCATTTTTGCGCAGTTGAGAATTTTTTTTCATTCTAGTTTTCCTCAAATTATCTAATAAATTATTGAAAATGTTATAGATGTTTAGTGTTAATCATTGAATTTTGTGAATTTCTAGAATTTTATACATTCCTTCAGATCCCTAAATTCCAAGGACTTCAAGAAATTTCAAGAACTTCAGAATCGGAAAAGTCCATTTTAGCGCAGTGGAGAATTTTTTTCAATTTTATTTTTCCTCAAATTATCTAATGAAATATTGAAAATATTACACATGTTTTAAGTTGGACCTTGCATTCTGCGAATTCCTCGAATTATGTAAATTTCTAGAATTCTGTGAATTCCTTAAGTTCCCTGAATTCCCTGACTTCCTCGAATTCCAAGGACTTCAAAATAATACAAGGAATTTAGAGGAATTCAGAGAATTCAGAAGAATTTAAAGGAATTTGATGTGACTTACTTGAATTGAGAAATATTTGAGCTTTTTAAATTCTTTAAATTCCTTAAATTCAAGGATTCCAAGAAGTTTAAAATAATGCAAGGAATTCAGGAAATTCACAAGAATTGAAAGGAATTCAATAAAATTCAAAATAACTCAAAATAATATACTAAACCAGAGGGTTTTTTTCCTCTCAATCGACCTGTTTTCGCGAAATGGAGAAATTTATTTCAAATTTACGTTTCCTTTTTTTAGTATTTATAAGGAAAAACCTTATTTGTTCCTTATGAATACCAATTTTTTCTTTCACAGACATTAAATCAAGAATACTCAACATTATGACATAATTTTGCCGAATTTTCGCAATCCCGAATGTGGAAAAATACGGAAAAAATAATTACCGAAACAGTACTTTCCCGAAAAATCAAAATTTCCGAATGAAAATAAAACTACCAAAATTGTTTATTTCTGAAATTAGTAAACTGCCCAATTTACAAATTCCCGAAAATAGCTAATTGCTGAATTTCAAAATTAACGAAAAAAATTAATATTTAATTGTTGTTCTCTATTAGAATAATTTTTTATTTAATATGGGGTATTTTAATGAATGTATAATAAATTTTCGGCAATTCAAAAGTTGGGAATTTTTTTTTTTGGAAACTTGATAATCTTATTTTGGAAATTTTAAAATTCGTGTTTTGAAATTCCAGGAATTTTCGGTAATTGTATTTTATTTCGGAAATTTCCATTTCTCGGGAGATTTTTGTTCCAATAATTTTTTTCAGTTTTTTTTCACATTCGGGATTTTGTAAAATCTTTGAAAACCTTGTAAAATCTTTTAAAATATTTGTGAAATGTTTACGAAGATAAATAAAACCACCGAAAATGTTTATTAAAGAAGTTGGAAAACACGAATTTTCAAAATGCTGAAATTTTGAGATTAGTCAAGTGTCGAAATTACTAATTTGCCAATTTTTGAATTCCCGATAATTTCACATTCCCAAAATTTCAAAATTCTCAGAAAAATGAAAAAATAATATTTTAATATTTTGTATCTACTAAAATTATATTATATTAAAAACTTAAAATTTTCGGGAATTTGGTAAAAATTCTACAATTTACTAACTTGGGGAATTTGAAATTTATGCATTTTGAAAATTCGTGTTTTAAAATTTCGGTAATTATACTATTTCGGGAATTTAATATTTTCGTTAACTTGAAATTTCAAAATTTTCCTAGTTTCGTTACTTTTCACTTTCGAAATATTTAATTTCGTTAATAAATATTTTTAGTAGTTTTATTTATCTTCGGTATTTTGAAATTTCGGAAAATACCAATTTTAGGAAATTATATTTTTGGTGTTTTTCAACATTCGGGATTTTGCTTTTTCGGGAAAATCATTTCGTCCAAAATTATTGAAAATATGATGTATTTTGTATGTTAGACTTTCGCTGAAAATTTTTATTTAAAAAAAATGGATATAAAATCATAAAATTTCGAAGAAGACTTAGAATGTCTAGAAAATTTAAGGTTGGGTTAGTTTTTTCACTGGAAATTAGCATTTTTATACAAAAATCATCATCAAGATTTCTAATTTTCAACAATTTCAGGTCATGTTAGCCTTCTAAACCGGAAATGGGTATTTTTGATAAAGATAACTAAATTTCAAAGATTAAATTTTTTTCGATAATTTACATTTTTCGGTTCTGTTAGCGTTTTTTACCGGAAATTTACATTTTAAAACAAAAATCATTACATTTCAAAAGGTTCATCATTTTTTAACAATTTCAGGTTATGTTAGCGTCTTGCACAAAAAATTGGTATTTTAAAACAAAAAACATTATAGTTCGAACAAGATTTGCAAAAATATTAATTTTGTATTGATATTAATTTTAAATTTCAATTTAAAAGTAGCATGAGACAAAAAGAAATAATAATCGCGCGCGTAGCGCGCGTGTTTATTTACCCGTTTATTTCCTGCTTTTTTACATCATATGTTTTTAAAATTCTAGAAATAGAAGAACTATGAAATAAAAAAATTTCTATTAATATTAATTTAATATTTCAATCTAAAAACTGCGTGACGAAAACAAAAATCGCGCGCAAAGCGCGCGTATTTAGTACCGTTATAGGCAATGCAGTTACGACTATACTTACAAATTCGCATAAAATTTCGAAAGAGACGTAATGCAATTTTTATGTGCATCTAATTTTTGAGTGTGATATTCGTTTGATTAGAAATTCGAGTGCAAAACGATTATCTGAACGTCTCGAAGTCAATAACAACTTTTAACTAAAATCTAGGCATAATAAAAAAGCTCTTAAAATTTTAATTATTAAGATAATTAATATTATAAAAAAGTATAGTCTTTTGAAATATTCTAGTCATCAAAAAAGACTCGATTTTCGATCCTAAAAAAAGCGTGTTTCTAATTTCAGAATTAATACTGTAAAACGGGGCTAAGCTAGACAAGAAACAGGAAAAGCGGGACATACAAAATTTTGAATTTCGCGATTTATATTTCATTTTCTGGTTGAAAAACGGCTTTCTTTGAATGTAAAGCGGGTGTTCCACTGTACCCCACGTGTCTTGCTTTACCCCACAAGTCCCGCTTAGCCCCGCGTTACGTTACTTAGAACAAAATAAAAAAAAATAAAAGAATGTAAACGTGTGTCCCGCTTTACCCCATATGCCCCGTTTAGCCTCGTGTTACGTTACTTAGAATAAAATGAAAAAAATAAAAGAATGTAAGGCGTGCGTCCCGCTTTACTCCATATGTCCCGCTTAGCCCTGTGTTACGTTACTCAGAACAAAATAAAAAAAAATGGAAAGAATGTAAGGCGTGTGTCCCGATTTACCCCATATGTCCCGCTTAGCCCCGTGTTACGGTACTTAGAAACAAATCAAAACATTAAAAAATTGACTGATTAATTTTGTGTGTTTTTTTTTTGTTTCAGTGAAGAATGGAGGCAAGCGAATGGGATCACGCGACCCTGAGGGAGGAGGAATTTGAACAACATGCAGTTTATTTGGTACCGGATGTTTCAGCATCCCCAAACGAATCGAATCGAGCGGAAGCATCGCTTCCTAGAAATTTGGTTCTCAAGCCTTCTCAAGCTCTAAACGATGTATGTTTATCAATAAAATAATTATTTATTTAGGATGCACTTCCGAAAAGATTACCCAAAAATATTAACTTGAACTTGGCCTAGAGGCTCCTACAGCAATTTAGTTTAAAGTCCCAAAAGGATTTTTGGTCCTTATTAATAGAAATGAAGTTATTAACATTTTTTTTAATCTCGAAAAATATTGATGTGAGAAAAAAATGTTTGATATAAAAGTTTTACACCTTATTTAAATACATATTTTTTGTATTCACACTTGTCCCCTAAAGTAAAAATTTTTCAAGAAAAATGACAAAAATGAATTTTCAAATTTTTTTTTTCAAAAATGTATTTAATTTTGTAAAATATCTAATAATGTTAAAGGGTAGACCTTGAAAAGGAGGAAGAAATGAGTTGGCACATATTTTAGAGGGAGAGAGCGATATGGGCCACACCCCCTCCCCCCGCTCACGCTGAACCCCATCTCCAGGGGCCCCGAAAAAAATGAGGCATCCTAGTTTTAAATTTTAAAACATTAAAAATTTTAATTTTAAAGCAGAGACGTTTCCTTAGGGGCCCCTAGAAAAGGGATTCAGCGCGAGTGAGGAAGGGGTTGTTGGCCACATCCCCCTAAAATGTTTTTGGATACTAATATCGGAAGTTTTTTAATATTTTGTAATAAAAAATCTAAAAATGCATTCTTTTTCGTTTTTCTCGAAAAATATTAATTTTAGAGAAAAAGTGTAGATATAGAAAAAATGGAAAATATGCATTTTTAGGAGATCTACAACTTTTATGCATAACATTTTCTTCTCAGATACATATTTTTCAAGATTTTTGAAAAAAAAAACTTATTTATGAAAAAAGAAAAAATGGGTAATAACTTAATTTCTATTAATCTGCGCCAAAAATCCTACTTTGATTCTCAACTGAGATTCAAAATGAACCCCTATGCCAAGTATTTGTACAATATTTTTTGATGATTTTTTCGGAAGTATACCATTTATTTAACTTAATTAATTTATTATTATTATTATTATAGATTAATTATTTGTTTTTTATTAGGCGTTGGGTGTTTGGAGCACGAGCTACATCCCAAAAGGGACTCGCTTTGGACCTTTGGTTGGTCAAAAGTACACCAAGGATTCGGTACCAGCCGATGCGAACCGGAAATATTTCTGGAGGGTAAGTTGTAAAAATTTATAATACATAATTCATTTCAAGATGTTTAAATCAAACTTGATAACAATTGGAAAATCTACAAAATAGAATTTACAATTTTTTCAAAATCCTTGATTTTTCCTAAATTCCTTGAATTCCCTGAATTTTCCAGATTCTCATAATTCCCTGAATTCGTTTGAAATCATTTGCATCTCTTTGAATTCTTTTGATTTGCATGAAATACTTTTAAACTCTTTCGGATTATTTTGAATTATTTCAACTTCCTTGAAAAATTCTGAATTGTCTGAATTCCATGAATTCCCCAAATTCTCCGAATTCCTTTGCATTCTTTTGAATTGCAAGAAATGCTATTAAACGCTTTCAAATTCTTTTTAATTCTTTCAACTTCCTTGAAACCTTCTGAATTCGTCCAATTCTCTAAATAACTAAATTCCCTGAATCCTTGAAGTCCTTGAATTCCTAGAATTTTATAAATTCCAGGGATCACAGTGGGTTACCAGTTCAAGCGTAGAGAAAATGGGGGAATTTTTCAGAATTATCAAAATTCTTTGAATTCCTTGATGACCTTAAATTCAGTGAATTCCTTGAATTTCTTGAATTCTGTGCATTCCTTTAATTCTGTGAATTCCATTAATTCTGTAAATTCCTTGAATCTGTGAATTTTGTGAATTCCTTCAGTTCCCTAAATTCGCTAAATTCAGTTTAATTCCTTTGAATTCTTTTGAATTTCATGAAATGCTTTTAAACTCTCTCAAACTCTTTTAACTTCCTTGAAACCTTCTGAAATCTCCGAATTCTCTAAATACCCGTATTCCCTAAATTCCTTGAATCCCTAGATTTCCGCAAATTCCAAGGATGCGTAAAAACACGTTTTTTTGGATTTTATTAACTGCACAAAGCTTAAAATGTCTAATTTTTTTAGGTATACAAGGACAACGAATTGTTCTATTACATCGACGGCTACGATGTCCAAAAATCCAACTGGATGAGATATGTGAACCCTGCATACTCTTCAGAGTCGCAAAATTTAATCGCCTGCCAGTATCAGGTAAAAATGAAAATTTTTCAAATTTTTGTTTTACACAAATAGTCACAATACAAGATATCTAATGAAATTTTGAATTTTCCAGACGCATATTTACTTTTACACCATCAAGCCTATTTTACCAAATCAGGAACTACTGGTTTGGTACTGTAAGGAATTTGCCGACAGGCTCAACTACCCCGAGACTGGTGAACAAATGCTTCAAAGAATAAGTGAGTTTCAAAAAATTAGTAAAAATAGGCGACATGTGCCTACAGAAAAGGGTTTCGTAGCCTACTTATTAAAGTATTAAAAATGTTGAACTTCTCTCCTTCCGCTACCACCCCCCACCACATTTCCCCTCCCTCATCCTCTTTCCTCCTCACCCACACTATACTCCCTACCCTCCGCTACATTCCCCTCCCTTCCCTCACTTCTTCTGCCATCCCCTTTTCACCCTGTCCTGCCGCACACCTCCTCACACCTCACTTCCCCTCACCTACATTCACTCTATTCCCCCTTCCCTTTCCCACCCATCACCACCCTCCACTACAATCTACTCCCCTCACTTTCACTCCCTCCCCTCACTTCCCCAGTCCACATCTCCCAACCCCTCACGTCTCACTACCTCACCTCCCCTATCCCCCTCTCCATCCACACTCCACTTCCTACCCTCCGATACATTCTCCTCCGCTCACTGTCACTCCCTCCCCTCACTTCCCCCTCTCAAATCCTTTTCACACCCTAACTTCATCTTCCCCCTCCCGCTACATCCCTCCTCAACCTTCAATTACCCTCACCGCACACCTTCTCACCACAATCCACCCCTCGCCCTACCATCATCGCCCTTACTTTTTTCCCCCTTACTTCCACACCCTTCTCTCAACTTCCCGTCCCTCTCAACCACTCACGACCCATCACCTCGCCTCCCATATCCTCCCCACCACCCATTTCAACTCCCTTTCTGAAATCCTAAAAATTAAAAAATTTCTGCTTGATTTGCTCAATTAGTTAACAATCTTATTTATTATTTTTTTTCAGGGCAACAAGTTCAGCAAGCGACACTCCCAAGCGAAATTCCCCCAACGGTGGAAATTGTCTCCCCTCTAAAAGATTCCACAATCTACGAAAGGCGTTCCCAATTGACCCCAACTGATGGATCCGTAAGGTCAGACGAAGGTTACCACTCGAATGGTTATCACGACGAGATTCTCACTCCCCCCGAAGAAAGCAGCGAATCAGATTCTGAGAACTACGTTCTCGATTTTTCCAAAAACGCCAAAGCTGCCGGAGCCGCAGTCGTAAAGCAGGACTCCACAATCGTTAAGAATGAATACCGAAAAGTCAAAATCAAAATCACTAAGACCTACAACAACTTCCAAGCTACCAAAAATCTCGACCAAGTTAAAGAAAAGGACGAACTCTCGAGTAGAGCCGCGACACCAGAACTCCAAATCCAAAAACCCCCGTCACCAATTCTTCAAAAATCGGGAAATCTTTCAGAAGACGAAATCCCAGAGAAGAACAAACCTTTCTACGAATCAGAACCAAAAAACCCAATTCCGAGGCCTTACCTCACCAGCTCGAGTTCCATTTTAGAGAACATTCTTCTAAGGAACAATACTGACAGCAACAATAACAACAACAACAACAACAACGGCAATCATCAAAGTCATCAGGTTGATTCTGTTACCCCACCACCGTCAAGTCCCACCGAGATGGCATATTCCTATAAAAAATCCCACCGGTATGGAAATATTCTTCCATGTAGTCCCGATTCGAGTTCGAATCTAATGCAAATCGAAAATGGAAATTTACCAAGTCCGAATTTGCCCTCCAGTGGAAATCTTTACTCAACTGGAAACATTCACTCCAGTAGTGGAAATCTTCTCGCTTGTAGAGACAACTCTAGAGATCTTCACTCAAATTCTGGAAATCCTCACTCAACTGGAAGTCTCCATATCCACTCGACAGTTAGTCCTGGAAACCAATCAATCAGTCCTGGAATTCACTCGACCAATTCGATCATTCATTCCAGTTTACAAAAAAGAAAAAGCAAGAGTCCATCACCCTCGACATCACCAATTCTTTATTCAAACTCTGCAGGGCAACTAGAATCATCAGTTTATCTTTCTTCCAGCAATCAGAGTGTTTCTCCAATTTCTCCAATCCAGTCTCCATCATCCTATCCTTATGGATTGTATCATCAGAACAATTTGCATAATGTCACGCCATTATCAATTAATTGTTATTCACCAACTCCACCTAGTTATGAGAGAGGTGAGAGAAGACTGGAAGTTCCAAGTAGCAGTCAACAGATACCTTCATCAACGATGCAGATTGATAGTAATCAGTTGATTGCTGGAACTCATAATCTGCACTTGGGACATCATCCTGGTTTGACTATTCATGCGAATTCTTCACTTAGATACTCTCCAGCGAGTAGTCTTTCGCCTGATGATCATGGATGTTCGCAAAGTGGATCCTTAAGCCCGAATTCTCAAGGATCGAGGGGATACAGATCTCTACCTTATCCCTTGAAAAAGAAGGATGGGAAGATGCATTATGAGTGTAATGTTTGCTGCAAGACTTTTGGGCAGTTGTCGAATCTTAAAGTGCATCTGAGGACACATTCTGGAGAGAGACCTTTTAAATGCAATGTCTGCACGAAGAGCTTCACCCAGTTGGCCCATTTGCAGAAGCATCATCTGGTTCATACAGGTGAGATCGAAATTAGAATTTTCATGATCATTCTGCGAATTACTTGAAATCGGTGAATCCCTTGAATTTCGTAAATTCGGGAAACTACGCGAATTCCTTGAATTCTGTGTTGGCCCATTTGCAGAAGCATCATCTGGTTCATACAGATTGGATCAATTTTAGAATTTTCATTATGAGGAATGGATGTTCAATTTTTTCGAAAGGACCGATTCTTAAATCGAGGTTCGATTTCAATTTCATTCTTGAATAGATCGATTTTTTCGGCTAAAAAATCGATTTTTTGGAAAATCCTTTCTTCAGTGCAATTTGAAACGATTTTTAGCTCGATTTTGACACGATCGATTCTTGACTTGATCTTGAATCAGCAAGATGAGAATCGATTAAAAAATCGAATTTTTGGCCCTTTTGGATCGATCTTAGGGATGTTCGATTCCGATTCGATTTTGGAAAAGATCGATTATTTTGACCAAAAAATTGACTTTTGAATAGATTTCTTTTAAAATCGTTTCTTCAATGCAATTTTCAACGATTTTCATCTCGATTTTGTCAAGATCCATTCTTGAATCGATATTAGATCGGACACTTGAGAATCAATTAAGAAATCGATTTTTTGAAACTTTAGGATCTTTCAAATAGCAAAGAATCAATTTCAAAATCGATTTTTTGATCAAACAATCGATCTTTTCAAGAATCGAATCGGAATCGAAGATCCCTATTATCAGGGTTGCTGCAGAAGTCTGGTTTTCAAATTCCATGACTTTTCCAGGTTTTATTTTAACAATTTTCGAAAGATTTCAGAAGATTTCAAAGATTTTACAAAGATTTAAAGGATTTCAGAAAGATTTTTAAGATTTCCGAAAGATTTCACAAAGATTTCAAAAGATTTCAATAGATTTCCGAGAATTCAGAAATTTCAAGTTACCGAAATTAGTGAATTCCCGAATTTAAAAAAAGTTCTTATATCTAAATTCGCACATATAAAATAAAATATTATTCTAACAGATCCAAAAAATAAAAATTTAATTTTTTTTTTCGTGTAAATGAATTTCAGGAATTTAGAAATTTCAAATTACGGAAATTATTATATTCCCAAAAATGTCAAATTTCAAAATTGCCGAAATTTTATTTCCCATATTTATATGGAATAAAATATTATTCTAATAGATGCAAAATATTAAAATTTTATTTTATTTTTTTTCGAGAATTGAAAACTTCTGGAATGAATTAATTTTAAGAATTCGAAATTTCAGCATTTCGGAAATTCGGGTTCTGAAATTTCGGTAATTATTTAATAAATTGGGTAATTTGAAATTCCCCGTATTTTTCTATTTTCGTTAACTGTCAATTTCGAAATATTTCAATTTCGTCAATATATATTTTATTTATCTTCGGTAATTAGTAATTCTGGAAATTTGTGTGTTTGAGTAATTATATTTTAGGTAATTTTCAACATTCGGGATTTCGTTTTGTCGAAAAAATTATGTTGTCTCAAAATTTCAAAACATTTAACAAGCATTTCAAAAGATTTTCCAAAAATTTTCAAAGATTTCACAAAGATTTCAAAAGATTTAAAAAGCTATAAACAGATTTTACAAAAATTTAAAAATATTTTACAAAAATTTCAAGAATTTCACGAATTTTTCAAGGATTTTAGAGAGATTTCAAAGATTTCACATCATTTTGAAAGATTTTAAAAACTTTCGAAAGATTTCAAAGGATTTTGCAAAGATTTCAATGATTTTACAAATATTTCAAATATTTTAGAGATTTTATAAAGATTTCAATACATTTTAAAAGATTTCCTGAAGGCTTGAATAGCTGATTTTAGGAGTGATCAATCCCTTGATCATATTATGTTTATTAGTGAAAAAAAATCAATTCGTATGAATTCGAAAAATTGAAAGTTCGTTTTAAAGTACTAAAATAATTGTTAAGAAGTTGAAATAGGTGCGACTAAAAAAATGCCAGTCCCTTTTACAAAATTCTATGACTTTTCCTGTCTTTCAAGAACTTTTTCATAATTTCATGACTTTTCTAGGTCTTCCAGTAGGGCGGGGTGAAAATTCTAAAATAAATCTAATCGTTTCGGCGCAGTGAAAAAAAATTGTCGGTTGGCATCCGCAAAAAGGAGAAAATAAAATTTTAAATCGGTTAATATCTTCCGATTGGTTTTTGGACTTGAGAATTCACATGTTTCAATATTCAAAACAAATTTTCTATTGATTAAAAATTTATAGCGAATTTTTTATATGTTCAATTTTTACTAGTGAAAAATAATAAACAAACAATAAATTCAAAAATAAATTTTTTGCACAATTTAGAATTTTTGGAAATGCTTAAAAAACGTGCTTTTTTGGATTGAGTCATATGTACACATTTTAGAGAAAGTTATATAAGTCGAACCTGAAATTTCTTCAGCTTGAACCAAGGAAACATTTTCTCATTTCGCTTTTTTCCAAAATAATGTTTCTTATTATTTAGAAATATTGGGATTTTGGATTTTTTCGTCTTTTGGAAACGTTTTAAACACCACGAAAAAATTTCTATTTCATGAAAGCAATAGAATAACATATTGCTTTGGTTCAAGCTGAAGGAATTTTAGTTTCGACACACTCAAATTTTCCCCAAAAACTGTGCATTTTACTCAATCCAAGAAATACATGTTTTTTCCACATTATCAAAAAATTCGAAATTGAACAAAAAAATTTTTTAATTCATATTTTTTATTACTGTTAGCTAGAAAAAACTGCACATACAAAAAATTGCCATAACTTTTTAACCAATAGGTAATTTATTTTGAATATTTGAAAATTTTAATTTTTAAATCCAAAAACCGAAACGAAGATATTAACGGATTTCAAAAATGTTTGTTCTTCTTTTTTCGGATGCTAACCCACAAATTTTTCCATTGGGCCTTGCTATGAACTTAGGATAATTGTTTTGTTACTATTTTTATGCGCAATTATTCCTCAATCTTTGAAAATCAAACTAATATCCCCTCTTTTTCAGGAGAAAAACCACACCAATGTGAAATCTGCAAAAAGAGGTTCAGCTCGACATCCAATTTGAAGACTCACTTGAGACTACATTCGGGTCAAAAACCGTACGCGTGTGATTTATGTTCGGCAAAATTCACCCAATTTGTACACCTAAAACTGCATAAAAGGCTCCACACGAATGAGAGGCCCTACACTTGTCAGGGCTGTGACAAAAAATACATCAGTGCTAGTGGACTCAGAACCCATTGGAAAACAACAAGTTGTAGGCCCAACAATATTGAGGACGAACTCGCACTTGCAGCTGCGGTCGGCTCTCCAACTTATTATGAATACGGCCCTGAGATGAATGTTGGTGAGTTGAAAAAGTATGAAAAATTAAAAAACAAAAAATTAGTCAAAGAAGGCACCATGCGCCCACAAAAAAGAGTTAATTAAGGCGATCAAATCTTTCCGCTTCCCTATCCTATCCGATCCCATCATCCCTTACCACCCCCTCACCCCCTTCCATCACACGCCCCTCCCTGACCATCCTCACCCTTAAACTCCCACGTACATACACACCCCTCCCGTCACCATAGATCCCACATTTCCCCTCCCATCTCATCACTTCTCCCATCCCTCCATACCCCACATTTCACCACCCTTCTCATCTCCCTCGCTCTCCCGCTTCCCCTCCAATCTCATCACTTCCCCTCACTTCCCAACCCATCCCTCCACACCTTCCACTCCCATCGCATAACTCCTTACACTTCCCTTCCCCACTCCTCTCCCACGCCCCCACTTACCCACCCATTTCATCACTTCTCCCAAGCCCTCGATTTTCCACCCCTTCTTCCACCAAAACTCTCCCATCTCTCCAATTCCCTTTTCCCCTTACTTCCCCTCACTTCAGCAACCCTTCCCTCACTTACCACTTCCATCTCATCTCCTTCTCCTTGTTTCTTCTCCCCAACCCTCTCATCACTTCCCCTCACCTCCCCTACTGAGAAAAAAGTACGACTATGAAGGTTACTGCCCGAGGCTATGAAACCCTAAAAATTAATACCCCAGTAAATTATAATGTCAAGATCATTATGAAGCCCATTTTTGTACACAAAGATTTCGAAGATTTCACAACAATTTCAAAGATTTTAAATATTGCAAAAAATTTCAAAGATTTAAAAAAATTTCAAAATATTTCAGAACGTTTCAAAGATTTTGCAAAAATTTTGAAGATTCAAGAATGATTTCAAAGATTGTAGAAGTATAAAAAATTGATAAACAAAAAATTAGTCAAAGTAGGCACCATGCACCTACAAAAAAGAGTTAATTGAGGCGATCAAATCTTTCAACTTCCTTTTTCTGTTCGATCCCATCATCCCCTACCACCCCCTCTCCCCTTCCGATCCCACGCCCCTCCCTGATCATTCTCACCCTTATACTCCCCATACATACACACCTTCCCTCTCCATCGATCCCACACTTCCCCTCCAATCTCATCACTACTTCCATCCCTCCATACGCCACATTTCACCACCCCTCTCATCACCCTCGCTCCCCCGCTGCCCCACCAATCTCATCACTTCCCCTCACACCCCATCCCATCCCTGCACACCTTCCACTTCCCTCACATCCTACCATTACCCTCTTCCCCTCCCATCACATACTTCCACACACTTCCCTTCCCCCCCTCTATCACGCTCCCAATTACTTTCCCATCTCATCCCTTCTCCTCCCAACCCCTTCTTCTACCAAATCCCACCCCACCTCTCCACATCAATTTTACCCTTACTTCCCCTCACTTCACCAACCCTCCCCTCACTTCCCTCTTCCAACTCATCTCCTTCCCCTTGTTTCTTCACCCCAACCCTCTCATCACTTCCCCTCACTTCCCGTACCAGGAAAAAAATATGATTATAAAGGTTTCTGCCCGGGGCTATGAAACCCTAAAAATTAATACCCCAGTAAATCATAATGTCAAGGTGATTACCAAGCTCATTTTTATACACAAAAATTTCAAAGATTTCAAGAAATTTCGGCACAACATAATTTTGCCCAAAAAGCAGAATCCCGAATATTGAAAAATACCAAAAATATGATTACCGAAATAGAGAATTTCCAAATGTTTAAATTACCGAAGATACATTAAACTACCGCACATATTTATTAACGAAATTGAAATCTTTCAAAAGTGCAAATCAAAAAAACAAGAAAAATTCAGAAATCATAAATTACCGAAATTACTAAATTCACAAAATTGCATAATTACCGAAATTTTAAAACCTGAATTTTCAAAATGCCGAAATTTCAAATTCCCAGAATTAATAAATTGTCGAAATTAATAAATTTCCGAAAATTTACAATACACTGAAGTCCCTGATAAGTCAGTCTGCAATATGTCCTTCCCAGAATTCTGTCAGCCCGCATTCGTAGGCGACGGAGTCTGAGGAGATGAGCGGGAGGCGTTGCGTGAGCTGTGGCGTTCAGCAGTTCCGTAACTATGAAGCGGGCAGTCTGAAATCTCGCGTACATATTTCGCATTTAGTTTTGAATACACGCGGAAAATTCTCTTTTCATTAATTAGTCTTCATTATTAAAAAAGGTCCATACCTTATGATGACAAAAATCTAAATTTGTACAAAATTAGGTTAATTAATATTATGTGTTCCTACTGGAAATAGTTCATTCGGCCCTGATTGTTGACATTGGAGTAGCTCCTTCATATGTCCAAGGCCATTTTAGGCAAGAAACAAAGTCGGACTTTTATGGGACTTTCAGTGTATTTATATTCCCGAATATAAAATAAAATATTATTCCAACCGATACAAAATATTAAAATTTTATTTTATTATTCCTTCGGAAATTTTAAATATTCGAGAATTTTGAATGTCGACATCTTGAAAATTCGAGTTTTAAAACTTCTGCAATTATACAATTTCGGGAATTTAATAATTTAGGTATTTTGAATTTTCTGAAATTTTCTAGCTTCATTAATTTTCACTTTCAGAATAT
>JAUMHM010000001.1:10294606-10313046 GCA_032362435.1 Melikaiella ostensackeni | reverse complement strand
TTTCCAGTATTTATTTGAAAATTCAAAATTTTAAAACTAAAAAAAAATTCCATTGTTTTAAAAATTATAGCGGATTTTTTATGTATACTCAATAAATATTAGAACGTCCACCCGAAAATTTTATAATGGGATTTTCGAGATCGCTGATTTCGAATTTGATGTCAAAAAATACATATTAAAGTTGGCAGATTCAACATGGTGGCCAAAATTTCAAAAATGTTACATAATTGTATGAAATTAGATATAAGGGGGTTTTCGAGGTCGCTGATTTCGAATTTGATGTCAAAAATTACAAATTAAAGATGGTGGATCCAATAAGGCGATAAAATTTGTATCAAATTTGGTATGTGGAGGTTTTTGAGGTCGCTGATTTCGAATTTTGATATAAAAAATTACAAATTCAAGACGGCTATTCAATTACGGCGACCAAAACTTCAAACATCTTACATCTTATATAAAATTTGGTATAAGGGGGTTTTTGAGGTCACTAATTTCGAATTTGATGTGAAAAATCACAAATTCGAAATCACGAATCCAGTATGGTAGTCAAAATTTCAAAACTCTTACATATTTGTTTCAAATTTGGCATAAGGAGATTTTTAAAGTCGCTGATTTCGAACTTGATGTTGAAATTTACTTATTCAAGATGGCGTATCCAATATGGTGGCTGAATTTCAAAATTTATACATATTTACATCAAATTTAGTATAAGGAGGTTTCTGAGGTCACTGATTGCGAATTTGATGTCAAAAATTACAAATTGAAAATGGCGGAACCAAGACAGCAACCGAAAATTTAAAAAATGACTGATTCGCCTCAAACTCTTTTCCTTTGATATTTAAATCTCCCTGAGTTGCAACTATGATTACAGAAATTTCAGAATTCAAAATGGCGGACGTCAAGCCTATTTAAAATTTAATGAACTTTAAGTTTTAAAAAGAAAAATTGAAATTGAAAGTAAACTGTGCGACCCATCAAAGGAAAAATTAAAACTGATGAAAAATTCTTTTTTTTTCAGGAAACATGCCGAAAGAGTGTGAGCTGGAACACATTGATAACTACGAGAGGCGCAGTGGGGCTCACGGACCTCATTCAACGTCTCTGCACAATCTCGAAAATTCAGTGGGACGTCCCAGTGTAATAGAATCGTCCCAACCACACATTATCGAGTGTACTTAAAAACTCTAAAATCCTAAAAATGCGAAATCCAAGTTTTTGAAATCGCAAAAGGTGCTCCAAGAAATGAGAATGAATCTCACCGCAGGACTTTTTACTCGATACGTAATATCGAGCTCGAAGAAACTTTTTTTCTAAAAGACTGTTTAGAGAGCACTTTAGTTCGAGTTATCGATTTCCTGTTTCACCTGCACCAAGGAAAGCCTCTTGTCTCACTTTATTCAGATCAGAACATTAAAATATTAATTAATTAATTAATTAAAATTCGAAATTAATAAGAAAATTTAAGAACGTTCAGCATTCAAAAAGAATAACTTGAAATCGTAAGAGGAGGCTTTCCTTTTTCTCCAAGAGACTGCGTGTAGGAAAGGCTTTTTCAATGTGAAAAAGCCTAAATTTTGAAATTGGCGGATTTTGTCGGCACCCGCCAAAAAATCAAAATAAAATAAGAAAGATCTAAGGAAAAATATCAGTGACGACACGACTGCAACTATACGAGACCTGTACCTGTAAATACTAACATTATTATTAATTATTCAATAATTAAGGTACACTACGTCGCATAAAGATAATATAACTTAAATAAAAAAAGCTCTAATTTATATTATATTATATAATTTATATCGGAAGGCTGCGCACACAGTTGTTAATTTGAAGCGCGATAGACTTTATATGGATTTTAAGGCCATGTAATATTTACTCGATTCCTACCTTACCGACATTTTTTCGCAACAGCTCACGTCCACACAAATTGTGATAACGACTTGGAGATCTGGGAAATTATATAAAAGGCACTAAGGAACGCTTGTATGGTACTTAATTTCTGGAAATTCTAAAGTAAATTTAAAAAAATTTCAAAATAAATGGTTTTTTTTGTAGTTCCTTAGTGCCTTTTAATGAATTTCCCAAATTTTCAACTCAATATCTCAATTCGTGTGGACGTAAGTTTTTGTCGGTAAAGTAGAAATCAGAAAAGTATTACATGGCCTTAACTATAACTTATTGACAACTATTGAATCTATTTATATGAAAGTAGAATTTATAAGGAAAAGATTTATTCGATTCTTACAGCTACATTAGAATACAATATTGAAATAGAATTTTCTCTTACATTCTCTTGAGGATGCTCAATTTAAACTTTTGTCCAAAATTCTGCTGCAAAACTTTTATTAGAAAAATTTACAACTTTTAAATTTAAAACTTTATTTTTCTAGAATTTTTAGACGTTAGTTTTTCTACAAACTTTTCGCAGCAGTAGAGTCTAAATTGCAATCAGTCAAAACTTGATTCGCAGTCAATTTTGACTGTTTTAAATAATACGGATTCAAGGACTGAAAAATCAGTCCAAAGTGACATCAAGTCAGTTAATTTGACTCACGGCGAAAATAAGTCATTTTAAATGATCTAATCTGTGATTTTCACTGATAAATCAGTCATTTTGATTAATCTAATCTGTTATTTTTGAATAGGTATATCAGTCATTTATGGTTAATTTCAATCACTTATTAAAATGTTGGAATTTAATGAAGAATTTTAATTTACAAATAATTTTACTATTTTATTATAGCAGACAAATCAGTCAGAAATGTTAATTGATTTATCTGTTAAAACGACTGTTTTGTCAGTAAAAATGAATGATTTTACAGTCAAAGGCTGAAGGGCAATTAAAAAATCGCGCCAACTCACTGTGGTGCAAGTCTGGAATTACTATTCAAAAATTTATTACTTTTCAATTATTAACCAATTTGATTTTTTTTATAATTAAGGAGCACTAAATTCTTGACAAACGTACCAAAGCGATATTATTAATTTTTTCAATTTTTAGCCAGAGCCGGGATTTAGGTCATAAGCCGCCCCTGGCCATTCTGAAATTTGGCGCCCTTTTTCAATTTTCATTACTACTTTTTTCGATGGTTCATGTTTTTCAAATTTACTTATAGCAATAAAATTGTACAAGAAGAGGGTAGTCGCTAGACCTGGAAACCTAGAAATGGCCGGAAGTTTCTTGAGACAGAAAAAAAAACCGAAAATGACTTTCAAGAATTTTTATTTTTCAGTCCTTTCTTAAATTGTTGAATTTTGAAAAGTATAAATGAAGATTAGACAATTATTATTCGTAACGATTCAGAGTAAAATAATTCAAGGATTCCAGTATGAGAAAAATTTAAATTGACCAATTCTAATATAAAAAGTGTTCCGTTTTAAACGAAGTTTAGAATAGATGAATTTAGAAAGTTTCTAATATTCAAAATATCATTCTGAACGTTTTTTAGAGTATGTAGTTTTTAGGAAATTTTGGTCTTTAATTTTTTTTCTGAATTGGAAAAGGGAATTTTTTTATTTTAAATGGTTCTAGTTCGGAAAAGTTTCACTTTAACTAATTTAATTTGTAGTTTAGATTTTATTACTTTAAATTCAAAAATTAACAGCTTTAATAGATTGAATTTTTTTATTTCAATCACCGAAAAATATATTTTTCTAAAAAAGGTACTTTCTTGTAGAGTTTGAAAAATAGGCTAGGAAGTAGAAAAATTATTGATATCACTTTAAGAACTAAATGCTCTTCAATTCTAAAAAAATCTTTCAAATCGATTGAAAATTGAAACTATATTTGAATAGTAAAGTCCAGATTTGCACCACTGTGTCGATTATTTTTATACTTGATTATTTTTATACTTGTCTTTTGTAAATCTTTTTCTCAGTGCAATAATCTCGCAATTATAAGAGAGTTTTTCATATTTTATCGCAATAGTTTTTTATACGACTTTTCATTATTTGCCTTTTATTATTGGTAAATTAATCAATTAATTTACCAAAGGATCTTTTTTTCTGAACGCCTTCTTCTTTTGCTCACTTGTACACAAAACACCAAACGCACTTGGAAATAATTAAAAAAAAAAAGGAAAAAAAAGGAAAAAAAAAGAAAAAAAAATCGAGGAAAATAAGACTTTATCAAAGATACGTTGATACTTCCCCTTTCACTTGTACGAGCCATCGTAAAATTTCAGAAAAATTTTTCTTTTGGAATTAGAAATCTTTTACGCAGGTTCGTCAAGTAGATTTTTATACTTGTTATTTTATTTTCAAGGACCTACTTCCAATAAAGTAATTAATAAATAATTATTTTTAGTCAAACTGTAAATGAGAGTCACTTTGAGCGCAGCCTACCGCCAAAAACGCAATACAACGGATAGTATAGAAAGTGATTCCAAATTTTTAAATATTTAAAAAAATTTTTAGAATCACTATTTTATAATTGTATATAATATAAATATTTATTCACGTATCGCAGATTCACGGGACCCTGCGCGGAACAATTAAAACGATATTTTTATTCCAACAAGTCGATTTTCATTTTGAAGGACTGCCCTCAGATATTAAAAAAAATTATTGAACTAAAACAACTGTTTTTTTATATAAATGAAAATTTCATGAAATCAAAAAATGTTGGTTGATTCAACAAAATATTTGATTGACTATATAATAACCATATTCTGAATCAACAAAAATTTTGTTGATTTAACCGAATGATTTTTTAAGTGAAGACAAATTTGTTTAAATTCTCAGATTTGACCTAAAAATTAATCTAGACTTGTGAGTAGAAAATCGTTTTCTAAATCTATTTGAAAAATTGTGATATCAATAATAATCGATCTAAAATGGGAGATATCCCAGTATGAAGACTGAGGGTTTTAAAAAGTGCTAAAGGGAATCAAAATTTAGAATGGTTTTCCTTCTTATATAATTGCAAAAATTTTCTTGTAACCTGTGAATATCTCGTAAATGAAAATTTAAAAAATTGAGTCGAAATTGTCATTTTTGTGAATTTGTAAATTTTTATTTCAGAGTCGATGAGACTGTGTAGGGAAAACCTCCCTACAGAGGATAACCTACAGTTAATCATTAATTAAAAATACTAATGTATTTAAAAAATTAATTTAAAGTAAATATTTAAGACACAGTGTTAACAAATTAAATTTAAAATTAATTATTTTAGGTATATTTTCACTTTGAATTAATGATTATCCACTGTAGGCTGAATGATCCACTGTAGATTTAATTATCCACTGTAGGTTGTATTATCCACTGTAGGCAAGTTTCCCCTAGGATAAATGTTAATTCTAAGGATTTGGCAGGTCCTTGTTAATCTGAAAATACGTGACAGGCATCGCAGAAATTTAGGGCATTATATGGAATGAAAAAAAAATGTACGCTATAGTAGCGATTTCTTAAAAACAAAAAAAAAGACAAAAAAAATTATTTTAAAAAACAAGCAGACAAATGAGTGAAAAATTATCAAAACACGGCGTCACAATCAAAAATAAAAATTTAATATCATTCCAAACTAGATAGAGTTCTAAATTTGCTTAGAAAAATCATCTGTGAAAAAAGCTCCTCTTTCGCTCCGCTGGGAATGGAACCCAGGTCTCCCGATTGACGGTCGGGAATCGGAAGACCAGGGTTCGATTCCCAGCGGAGCGAAAGAGGATCTTTTTCATAGATAATTTTTGCAAAAATAAGTTTACAAAAAATTGTACAATTGTCAACAATTGTCTCTTGTTTTTTTATAAAGTGAAAATTGGAAAAGACTATTTAAATTTTATTTCGATAAAGAAGATCTCAGCGTGGTCAATTAATTTTTAATTTTAGAATAAGGGTCTTTTCTAATTTTTCTATTATCAATCCATAACTTGCCTCGATTTTTTGCTTTTGCTTGGATCAAACGCACTATTATTATTATACGATATAATAATAATAATAATTAAAATAAGGAAACGATTAAAGAAAAAGCGTAGGTGCTTGCGACTAGATCTGTAATTGCGAGAATAAGGAAAGACAAGAGATTGTGTAAATAAGCTGAAAGTAGGATATGTCAAAGTGAGGCAAAACAGACGAGCAATATTTAGTTTTTATTCTTAATGATAATGAATAAATGAGTATAATAAAAAAGTACCGCTGTACTGACACACGCGCGAACACACACCTTCGTATTTAAACCATAAATAAATTAAATGTTAATTATCCTTATACTTCGTAAATAGTAAATTGTTACGCATTTATTATCATTATGATTATTGATATAGGTAATGCTCAATTAGCATTTGTTTCTTAAAATAAAGAATAAATATATGGCTGTTGGATATTTACTCGCGTCTGTCACTCTTCTATCCCGTAATTAAATCCAATTCTAGTTGTAAAATTTTTATTATTTTCTAAATTAAAAAAAAAACATTTTATTACAATTAAAAAATTTACTATTATCACGATTTAAAAAAATTCTGTTTTAACAATATTTTTAGTAGTATATTATTCAGAATTATTTTTAATTCACTCGAATTTAAGGGATTTCAAGAATTCAAGGAATTTCACGAATTCCAAAAATTCGAGAAATTCAGATAATTCAAGAAATTCAGATAGTTCAAGAAATGCGGAGGGATCCCGCGAATTTCTTAAGTTAAAAGAATTCCACAAATACATAGTATTCTTCGAATTCAACATAATACAAGGAATTCAAAATAATGCAAGGAATTCAGAGAGTTTATAAGAATTCAAGGAATTTAGATAATTCAGGGAAATCAAGAATTTCCAGGAACTCCTCGACTTTTTTTATTTTTTTGGGGAAATCGAGGAATTTTACGAACTTAAGGAAATTCACGAATTCAGGGAAGCCACAACCTAATCTACTTTTAAAAAAATAAAAAAGTGACCTATTTTACCTGAAAAATTAACCAAAAGTGACTAATTTCTAACCCAAAAAGTGACTAATGTGCATTAATAATATGATTTAATTTTATTTCAAATTCAAAAAAGTACGATGAAATTCATAAGAAATCCAGGTGAATCTATGCGAATTTAGGATGAATTCAGAGTAAGTTCAAAACAATTCAAGTTGACTTCAAAAGAGTTCAGGGTAAATTCAAATAAATTGACAAAAAATCAATATTTATTTCAGTCAAATTGGTGTTAATTTTAAAAAAATTCAAGGCAATTTAAGAGAGTTTGCTGAAATTTATAAGAATTTTACTAAAACGAGCAAAATTTTACAAATGAAAAAATTTCCATGGAATTGAAAAAAATTGGGCGTTCACAGAATTCATGGCGAATTTTAAAAAAAATCAATTGAATTGAAAAAAATTCAAAAATAAAAAAACAATAATGAGTAAAACAAAATCTTAGTTAATTTAAAGGAATTTAATGGAAATGAGAAGAATTCGATAAAATTCATAAAAGTTCAAGTGAATTGAAAACAAGTCAAAAATATTTAAAAAATTCATTGAATTCATGAAATTCAAAGTGAATTAAAAAAAATTCCAGGAAATTCAAAAATAATTTTATGAAATGCCTAAGAATTCAAGGCGAGTTTAAAAGACTTGAAGGTGAATTCACGAAAACTATTTTTTAAAATATAAGAAAAACTTGAATTGAGCAGAATTTAGTGAATTTAGAAGGATGTAAGTGAATTCAAAAGAATTCAGGGTGATTTAAAAAAATCAAGAGGATTCCAAAGAATTCAACAGAATTACGGTTGAATTCCAAATGAATTCAAATGATTTGAAGAAAAATCAAAAGATCCAAAATAACCCATTCATTTCAGTAAAATTGGAGTAAATGAAGAAGAAATCAAGCGAATTCAAGAGACTTCAATGAGACTCATAAGAATTCGAGTGAATTGAACATTATTTCAAAAATGAAAACTTTCCATGAAATTGAAAAAATTGAGAGTGAACAGAGTTTATGGCGAATTCAACAAAATTCAAAAATAAAAAAATACAAATGAGCGAACAAAAATCTAGGTGAATTTAGAGGAATTTAACGGAAATGAGAAGAATTCGATAAGGTTGATAGAACTTCAAGTAGATTGAAAAAAATTTCAAAAAATAAAAAAAACAACGAATGAAATGAAATGAATTGAAGTAAATTTTAAAAAATCCAAAATATTTCATTGATTTCACTTTATAATAAGTAGTTTTTTTCAAACTAATTCTTTTGAATCTTTGTTGAAAACGCGAAAAGCAAGTTCTAAAAATTTCACTGCAAACCGTATCTTTTTGCAGCAAACATTATTCTTTTGAGACAATCTTCAACTACAGTGCCACAGCTTAATTTACTTGGAAAAACTGAAAAAAGTGACTAATTTCTAACCCGAAAAGTGACTAAAACTGACCCTTATTGACAAGCGACACAGTGGGCTGTTTTAATATGGACCTACAGATTTAATTATTCGTAGTGGCTGGCCTGCCGGCGCCGGCAACATTGTTCGTTGCCGGCTGTTTTTTTCCTCCCGTGTGTGAAGTGCCGAAAAGCGCGTAGCGATGTATTTTTAGGCACTGCTTACGAATATGGCCATGAAAATTGTAAAAAAAACAATTTTCAATGTCAAAACTTAAAAAAACCACGTTTTCAAAAAGAAAAATGTTATGTTTACAACATTTTTTTTTAAATCGTATACGGGCGGGAAGGCACTCCTGTGATTTGTCACAGAAATGAATTTAGTCAAACCCCTAACCCTTTCCAACCTTCCGTGGGGGCGGAAAGGCACCCCTGTAACTGGTCACAGAAATAATTTTAGTCAAACCTCTAACCCTTTTTAACATCTTGTGGGGCGGGAAGGCACCCCTGTGACTTGTCACAGAAATAATATCGGTCAAACTCCTACCCCTTTCCAACGTCTTGTGGGGGCGAGAAGGGGCCCCCGTGCCTGTCACAGAAATAATGTTGGTCAAACTCCTACGCCTTTCCAACGTCTACGCTCACCGTATTTTCATGAAAAAAAATGCGAACAGATTATTTTTCTTTTTGCGAACATGATCTTTATCAGTTTTGACCTTGAAAATGATATTTTCAGGTATTTGCATGACTGTAAACGCAATTCGCTTTTATTTCGTATTTCGCTTTTTACGAAAAACAGCTGGCAATATTGTTGGTTGCCGGCGCCGGCTGTGTACACTCAACCTCAATTATTTCAGTGAAATGTGGGTAAATTTAGAAAAAATCGAGCGAATTCAAGACTTTGATGGAATTTATGGAAATTCAAGGTGACTTTGAAAAAATTCAACAGAACTCCAAAAAATTCAAAAGAATTAAAAAGAATTCAGGCAATTCAGAATATAAATTGATAAGAATTCAGAGTGAATTCCAAATTAATTCAAATGAATTGAAAAAAATTTTAAAAATCCAAAATATTCCATTGAGTGTAGTAAAATTGAAGTGAATTTAGAAAACCTAAAGTGAATGTAATAGAATTAAGGGTGAATTTGAAAAATGTAAGAGAAATCCTAAGAATTCAGGGTGAGTTCGAAAAAATTTAAGAGGATTCCAAAGAATTCTGAAGAATCAAAAATAATTCAGGATAAATTATTAAGAATTCAAAACAATTCAAGTTAAATTCAATCCTGGTAAAAATTTCGGATAGGTTTGTGCACGATTTTCTTTCAGATTCTCTGCGAGATCTGCATTTGAAGCTTTCCGTTTCTATCAGAAATTTTGACTAATTTTGATCGAAAAACTCAAGTTAGTGCAAATTGCTTGTAAATCGGCTATAAATGAAATTGACAGCATTTTTGCTCAAAATTTTATATTTATTTTTCATCAGAAATTTTCGGAAAGAATCAGATGCAGATCTCGGAAAGATTCGGAAAGAAATGAAAACGATTGGATAGCTTCTACAAGAACTTTTTATCAGAAATTCCTGGCAGGGTAACAAAATTTAGGGTGAATTTAAAGTAATAAAAAAAATTCAAGAGAAATCAACAAAATTCGAGGTAAATTCAAAATAATTCAAATTAATTGAAAGAAATCCAAAATATTCCATTGATTTCGGGAAAATTGGAAGGAATTCTGAAGAGTTCAAGGGAATTCAGAAAACTTCGTTGAAATTCATAAGAATTAAAGGCGAGTTCAAAAGACTTAAGTGACAAATCAATAATTTCACTAAACTAAACTAAATACTAAAAAAAAAAACTGAACTAAAAAAAATCTATTTGATTCAAGAGAACTGAGTGGATTTGAATTCAGAGTGAATTCGAAAAAAATCAAAAGAATTCCAAAGAATACCGAGTGGATTCAAAAAAATTCAAGACAATTCTTAAGAATTCCGGGTGGATTCAAAAAAATTTTTGAGAAGGTTAAAGAATTTTAAAAAAATCAGGATAAATTAATAAGAATTCAGGGTGAATTCCATATGAATTTAAATTAATTCAAAACAATTTAAAACATCAAAAATATTCCATTGATTTCAGTAAAATTGGTATGAATTTAGAAGAATTAAAGTGGACTCAAAAGAATTCATGGTGAATTCGAAAAAATTCAAGAAAATTTTAAAGAATTAGAAAGAATTAAAAAGAATTCCAGATGAATTAATAAAAATTCAGGGTAATTTCAAAATAATTCAAATTAATTGAAAAAGATCCAAAACATTCCATTGATTTCATTACAACTGAAGTGAATTTAGAAGAATTCAAGGGAATTCAATTAAATTCATACGAATTCGAGATGAATTTAAAAGAATTCAAGACAATTCTGAAAGAAAAGTGATTGAAGTGATCTTTTCATTTTGAAAAATGACTTTATCTTAAAACAGTGACTAAAAAGTGATCTGAGATAAAAAAAAGTGTCAATGTAACTCTGAGTGTCTGGAAGACGATATTTGGCTTAAATTCTAAGGATGAACTAAGCTTGCGACTTTACAATGAACGCATTTCTCTTGCTAAAGTTCTAGAATTCAAAACTCTTTTTGCGAATTGTCCTACTTTGTTATAATTTGCTTCAATTATTTCCCACTTTCCATTCATTTCAATTTGCAAATATATTACATTTACTTAACAATAATTACGATGTAATGTACAGGTAGTAACATATTCTCACACTGTGCATAGTGAAATTACTATTTATTTATATTAAAGTTGTATTTTGGTTTATTATGAAATTACTGTACACGTACATTACTTCTATAGTACTAGTATATGAATACTATAATACTATATGCAGTGAATTTACTACACGTATATGCATAATGCTTCCATTATATTTATAGTACAATCGCTATAGAAATTTCCAACATAATACACTGACTTTTTAATGTAATTACCAGTCGCACGTAACATTCTAATCCGTCTGCGGATCACAAACAATATTACAATAAAAATATTGAATTCATGGTGTAATGGACTGCAGTTTATACGTGGTTTACCAGCTCTACACGAAAATACCGTGTGATTTTGAGACAGGCGCCTACCGGAGTTTCCTTGACTTCATCTGGGGTCAAGTTGGTAATCGTGCCGCTGTACATGTTTATTTTGCCCGTCCACTATCACCGCTACCTTTATACATTTAATCAAGAGCCCTAGCGAAAGTTTCGGATAGGAATTCATTCCGAATCATTCAAAATTGTTCCGAAAGCTGTATCCGAACCAATCCGAAAAAATTTCTCAATTCCGATCAATCTAAATCGTTTAAAAATTGATCCGACTCAATCCGAACTTCCAATTCGAATCAACCCGGACCAATCTGGACCAAATTTCTAATCCAAATGAATCCGAACTCGTAATGACATATACTGAATTTTTAATCCGGATAGATGTGAGTTCGGATTGAATCAGATTCATTCGGATTGAAAATTCAGTATATGTCATGACGAGTTCGGATTGACTCGGACTAAAAATTTGGTTCAGATTGGATCAGATTGATTTGGATACAGATTTCAGAATAATTCGGATTGGTTCGGAATAATTTAGAATGAATTTCTATCCGAAATTTTCACCAGGGAGTATCACTACTCTCCAACATTGCAAAGGCGTCACCATCGGATGTTGATAATACCATTTGTTCTTAGGGGTTGGCATTTGAGAAAAGGTCCTACGTTCAATTTAATTGGTTAATCTGCACGAAAAGAGTATCTTCGAAGTTCGAATATGCGGTGCGGATTCCTAAGGAGAATAAGCCGAATAAATATAAGTTGTTCAAGTTCACATTCTAGTCCGTCAGAAAGAAGCCTGGTAGGAGGAACCACGCACCTGGCAGGAGGAGACCTGGACCTGGCACGAAGAGGAGGCTTGGCTGGAGGAAGAGAACTGTCAGGAGAATGTTGCCTATCAGAGAAAGAAGAAGATCCGTCACGAGGAATCCGTCACGAGGAACATCAGGAATAGGGTCACCATTAGGTAAACACTCGAACTGCGAACTTAAGTCTGCAACAAGAAACAAAGGATTAATAGTATATTGTGTGACGAGGGAAGTAAGTTGGTCTTCACTGACGAGTGTGAAGTTTGCTACACGAGGTGCAGGCGCCAGACTAAAATATATAAATTTAAGGAGACGACGTATGAACAATATTCAGAGAACATTATTCGGGGTAAAATCTCAGTTTGCCCAAATTTTATTTCTCCGAAAATTCATTTTCCCCAAAAATTCAAAGATAGAAGTACGAGTTCGTGAGATAGAAGTCCGTATATTAAAAAGTCACGAAAGTCGCTAATAACAAAACTAAATGAATAAATCACCAAAAGATGTCACCGCGTAGGAGCTTCTTAAGTAAATAAACACATATAATATTTAAAAATTTTAAGTTCTAAATGTTTTGGTTTCTGTACTGTTTTCTCCCAAAGGAAATTTACTTTTTCAAATACGAACAATTTTAGGTTTTTGATCCAATTCCGGCGAGGATTCCCTAAGATAATAACCTAAAATTGTTTGAATGTGTAAGTTTTCCGAAGGATCTAACTGTTTCTTTTCAAAAATATCTAATTTCGGCAAAATATCATCCTAAGGCTTGAGAACTGCCGCTACAAAAACAATTTACCCTACTGAATGAAAATCTCTGAATATTCTCAGGGAAAAGTCAGACCTCTTTCAGACTATTTGCAGGCTCGATTTGAATGATTTCGTCTCTAGAGATATCTTGAGAGATTTGGGTCCTTTTTTACGGCTTAATTTATGGCAGTCGAACCTTGAGGATACCGAAGTACGACAGTTAGGATATTTAAGGTCTCGCTATCATGAAACCTTCATAAACCTTATCCCTTTTAACACTTTATAAATCATTATTTATTTATTTACATGCATATATTTATACGTGACAACCTATATATTTACATTTATATACAATATTCCTCTGATGGTAAATCTGAAAATGCTATATGTTTTTACGCATCACGTACAGTTTACGAGATATATACAAAATATGATAGATTTTTTAATTTTCAAAGCAAATTTGAGATACGCTCATCTCGCTTTACTTGTCCGACCAATCTATGGCCGGCCTCACGGTTGTTCACGCTTGAATGCTTCTGTCTTCCCCTCTGAGTGTTTACTCACCCGTCGCGTTAAATCCGGTTGAAACTAGATTTTAATAGCCTCCGCAACCTGGCCGACCAGACCCGAGGCTAGCTAGATTACGCGAGATGAGTGTATTTTGTAATTGTAAAAATCCGTAGATTCTGATTCTTCAACTTTCGAATCTCTAATTGGGAAATTGAAAAAAAAATTTACTCTTGAAGCTCTTACATCTGGCCAGTGCACTGCAATTTTACTACAAAAGAATCCGAGTGGAGCCTACTCTTTCAAGGCAGCCTCTGTAATTCCTTGCTATTCATAAAAATTTCGATTATATTTGCAAAAACAAGTTTATAAGCCTTCAGGAAATTTATGAGGGCTGCTTGGATCTTTAAAAAGTGCTACTTGTGTACTTGCAGAGAAAATCTCAGAAACTTGACGGGGCCTGAGAATATTTAGAGAATTTCCAGTGAATTTGTATCGGTAGGGTACTCACCGTCATCTGCTCAGACAAGATGTGTAGAGCATGATTCGTCGAAGCTGTTGATGTTTTGAAATAATGGGAAGGTGCAAAAATCAAAGCCATTGATTCTAAGGAACTTTTCAAGCCTGACAAGTTTATGGCTTGGATACCCAGAATTTCTGAGGAACCGTCGTCGATCTTGAAGTGATTGGCAGTCCAGAACCCCATACTAAAAACAGGGGAGTGGGTTATCGTCGACGTTGAAAGCGACACAAGCCGACCCAGTTAGTCCTCAGTGCGGATCATTCAGTCGTCGAAAGCCTCGAATAAATTGACTGCAGTCCATATCTGGAGATAAAGAGGATTCGGATGAGAATACTTTACAAACCAAAGGAGATGACGAGGAAGGTAGAAATGGAGCCGCCCTTGAGAAAACCGAAGGAGAACGCTGGCTCTTAAGTGAACAGCGTAAGCACCTTGGGTTTTATCCAAATAAACCTTCTCCAATGTAAATCTGCGTCGGTTGTCTTCAGCAGGCGTATTACGGTGAGACAAACAGCTTTTGCCTCAAGAACCCTAATGCCACAAGGTAGAAGTGAAGAGTATGAGACAGAAATGCTCTATAATCTACAATAGAACTGATGAGAACCCTAGGGCAGCGATTTATGTCCGAAGGGATATTGATTATATTAGCTTACCTAGATTCTGTACCAAAGATCTAGTAGCGATTTAAAGCGAACACCACAAAGGAGGGAGACGTCAGCCCACGGCGATTTGCTTAGCACACCTGTCATTCGATTTTTTGGACTCGCCACCATCAGAAGAGTGGAGAAGATTTGTGGATTACTGCAGTTTAAAAGGATGACCACTGATCGTTGGATGTGATGCGAACGCGCATCATACAATATGGAACAGTAAGGACATCAACAACAGAGGTGAGTACCTTTAAGATTACCTTTTAACTACCGATTTGACCATATTGAATCATGAGGGAACTCTACTTGAACTCATGCAAAATGCCCTCAACATTGTTGAGAATTGGTGTAAAGATCGTCGCCTATCTATTAACCCGGATAAAACTGAACTTATGGTCTTTACGAGAGGCAGGAAACTGCCTGATCTCAAGAAACGTAAGTTCTATGGAAAAAAGGTCGACTTCTCCACATCAGATAAGTATCTAGGCGTCATTTTTTACCCTAATCTAACCTGGAAACTACATGCTGATACGTTAGTAAAAAAGGCTGAAGCAGCCTTTTGGGCTTGTAGAGGCGCAATAGAAAAAACCTGGGGACTCAAACCTAAGGTAGTTTACTGGTCATATACGGCAATCATTAGACCGATTATAACTTATGCCTCATTGATCTGGGTGCCAAGAACCAGTTTGATTAGTTCCAGGAGTCAGCTGGAAAGCCTACAAAGGGTCTTTTGCCTGTCAATTGCTGGAGCAATGAAAACAACACCAACAGCGGCATTGGAATCCATCTTAGGTATGCCACCGCTGCATGATACAGAAAAGAGTGTATTGACAGGGGATGAAATCGTTTCCATGCACTCTGATAAAATTTTTTCTTTGAAAAGAGTTATTCTTGCTCTTAAATAGTGATTTTTTGACACTAAACAATATTTTCGACTTCCTAGAAGCAACAGTGAATTTTTAAAAAAATTTTAAAGTTCTGCTTTAATTAAATTCTTTTTTTTTTTCAACAGAGTTTCTTTTGCTTCCAGATAGTGATTTTTCGACACTAAACAATATTTCCGACTTCCTAGAAGCAACAGTGAATTTTATAGAAAATTTTAAAATTCGGCTTTAGGTGAATTTTTTTAAAATATAGTTTCTTTTGCTTCCAGGTGGTCATTTTTCGACACTAAGCAAAATTTCCGACGTTCTAGAAGCAAACAGTGAATTTTTTAGAAAATTTTAAAGTTCGGCTTTAGGTAAATTTTTTTCCTGTTTGAACAGAGTTTCTTTTGATTCAAAATAGTGTCTTTTCGACACTAAACAAAATTTCCGACGTCCTAGAAGCAACAGGGAATATCGGGTGAAAATCCGAATTTTCTGATGTTGGCCTATAAATGGCTACAGCTTCTTGGAAATTTAATTTTTCATTAAGAACGAATGTTTAATGAATATTTTTCTTTTCTCTTACTCATGAAAAATCAAATAACAAAGTAACGACTTGTTACTTTGTCAAGTAGAAGGAAGACAAAATAAATTAAACAATTGAGCAAAAAATCCAGTTTTCAGAATTTTATTGAAAATTTGTCCTACAATCACCGTCGTGTCCAGATTGAATGGTTTACAATTCTTATAAATAGTAAAATATCGTGGTAGCCGTACTTCTAAACAAGGAATATCCTCCCGAGAAGATACGATTTTTTCTGGTTAATTTTCTGTATACTTCTTGTCAAATTCGCAGAGGAAATTCAGCTTTCCTAACTAAATTAAGTCAAATACGTTCCCGAACACATATCTAATCAATCAAAACTCAGCCTATCTAAATCATCATTTCCGCTTGGACATTTCTAAGCTCATTAGAAAAATAATACAGTTTTAGTATCTGCACCGACGGAAACTATTCTCTATCAATATTGCGCGACTGAAAGTATTCACATAATTGCAATGATACAAAATTCAAATGAAAATCATCTAAATGCAGGAGAAATATAAACGAACCTCTGAAATGAAGGAAAGGCGAATTTGAACAATTCAATATAGCTAAAACTGCTTAGAGAAAATTCCTAAAATATAATTTAAAAAAAGTTACTAAATTTCCCAACTCGACTAAATTTGCAGCTCTAAATAAGATTCAACTCAGAATCAAAAGGAATTCAGGAATTCAGGAATGAGAAATATGAATCGAAAAAAATAAAGAACTGCTCTTCTTCCGCGAATTTCCGCATCAACTCGAAGAAGGGAGTCAATAGGAATCGGAAAATGTTACCTATTTATCAAGGTACGGGACTGTCGGTACCACTTCCGCTATTTTCGCTTTTGGCTTCGTTCTTTGTCGCGGCAATTCGGTCCCGTTTCGTACTTTTCGATAAAGTTGCCACTTCCTTCAGCAATCCGGAAATCTTCTGTTGCATCGAGGAAATTTTCGCGTCGTATTCCTTTTCTGTTGTCTTGAATCTATTGCGCAATTCGGCCTCGGCGGTAAAATTCTTTGCCTTTAACTCTGTTAGCTGCAAAGACAAATCATGATTAAGTAAAATCAGACTAGAAAATTTCTATTTAAAATAGTTAAATTCTTAACAATTTAAAATTGAATGGTACCGTAGAATCCACCCAACTTCGGACAGCTATTTTTCTTGGACTTATACTCATTTTTGGGAAACCAAATTGGCTTCTTACGTAATTTCTGACTTTGGACTCAAAGTTTTTGTTTTTATACTATTTGGTCATGTAGAAGCAAAAAAAATGCGTGTCCGAAGTTTGGGCCAATGTCCGAAGTTGGGTGATTTCACAGTAGTGAAAATTAATGCAGAGCTCGGACTCACTTCAGAGATTAAAAATAGTGTCAATAGTGGCATGCATTTTTTTTCAAATAAACTTATAATATAAATCACGCATGCCTCAGATCACGTAGAATGCTTTTTTAAAAAATCATATAAGTGACACAATTCGCATGAAATTTCGAAAATTTTATTCCTTTAGGAATAAAGAGTAAAAGTTTCAGATAAAGACCTCCAACTTGTAACATATTTGTCTTTATTTACGAGGAGAATTAGATCAAACGCTATATGTATAGAAAACTATGTGAAATAATAAACAATATGCAGTAATTTCAATTTTCTTGTTTCTAACATAAAATCCTATGGGCACAAATGAAATTATTAAACTCACTAAATTTATCTTTAAAGTTATAAGGCATAAAACAACTAAACAAAACAGTATTGCAATGAAACCCCATATTCTATTGATAATTTTGCATTCTATGAAGGTATTTTGAATTTCTAATATTATTTTTTTATTTTATTTTATTTCTTATTATTTCCACAGATTTCAAAGATTTTTCAAAGATTTCAGAAAGATTTAAACGATTTCACAAAAATTTTTTAAAAATCAGAAAGATTTCAAATATTTCAATGATTACACGAAGATTTCAAAGATCTTCAAAATTTGAAAACATTTAATTTGTTCATCTTTTAGTATTCAAATTTGAAATTATTCGATTATGGATGTTTTCGACTTTAAAATATTCAACCAATAAGTGATACAAATTTAACTGGTAGAACTTTGCAAAATTTATTTTCAAAAAGTTCAAAATGTCGTGCAATAGGAAGCCTGAGATTTCCGAATTCCAGACCTTTTCAGGTTTTTTCAAAAGCAGTTTTTAAAAAATTCTAACCCTTACGCTGACAGTTCCATTCCAGAAAAATTTTGAGTCTTTTAGATGAAGAGAAAAATATCATTATGGAGAATAATCGCATAAAATGAAAGTGCTTAAACTCTGATCTATCTATCTATCTATCTATCTATCTATCTATCTATCTATCTATCTATCTATCTATCTATCTATCTATCTATCTA
>JAUMHM010000001.1:10260655-10276241 GCA_032362435.1 Melikaiella ostensackeni | reverse complement strand
TTCTTTGAGAACCCACTCATTACTGACTTTGTCCATTAGCGTTTTACCGCACATATTCCGCAGGAACTGCATGCCAATCCTTTTCGCATGTAAATTCGCCTTTTGGTTGAAAGCTCAACTGTTTTGTCGAAAATTCGCCTTTTTGGGTTAAAAATTCAACTCTTTTTGTAGAAAATTGAACTATTTGGTTGGAAATTAACTTTTTGTTGAAAATTCAACTGCTTTGTAGAAATTTCGTCATTTTGTCTTCAAACGTCAACAATTTGGTTGAAATTGTTCTGCTTTCTTGACTAAAAGATCATTCTTCGTTGAAAATTCAATTCTTTTGTTACATTTCGTCTTTTAGTTATGAAACTTAATCTTTTTTGGTAGAAATTTCTTCAAATCATCTTTTTTGATTAAAAATTCATTTGTTTGGTTGAAAATTAGCCTGTTTTGGTTGAGGATTTAACTATTTTGATGAAAATTCGTCTTTTTTGGTTGAATTCAACTATTCTTTATCAAAAATTTAAATCTTTTTTGGTTGAAAATTCAACTACTTGATTTAAAGGTGATCTACTTTGTTGAAAATTCATTTTTTTTTTTGGTTGAAATAATACTTTTTCAGTTGAAAATTGAAGTTTTTTGTTTTAAATTTATGTATTTTGTTGAAAATTCATCTTTTCTAGTAGAAAATTAATCTTCTTGGTTAAAAATTAATCTCTTTAGTTGAAAATTTATCTTTTTTAGTTGAAAATTCAACTATTTGGTTGAAAATTCATGTATTTTGTTGAAAAATCGTCCTTTCTGGTAGAAAAATGTTTTATTTACGTAATTTTACATGATAATATAATAAATGAACATTTTAACCCATAAAAAAATGGGAAAAAACAGGGATCCGAACGAAACGAAACAAAATAATTTGTTCCTTTTTGTTACGTCACGTTAATGTGTACCGAAACTTACGTTATTTTCGTTACTGTTATTGCGATCAACAACAAGAATCATTTCTACTTTTGTTTCGTTTCGTTACCAAAAGGAAGAAACTAAACTACATAAAGAAATTAACGTTTTGAAGTAATAACTATAAATAATTGTATTAATTGAATACCCAAGAAAATAATAAAGTGGAGGATTTCTAGTATTCACTACGGCACTTAGCGGATTGAATTTCAACATTCGTCAAAGGCATTTCGGGGAAACCCCTTCTAAGGAATCTAAAAGTCGCAGTTATGGGAACTAAGACAACCCGTATACATCAAAGCATTGACCAGGTCACTCAAACATATTCTTCGAGAAATGTTGAGACTCTTTATTTCTGCGAAGGCTAAATTAAGTGTTTTCGAAAAAGTATAGATGATCTGGCTCCGCTCGAATGCATACCGGGTTGAAATTCAAGTTTCCTCAGGAATATTTGACAATTAAATCTTCTAACCTCCTGCAACAAAAAAAAACAACAAAAAAACAGTTTCTTTGCTGACATATAGCCTCTAAGCATTTTAAGAAGAAGGTTAGGTTTTAAATTTTCCTGAAGACTTTCGAGTTCAACCGAGTAAAATATGTTTCAGCGACCTAGTGAATCGTATAAAGCATGCTTATAGTCCGCTGATAATCAAGACTTCCAGACCTTTACGGAGGGTAAATTTTTTAATGTCTTCGAAAAATGTTAAAGTTCGACCTGGTCAGCCTCCTGGACTAGGACCAAACTCAACTGTGTTGTAATCTTTATGTAATCTAATTTTGTAATCTTTGTGTTTATTTTGAAATGCAAAAATTTCCCTAAAAGATGTAACAAATGTTGCTTAATATCTTTTTTCCACTGGTTTTTTTATTGAATATGTTTTTCTGACATTTCACGAACATTTAAAGATGATAATTAAAATGAGCAATCGGGCCCTTTTTGAACAAAGTCGATTTTTGGATTTAATGGACTCAAAAAATTAAAAAATCTACTTTATAAATACTTTAATTTAAAAGCTTACTAGAATCATCAATCGCGCGCGTGTGTTCCTAAAAATATCGACAATTATATGCGTAATTCTTGGCAACCTCGCTTTCGCTGTCTCTTTTGCTCTTATGCTTACTGTATCGTTCTTACTCAGACTCGTTGCTTGCATCGTCATAGCAGCGAGCGTTTTTAACCTATAAAACGCATAGAGCGACGTTGCCATGATTCTCGAGTACGAGTGTCGAATTTCGTGAATTCGCCAATTTAATCTCGTATAACTTTCCTCCTGCCGACAAAATCATTCTGGAACTTCGCGTACTACATTTTGAAGCCATACTTTACAATATACTTGATTTTCACGTCGATCCTATTACTACGAATAATTTTTTCAGAGGGAAAAAGAGAAAAAATTCACACGCTGCCATAAGATTAAGAGCCCATGTATTTCTACTCAACTTTGAAAACTCATAACTTGACACCCAGCGACCAGATTTCTTTAGAATTTTAGAAGGTGGCGCGAGGCATTATAAACTACACGTATATTGATTTTAATCAAATTCTGATCACTTGGCTCTCGCTCCAGGGCAACCTTAAACATTTTTTACATTTTTTTCATTTTAAACCCTACAGTAATGAAGTCAAACGGCAGTCGCTTGGCATTATATATAATATTATAAATGTATGGACTTTAAGAAGTTTGAAAGAAATTTAAAAATACATATTTTACAAATTTTCGGAAATCTGTTCAAATTTTAAATTATTTTTGATTTTTTTTTAAACTTCTAAATATTTGTTAAGAAGGTCCGAAATTTTCCTAACATTTTGAAAAAATCCTGCAAAATTAATAAAATTGCCCTTAAGTCTTCCTGATTCTTTTTCGACATATTTTTAAATCTCCAAAACTTAAAAATAAGACCTTAGTCATTTGAAATTTTCCCAGAAATCTTATCGTCGGTACCGGTTGTTTTTTTGTTTACAGGTACCGACTTCTTAAATGAAGACATTCTAAGTTTTTGTCCATAATTTCATTTTTATCTCTTTAAAAGTGTGAAAAATGTCACAAATTATAGTTTATTATCAAAATATTGAGAAGAGAATTATTTCCCAATATTAAAAAATCATTTACAATTAAAATTTTCTCTTTTATCACTAATGTTTGGAAACATTTAGAAATAAATGTTATCATGACATAAAATGACTAATTTGGAAATTTTTATTTATCAAATAGATAGAGAAAATTCGTAATATTTATTAATAGATAAATACATATAATCTCATTTAATATGTGAAGAGGTTATGAATAAAATCCTTTTGTCATTTTTAAAATATGTGGTCTAAAAGTTAAGAACAGAATCGTTGCTTTTATTATTAAAGAATCATTTACAATTTAAATGTTCTCTTTTGGAAACAAATTTTTAGAATTAGAATTCCTCATTTGGAAAGTGTGGTTTATAAAAGTCCTGAAAATTCATAATTTTTTGTGGTAAACCTAACTTTTATTGAATATTATATGATGTACAAAAGAGTTGACCTGAAAAACCTGGAAAAGACCTTGAATTCTTGTGTTTGAGAATCGATAGACATCCTGTAATACAGTTTTTCTTTTTTTTATAATAAAATTAGAAATAGTCTAAATAACGGTGAAATCTCTTGAACTCTTTTGAAATCTCTTGGAATCTTTGAAATCTAGAAATTTTTTAAATTTGTTATTATTGACAAGTAAAAGCGATTTATTCTCGTATTTATTAAGTTGTGAATTGAATAGGAATTTTTTCCAGTGTACTAACGAATCCTTTCTTATAAATTACAACTACAAAATACCATAATTATAATAAGCAAACTAAATGTTTTAGAAAACAGGTCATAATTTTTAAAGATTTCAAATTCTAATATAGTTCTTTTTTTGTAAAAGTAGAAATATTCTAAATAAATGTGAAATATTTCAAATCTCTTGGAATATTTTGAAATCTTCAAATCTGGTGTACACTCAAAAGTCAAGTGGTCAACCCCTCGAAGTATTTATTTTTAGCAATCTTTTTTTTTTTTTTATTTATTTTTTTCATTTTTAAATTTTGCGGCTGTTATTGCTTTTAAACAGTTGTTTCATTAAGAAAGTATAGTATAGAGGTGAAAGCAAAATTAAGAATTTCGTCATCTCATTTTAATTTTTATAACATCAATTCTCATTTCTATTTCGAGTCAGAGAAACACAGTTTGTCATAAAAAAAAGTTAATTAATAATTTATTGATGAAACTCGAGACGAAGCTCACAATACAAAATTCTGTTCACTCAATTTGACATGAGGCTTCTAATTTTTTTTGCAGGTGTGATTCAAATCCTGAAGAATTCGGCAAGAATGAAAAAGTCACACGCTGCAACAAACATGACAACAAAAAAGGAGCTGACATGTTTGACGTTTTGTCGTTTAAGGAGAAAGCAGGCTTTTCCAACTCTCATCATCCACTTTCTGCAAAAAAAGAGTTTTTAATTGATAGGGTTTCAATCAATACGAATCCAGAGAATTTTTCCGCAAATCATTTAAAAAACTCTTTTAATACAAATTCAGCAAAACCACTTTCTCACGAAAACTTGGGTGCTAAAGATGATTCTTTTAAAACACCGTACTTGCCATCTACAAACAAAAATTTGCAATTTCATAAGACAAAATCTTGTCCTTTGTCACATGAAAAATTACTTGAATACAATTTTCCCTCAAGTGCAATGAGTGAAAGTAGAACGAAAGAATTTTCTTTTTCGGATCATGATTCAAGAATTGATAATTCTCTAATGCTCAAAAATACCTCTGAAAATAATGTCCCTCCATTAGCGAAAACGCCAATAGTCGATCTTGAGAATATTAACGGGCCTGTTAAAAGGCAGAAGGACAACGAAGACAAAACAAATTCAAAGAGACTCTTGGACAATAGACAGTATTCAAATCGCGAGATACCAAATAGTCCAAAGCGTCGGTACTCTGATACTTTTTTAAATACCTCAACTAGCAGCAAAAAGGTCTCTCGGTCCCAAAGATCTTGTTCCACTGGCGAAAATGTTGTTCTCACAAGTAACGACACTGCCTACTTTGAAAAGGAAAACTTGGAGAAAGAGTTTCAAGAGCTTTTAACGAAAATTAGAGACTTGGAATCAAAAAATCCAAGTTCTTTGGTAGAAAAGCCTTTGGAAAACTCGTCTTTTTCGGTCAAGTCTTCCACAAGTCGATCCGAATTACTGCCACCTTCTCTCATGAATGAGAAAGTTGCAATGCCGGTTAAAATTAATCTCGGAGTCATGAAGGACCTATCACGTGTAGATTATCAAAAAATTCCAAACTCGAACAACGAAAGACATCAACACATTACAACCGAAACAGAGTCGAGATTGATGCCAAGTGACTTGAATCATGAGACACAAAAATCTACAAATGATTCGCAATCCACCACCCTAAAAGAGAAAGGAAAAAGTAGCCACAACCAAGAAAACGAAAGTTCCAGGCAGAAACCAAGTAGACTCGAGGAAATTGAGAATGTGAAGAAAAAGAAGAAAAAACCCGTCAAGAGGAAAAAGAGTTTAAAGTTGGTATTTCGCGAACTCTTCGGTGATGAAGAGGAGGGCGGAGTTAAAGAAAATCTCAACAAAGAAACTAAAAGAAGAAAAGTAGATTCAAGAGATTCCTGCGATTCGGGCGCTTATTGCAGTGAAGCCTCGCCGATTTCAGTTACGGCATACTCGAAAGATACCGACGCTTCTGAAATCTTTAGTCCCGATTCCACTAAACTGAGTGAAATTTTTTCTTCGGAACCAAAAGTGATCACTGCCAATAGAACGAAGATTCCTCATGAAATAGTGGACAATTTTAGTTTAAGTGAGAAAGAAAGTCCCCTTCCTCTAGACAACGTGCAAAAAGAAACTAGTGATGAGAGGAGTGTTTTGCCAGATAGCAGTACTTGTATTTCAGATGATGAGGTCACTCTTGTCGAGTGCAGATCAAAATCTCAAAAAAAAACTGTTTCTGATAAGCCTGATGTTCCTCAAAAGGAATTGGACGATAAGCTCATTGATTTGTCAAGTCCTTCTGAAGGCGATTCAAGTGGTCCATCTGATGACACTCTTTCCAAAGCTGGAATCGTCAGAGATTTAGAAAAAGATTCATATGTATTCTCGTCAGACGATATTAATATTTTGTTGAACATACTCAGTGAGAATCCAACAAATCCTGGAGAGAAGAATCCTCCAGCGGAACCAACTGAAGAAAATCAAGCAACTGATTTAGGAAAGGACTGCACAGATCCAATTTTGGCTGAAAATACGAATGAACCTGTTGATCCTGATGATGAAGTTGAATCTGATGTCGAGATAGTTTTGGAAAAGGGCCCATCTACAACTCGCGTAACTCCTGATCTTGAAAAGACAGTACCAACTGAATCAAATCAAATAGAAGGAAAGAAAATATCTGTTAGTGAGCCTCTTAAAATTTCTTTTCCGCGACTGAGAGTTAAAGATCCGAGTGAGCTTGGTTGTCCAACGCGGTGTCCAACTCCATCTTCACCTCTGAATTCAATTGATTCATTGGTTAATTCTCAAACTTTCCATCAAAGTTTACCAAATCCTGTTCCTTCGACAATGTGGACTCGACCACCTCCTGAATATTCAGCACCTAGTACGTCTAATCCCACACCTGCAGTATTACCAAATCCTATCTCTTCGATAATGTGGACTCGACCACCTCCAGAATATTCAGCACCTAGTACATCTAATCCCACACCTGCAGTATTACAACATCAGCCTAATCCCAACATTCAGAGAGTTAATAGATCTAATGAATTTACCTCGGCGCCAAACAAGGTCGTCAATGTAGCCTTAGCAGCAGCCCAAAGATTAATCTCACTCATCGATCCCCTAACAATACCGGATGCTCCCCAACTTTCTCACTGTTACAACATGCTGATCAGTCTTTTGGGAGACATTTCAAATGACACTCTATTTCTTCGCAACTCATACGTCAATCGTCCCTATGGACTCGTAAGTCCCGATTTGTTTAGCTATAATCTAATTCTCAACAGAAAATTGCGGAATTTGAGCAAGTTCTTGCGTGTAGCATTCGAAGAGAATACGATGCAGTTCGTCTTGGACAACTATCATGTGCTAACGACTCGGCCGATTTTAAATAGAGACGAACTCTACTACATCATGTCTTTGCAGTATTCGGACCTTGATGCAGATCAAGAGCATCAGGGATCCAGCAATGCAACCGGAATCTCAACAGTTCCGCAAATACGACTCCCTGCTCCAGGAACATTACAACAATCCAACGATCAAAATGTGCAACAATCTCCCAGGATGGTGACATTTTCGCCTGAGCCTCTTTCCATGCCTGCTAGTCAGGCGCAAACACGGAAAGCAAATTCCAAGAAAAAAAATCGAGACAAGGGTTTCACAAATGAGCAATATATTATTTTCAAGGCGCAAATCAATGCCTATAATACCCTAGCGAAAAAGTTTAACCAATTGTTGACGAGTCATGTTGCGGAAAGTGCTGCTGATACGAGAGTGCAGCAATTGAATTCTATTCCTGGAGATTTATCGGAACAAACTCCAAGAAGCGTGCAATCCATTTCTAATCTGAGTCAGCAAGAGACCAGAGTTTCGAGTCCAAGAAACGTCCAACAAAGCAACAATTTTAATCTGAATCAGCAAAGAATTGAAAGCAGTAGTCTAAATAGCCAAGATTCGACGAAAAGTACAGCTTTGGGTACAGGGCAAAATAGTACCGTGGTCTTTAGAATGAGAAATCCATCACAACTGTCTCAAGTTGCAGAAAGTGAGGATAAACGTAGAAGTGGACTTGTAATAACTCCGGTTACAGCTGCTGCGTCTTCCGTCTTCAATAATTCTGCTACAATCTTTTCCAAGCCACTTTCTGTGAAATCAGTTGCAAGTGACTCAGGCCTTGTTCCATTCCCAAAGGGCCTTTCGATAACAGCAGTTATACCGACTGCTGCGACACCTTTGACATCTACTGCCTCAATTTCAGTTGCCAAGGATTCTTCTACTTTGACTCAAACTTGCACAATTACGGCAATTTCAACTGCTACTTCTACAGCGTCGAGGATTGCGTCTCCGGTGTTTGTCTCTTCAGCTTCACCTTCAATGATTGTCTCTTCTACGCCTTCAATGATTGTCTCTTCAACTACGCCTTCAAAGATTGTCTCTTCAGATACACGTTCAAAGATTGTCTCTTCAGCTACGCCTTCAGTGATTGTACCTTCACCAATCTTGCCTTCATCAATCTCAACACCGTTAAGCTCAGTTCCTTTTCACAGATATCCTCTGATTACTTTGAACCAGACTGGAGTTACAACTCCCAAACAAAATACCAAGCTTTACATGCGACTCAATGCACCTAGTGTCACGCCTGCAACATCTAATTCTGCAGGATCTGCAGTTGTTTCTTTACCAATGGCCTCTTCACCAATTGTGTCTTTGCCAATTGTGGCTGTAACCATTTTATCAGCACCAATTGTCTCTCCAGCACCTTCAGTTCCTCTTCAAGTAAATGCTCTCATCTCAAACCAAACTCGAGTTATCACCAATCCAACCTCCACCTATGGAAGCAACTTTTCAACTCTTAACATGATTGCTTCTCCCGTAACAACGCAGACGATACCTCTAACCAGTTTTCAAACTGCTAGTCCAGCTTCGAAGGCTACGATTCCAAGTTCGAATGATATTCCAAAAAAGTTTCCAGCTTCAAAGACTAGTACGAATGATGTTCCAAAAAAGTATCCAGCTTCAAATACTAGTTCGAATGATATTCCAAGAAAATTTCCAGCTTCAAAGACTGCGATTTCAAGTTCGAATCTTGCTAATTTTCCGAAGCAGAATAAAATTGCACCACCACAAGTGAAGGAAAATCTTGCAAATAAAGTTACGGATTCTGCAGCAAGTACGGTTTCTGTAACTGTAGAAACAGAGTTTAGATCGATGCCGAGCCTGAGTCCAGATCCTAGCTCTGAAAATACTCGAAAAGGCAATGAAGATGATGAAGAAGAGGAAGATCTGCTTTGTTTTCGATGCAAGAAAAAAAGCACTGTTGTCTGTGCAAGATGCCAAAAAGCCATCTATTGTTCCAAGTTGTGCCAGGAAAAACACTGGGAAGAGGTTCACCATGAAACTTGCCAAGATTCGTCCGTGGTCATCAAAAAATTCACGGAAACCAAAGATAATTAGCTATTGATCTAGGAAAGCTTCTAAGTTTATTTTCAAGGTTATATCCAAATAGTTGTTTTATTCTAGGGTTATATTTTCTTCAGAAATATTATTTTTCTGAATGAAGACAACCGATTCGAAATGCAAATTGCATTGTTAAATTCGAACGGTAAATAAATTATTATAGTGTGATGTCTTTTTTAAATATGAAAGTTGACATATTTAATTCGATGGGCCGAAAATATCAAATTGTTTAGAGTTGAAAATGGCTAGAGCTTAAAAGTTAACGTTTTATTATAAATGAAAATCTCGAATGACTTTTTGAAATAAAAAATGTCATGTTATATGTTCTTAATTAAAATTTTTTATTAGCATTTAATACCAAAAACTGTATATAAAAGAAAATCACCATCATTTTTGTAGCTATAGGGAAATTTTTTTAATTCTAAAAATTAAAAAAATTTGACCCCACTGCAAAACCGTAGGACCATTTTTGATTTCAAAAAGTCATTAGAGTTTTTCGATTTTCGAAAATTTTGTATTTTCGGCCCACCCTAATATTTAATTATGTTTGTCGAGTCGGCAGAGATGAATTTGATGAAAGAAAGAGCTTAATATGTTTTATTCCGGTTTTGGGAAAATTAAGTTTCTGCATTGTAAGAAAGAAAAATAATGTGAAATTAAGCTCGAAACTAAGATCAAACTAATGTGCCAAAGCTGTGCCTGAATCAATTTTTTTCACTTTTATGTCAGTAACTGTTAGAACGTGCAAGCCATTATTAGGATAATTACGAGTCTAAATATTAAAGTGCTGTTATTACCATTAATGTTAAGTTAAGAATCTACACTGTAAATGTCGACACTAGATTTTTCATATTTTTATTGTACATGTAGCACCATGTAAATATAAAAATAGACTTCTTATTTTCTTTCATTGATTTTATCCAATGATTATACTGTTTTATAGAGCTGTAAAAACTCTGGAAGTGGTAAAAATAGGGGAAACCTCCCTATGGTGGATAATACAGCCTACAGTGGACACTGCAACCTAGAGTGGATAATCATTAACTAAAAATACTAGTTTATTTAAAACAATAAATTCAATTAATTTAAAAGGTAAGACACTGTACGTGTTAATAAATTTAAGTTTAAATTAATTACTTTACGTATATTTGTGCTTTTAATTAATGCATATCCACTGTAGACTGCATTATTCACTGTAAGGACGCTTCCCCTACTTAAAAAGAGAGTCCATCACGAGCGAGTGATGTTGCACAACCCTCACGTACAAATTCTTACGTGTTATTTGTTAACAAAAAATTTGTACATTTTATAGATAAAACAATGAGAATAAAATTTTTGAGATTTAAATTTGAATCAGTTTTTTTTTATTTAATGATAGGGGGACTCCGTTTATTGCATGAGGATGATTTTTGAAATTTTAGCCCCATCTCCCTATTGTAAGGATTCGTAATATTTTTCGAAATTTATTGAAATACTTTCAAATCACTGGATCAAAGGACAACAAGGTATTTCAAAGAATCATAAAATTTTTATGGAATTCAACGAGATTCCCAAAGCTTTTTAGGGATTTCATGAGATTTCAAGGGATTACAAAAGTTTCAGGGTATTTCAAAGAATTACGAGAGGATTTACTGATTTTAAGTGAATTTGAAAGATTTCCAAAATTTAAAGAAATTACCTAGTACAATTTCAGAGAGATTAAATTTTTTAAGGGATTTTACAAGATTTTATGGGACTTCAAGAAGTATAATCAGATTTCAGGAGACTTTACGGGATTTTAAGAGATTCCGAAATATTTCAAAAGAATTCATGGGATTTCAAGAGTTGCCAAAGTATTTTCACGAATTTTAAAGAATGTCAGGGGATTTTAATTGGATTTCGAAGATTTTGAGGAGTTTCATATAAGATTTGCAAAGATTTCAAAGAAAAGGAATGTCAACAGATTTTAAGAGACTTGAATCAGTTTCAATGATTTTACGGGATTTCAAGGGGTTTTCAAGAGATTTCAAAGTATATCCACAGCTTTTAGAGGATTTTGTAATATTCGAAGGGATTTGCAAAGATCTCAAATGATTTAAACGGATATTAAGAGATTTAAGGCGGTTTCGATGATTTTAAAGGATTTTATGAGATTTCAAAAAATTCCAAAGTATTTCCACGGATTCGAGAGGATTTCGTAAGATTTCAAAAGATTAAATGGAAACTTGTCACACATTACTGAACTTTACGTGTAGCACTTTAAAACCGAAACTACTAAGCGTACTGAAAATTTAAAAACATTGAAAATTTTGAAACGTAAACGCGTTAGAATAAACTGAGAGAATTTTTAGGTGTATTTTTTTCGTAAAACTGCGCGAACTAATCCGGGCCACGGTTTCTGTTTTTAAAAAATTAACTTTTCTTAGCAAATTATAAGTCATTTTCTTCGATTTTGAATGCTGAACAAAACTGAAAAATAAATTTTGTTCTAGCATTCACTGTTCTTGAAATATGGTTAAAATAAGAACAAGATAAAATCTAAAAAAAAAAAAAAACACTTTTTTACCTCTCTTTGAAAATGCATAGAACACTAACGAGAATTCTAAAAATTTCTGGAAATTTGGCGTAAAGATTCTTTTTGGCATTAGAAAACTTTTTAGACCAGGTGTCAAAAATTTGAACAATTTTTTTTTAACTTAAGGCATTTTTTTTAACATGATGTATTTTTTCAATTTTCCCTTTCTGATTCTGGCGAGGGATTTTTTACTCTTTCGAAATTCAGAGGAAAATTCGAAAAATGTTGCAAATTAACGAAATGAGGGCGATTTTTCTGAAAATTAAAAATCCTCGTTTTATTAAAAAAACACGCGAGATACGAAACAAGTTTACGCAGCAAAGTTGTTCTCCTTTAAAAGTTTCTTCACCACTTTTCGGTGATTTGTAAAAAAATCTTGTTTGTTATCCAAAAAGACAATAATTTTCGAAAATTTTGAAAAAATTAAGTGAGAAAACATTAAGGTTTAAAGATATTACCTTAAAAATATCGTGAAAAACGATACCTCATACGTATTTAAAGAGACAGAAAGCAAAAATAATAATTTTTTCTTAATGCATGTACATATATGTTCATATATTTAAAATATTAATTCAGTTTAAAAAGCAAAAATAATAATTTTTTTTAAAAATGCATGTATATGCATATATTTCAAAACCAGATCGAGACCGGTGGAAAATTTTGAAAAGTGGTGAACGAACTTTTTGAAGATCTTTCAAAGAGGACCAACTTTGTTGTGTAAACTTTTGGCATATGTCTTTTCTTTTAAGTAAATGAAAATTTTTGATTTTCAGAAAAATCGCCGCCTTTTCTTTAACTTTCAAAATTTCCTGCGGACATTTAAAGAGTGAGAAATCCCTATTCAGAATCAAAAAAGAAAAATAACATATCTTAATCAGTTGGAAAAATACAGCATCACAAAAAAAATCTGACACAATTTTGCTTTAAAATTTTTTTTGAAAGAATGCTCGAAAAAATGTACAGTAATGTTTTATTATTTTCTTTTAGTAAGTGTCAAAGTTCACAATAATTCTAAATAAACGTTTATTAAACTTATGATTTTCGGCATAATTCTTATTGTTATAAATCAATTTTATAAGCAAATGCGTTATTGTTTTTTATAAATGGGGCAAAGGTTCATATTGACAATATTGAATTTTCAAGATTTTTAAAATCCCTTCAAGATTTTGCAAATTTAATTTTTTTTCAGTTTTAACTTCAAAGAGAGAAAATTAAAAAAGTAAACCATTTCTGCTGGAAAGGGAGCAAATTTAAAAAGTCAACAATTTTTCGACTCGTAAAAGTAAATTTTGCAAATTTTTATCAAGCCCAAAGCCTTATTGTGAAAACATGGTGAAATAGGAATTTTCGTAGACTTTGCAATTGAATCTCAATTTTGTATTTAAAAGATTAAAGTAACTTGTAATTTGAAATCACTAAATTTTGGGAATTTTTAAAATTTGGCCCTTGAGTTCAATATACTTTAATTTTGAAGAGTTGAATTTTTAAGGCCTTCAATTTTTAGAAGTTCCAAAATTGAAATTGCAGTCTCACGATTGCTTCATTCTGAAAATGTTTTATTTTAATATCCTGAAATTTAAAACTCATTAATTTTGAAGTCTGCTTTTTGAAATTTGTATTCAATTTGGAAGGCTCGAATTTCAAATTTTCAGGGCTTGAAATCTTTAAATTAAATATTTTTAAATACTTCAGTTTCAAGTTTTTGAATGATAAATTCTTAATTTTTGACAAATAATAAATCATCGTATTTTGAAGTCTTTCAATTCGAAATTGTACAATATTAAAAATTTGAATTTGAAACTGCTCAAATTCTAAAGTTTCAAATTCAGACTGTTATCTTGAATTCGTATATTAAAAAGTATGTATTAATAAAAGTTCCAATTTTGATAGCAATTAATTAGTAACAATTAGGGCAAAATTTGAGTTATGGCGCTGCAGTAAAGAAGTAGTTCCCGTAAACTTTACTGTAATGTCCTATTTTTTTCTTTTAGTAAAGATCAAAGTTCAGAGCTTAAACTTTCATTTCAGCCATTTCCCGAAATTTTCTGACTTTTCGTTAGTGTTTTATGCATTTTCAGAGGCTGAAAAGTGTTTTTTTCTTGACATTTTTCCCCGTTCCTATTTTCACTACATTTCAAGAACGGTGACTGCGAGAATGAATTTCTTTTTTTACTTTTCTTCAGCACTTAAAATTGAAGAAAATTACCTACAATTTGTTTGAGAAAGTTAATTATCTTTTTAAATAGCACGATTTCCGTAAAATCCGAATAAACTGTGTTTATTCTATGCTGTTATTAATTCTAAACCACAAACTTCACACAGAATTCCTTTTTCTTTTGATAAAACTAGTTTTTCAAAAAATTTATCACTCAAACGAAATATTTTAACCATGGGAATTCGGGTATTATATTCAGTGAAACTCTCTTTTATACTACAGTCAAATCAAATAAGCTTTATTTCAAAAAGGCAGAAGAAAGGTACGTCTCACTCTCAAGAGTGAACCCAATCAACTAACGACTCTAGAAGAGACCATAAAAATGTCACACTCATGCCCTGTATGAAAACGTCGAGTTCCGAGACCCAGTCCATGGTCTTCGTCAATCGCCATCAGAAATCTATACCTAAACATTCACGCTTTCACTTCTTAGAAACATAAGATTAGGTTTTGCCTTATATAAACACATTCAACTGCTCTAAAAAGCCAACACGCCCCCTCAAAAATTAATCGTTGACAATTTTTTTTATACAAATATTTGCAACAACTTAGGACTTAAATATTCCTAAATGACGTACCCTTCTTATATCATCTGGGAGTTACATATGGCCCAACAAACGTTGCAAGGATTGTTAAAACCCAGAAAAACCTAATCAGACAATTCTATTAATCATACTGTTTCAGCAGAAACATTACAAACAAATACATTGTTCTCAATTCCTTATTCTAAATCCATCTTAATTCTCAGCTCTACAAATCTTCCAGTTGGTAATGGTTTTGTTAGAGCATCAGCTAACTGCTCACCTGTAGGCGTATATTTAAATTTTATTAAATTTTTCTCTATCTGTTCTCTTGAAAAATGATATTTTATATCAATATGTTTGGATCTTTTATGACTCGTTGGATTATTAGCAGTGCTTATACAACCATTATTATCCTCGTAAATAGTAATTGGTTCTGAAATAATTATATTAATACTACTTGCTAGTGATTTTAACCACATTGCTTCTTTTACTGCTTCAAAAAGAGCCATATATTCAGCTCCAGTAGATGAAGCTGCCACAGATGACTGCTTCTTTGTATTCCAACATATTTTACATTTTTCAAATAATTTAAACAAATAGCCTGTTGTACTTCTTATACCATTTTCATCATTACCACCTGAATCGGGATCAAAATAACCGCATAAAAGTTGCTCATAATCTCCCCGGATATATGTTAATTTAATATTGATAGAGATATTAATACTCTTTTCAAACATTCACACAATTCTTCATCATTATTATTCGAGATTCTACTCAAAATATTTACTGCAGTGGCAATTACTAAATCATCCACATAGAGAACTACATAGATATTTTTAGAAACATCTCTTTTGTCCAAAATATCAATACATCGATCAACTGATGAATTTCGAAAACCTTTATTAATTAGAGTTTGCTCAAATATTTCAAACCAACACTCAGCTGCTTGTTTCAATCTATATATCGCTCTACTTAATTTGAAAACTTGATTGTCTTTACATTTTATTCCTTCAGGTACTTTCATGTAAATTTCTTCTTTTAATATGCCATTAAGAAAAACTCTCTTGACATTCATATGATGAACTATTAAATTAAATTGAGTAGCAGAAGCCATTATCATTCTTAATTGTAAATA
>JAUMHM010000001.1:10241847-10253690 GCA_032362435.1 Melikaiella ostensackeni | reverse complement strand
TTCGAGGATTGGATCAAGCGCTGGCATAAGTGCGTTGCAGTCGATGGGGAGTACTTTGAAGGGGACAATATCGACTATGATGAATAAACTTGTATTTTTGATTTTAAAAATAAAGTCCTAAAACTTTTTGATCAAGGTGGTAAATGCTTGATTCTGAAATTTTCCCATTCTGACGTCTAGTAATTTGAAATTGTACATGTTCGAATTACAAATCATTGTTACGTAACTTTTTTAAAAAGCTAATTAATGCAGGCTTCTGACTAACAATACTATTGACACTTTCTGACACTTTTTCAATGATGCAACTATTTTACTAATATTTTGAAAAAATTGACACTAATGCTTCTATTTCCGCAAATTGCTCGCTAACGCAGCTATTTTTTACTTCGCCTTTAAACATATTTTCGAACTTCTTCGCTGATTGGCTAAAATAATATATCCACCATCTCGAAAGACGAAATTTCAGAAGATTTCAAGATTTTGAAGATTGCAAAAGATTTCAAGGGACTATAAAGTTTTCAAAATTTTTCAAGAAACTTTAAAAGATAATACAAATTTCAAGATAATTCACGGAATTTCAAAGAATTTCAAAGGATTTGTATAGAGATTTTACTGGACCTACGCGATTTGAAGGGATTTCCAGGAACTTTGAAGATTTAATGAATTTTAATGGATTTCAAGAGATTTGAAAGATTTTAGGATATTTTACAAGATTTCAAGAAATTTCAGGATTTCGAAAATTTCAAGGGATTTTAAAAGGGGCATCAAAGATATCAAGAAATTTCAAAGAATACAAGGAATTTAAAGGAATTTAAAAGAATTTCTAGAGAACTTTATGGAGTAAATGAAATGGTACAAAATCTTAAGGGACTTCTGGGGATTTCGAGAGATTTCTACGGTTTTCATGGGATTTCATGGGATCTCAGAGGATTTCATAGATTTTAACATTTTTAAAGGCATTTTGAAAGATAATAAAGGTTTGAAGTTGTTGTACGGGATTTCAAAAGGTATAAAAGATTTCAAAAGTTTCAAAGGATTTTCAGGAATATAGTGCATTTTAAGAGAATCCGAAGAATTGAATGAGATTCCAAAGAATTTCGTATGATTATAGAAAATTTTAAGAGATTTTAAAATTTCTATGAAATTTCAAATGTTTTCGTAAGGTTGCAGAAGATTTGAAGAGTTTCGAAGATTTAAATGAATGTTACGATATTTAAGGTATAATCGTAAGATTTCAAAAGAAACTAAAAGATTTTATAAGATTCTAAGGAATTTCCATGGATTTCAAAGGATTTCAACAGAAATCGAGGGTTTTCAATAGATTTCAGTGGATTTCAACGGATTTTGAAGATTCTAGGGGATTTTTATCTGATTTTATGGGAGTTTACGGAATTTCAGAGGATTTCAAAGATTTCATCATTTTTTCAGGAATTTTGAAATATATTATCGATTTCGAGATATTTTGCAGGATTTTATTCGATTTTTTTGGGATTACTAGGGATTTCATGAGATGAAATGGATTTCATTTATTGTAAGGGATTTCAAAAGATTCTAAATTTGATATTTTTTAAGTTTTTAAATAATTTCGTAGAATTTCAGAAAATCTCCAAAATTTTTGAAAGTATCGACGATCTCAATGATATTTGAAAGATTTTAAGGGATTCCAACGGATTTTCAGAGAAATTTATGGAATAAATGAAATGAAATAAAATGTTGAGGGTCTTCTAGGGATTTCTATGGATTTCAGGGATTTCAGAGATTTTGAGTGATTTCACCATACTTAAGGGATTCATAGGATTTTAAGAGGAATGATAAGATTTCAAGGGGTTTCTACTGATTTCAAGTGATTCTGAATATTTCAAGGGGTCTAGAAAGATTGCCAAGTTTTCCAGGAATTTTTAAAGGATCTCAACAGATTTCAAGGATCGAAAGGATTTCACGAAATTTTATGGGGGATGTATATTTTATATCAGATTACAAAAGTAGTTAACCCCTCGAGGTAATATTAAAAAACTTACATGACGCTATTTTCCTATTTTTCAAAATTTATGCTACTATTAACTTTGAAAAGGTATTGCAAAAATACGAGTAGTCACAATTTTTTACTTTTGTTAAGTTATGATTCCCGGAAGTAGGTATGAACATTTTTTGAACTTTTGCGACTTTTTTATTCTGAGCTCAGACTTTGGCTGCAGCCAGGGAAAAATTAATAAAATTTTTTTGGGATATTTTAGACATTCTACGTAACAATTAATCATTTTGCTTGATTTTGCAATATCTTCTTGATGATTAAAAAAAAACTCTTCATTTTGGAGTCATTGGAAGCAGAACCTTCTCATATTTTATGTAATTTTCACGAAGAAAATTTACTTCATATAGTATAAAAAATAGCATATTTTATGTAATTTTATATAAAAAATATATATTGACAGCGTTACGTTGAAAACAACTACTGACCCCCCCCCCCCGCCTAATTATTTTTGAGTATTTTTCTTAACCCTCCCGCCCTTCTTCCTCTACAAGCGTTACGTATTTTTTGAATGACCGATATAAAAAATTCTAAATAATTCCAGTACACATCCTCACCAAAGGATTTTTTCATAACTTATTTTCGATTATGTCAAGAAACCTCAACAGCTTAAAAAAAGTTATTAAGTGTACCAGGACCAAAAGCAGGCGCTTTTTGTAAATTTTTGGTCGCTGAATCTGAACCCGACAGCCAAATCTGTCTATCACGTCAAGTTTTTGGGAAAATTTAGGGTGAACGCATTTTTGGCCATTTAGAAAAAACAACCTAGAGTGCGAACCTGACGTTTTAGAAATTATAATAGAGCTCAAATTAAAGTGGAACCTTTTAATTTAGAATCATTATGTTGGAAAACAAGTTTTCCGTCGCATATCTTGAGCGGTGGCGAGTTTTTGCTATGTTGTTTTAAAAAATGGCCAAAAACGCTAATATTCTCAAAAACTTCTCCCTCCATCTTCTCAGATGTGGTTTATTTTTTGTGATCAAAATTTCATCTACTCCATTAAGCAACTAATATTCTAGAAATCAAATTCTGAGTTTTTAATTAAATTAAGAAACTGATTTTTAATTACCGTCGAAAATAGTAAAAAAGCGTCGCAGTCTGAAAATAAAAGCTATCTCGTTCACTTAATCGGAAGTGGTTGACTTTTTTTGATCAAACTCTTTCCGCCCTCATCCAGCAACTAATTATCTAGAAATCAAAAGATTCTTAGCTCTTAATTAAATAAATAATTTAAATTAATAAATAATTTTTTAAATAAATGAATAGTTTCAGTTTTGAATATGCATACATTTTTTAAACTCGAAATCAAACTCGAAACCGTAATTCCAAACTTTTCAATCAGCTACCTATTATTTTATTTCAAGCGCTTTTGATTAGAATAAACCTTAAATTGTGATTGAAAGTGGAATTATTTAATCATGAACGCTTTTAGCATATAGCTTAAATCAATAAAATTCTTATTTCTAATATGATGGCCCTTTCAATTATAGCTTGTAAAATTTTGAGCTAATAAATAATTTGAAATTGCTCACATCTTAACGGTTCAATTTGGAATATTTTATAAAGGTTTTTATTTTTAAATTTGTGGATTATTCACTTGAGACGTTTGAATCAATTCTCATTTATTTAACGTTTCATTAGAATTATTTGATTCTTACCCTTAAATTTTTCCCTTGAAATGAATGTGATTCTTAGAATTATAATGTTCTATGATATCTAAGTTTTAGTAATTAAATTATATAAAATAAAGATTTTATGTAACAAGTTGATTGAAAATTATATTTTATAAATTATTTCAAGATGATTTGAAAGAATGGAACAGAATTCGATAGAATTTACGAGAAATATAGCGAATTCGATGTCGTTAGAGGAATTCAGGAGATGCCAATTCAGACTTCCTTTTCAGGGGTAATTTATAGGAAAACAACAGTTATAAATAATAAAACCTATATTAAATAAATTCAAATATTACCTAAAAATAAAAATAGAGAAATGAATATCAAATGTTGTTTGGTCAATTTTTCTATTTTCTCATTAATATCAAAAATCTTTGAAATCGAAATGAAATCTACATTTTTTTAAACATTTTTTTTCGTACTAAAATATAAAATACCAGGAAGTTATGTGTATCTGCGCATTACAAACTTTTTAAAACAAATTCGAGATAGATTTCCTGAATTCATTGGTAGTCTCATTAAAAGTTTCTTTGCTTCTTTTATTGTTAAAATCTAAGAATACTTTCTTGTTAACATCAAACATCTTTTTTGGAAAAACCCATGAATCCTGTACTTTATCAAGAAATCATTTTGCAATGCACCTCATCTCAGTTTTTTACTAATTGAATAGAATTCTTTAATATTTTTTACCGGTCCTCCAGTCACATCCATCCCCTTCACCCAATTTTTATCAATTTCACTGAAATCCATAAAACCAAGATAGGAAAATCAGAAAAAATAAAAAATTGACTTCCAGCGTAGAAAAACCAAAAACTGTAATCCAATCTTTTGTAACAAATCACCACAATACTAATTGAATGAACATTTAAGTTATGTCAAGAACGCAAAATGGATAGTCAAAACATTCTATCATGTAAGAAATTAAATCATTAAAATTTTAAATTTTGTTAATTTTTTAAAACATGGAGACAGTATGTAATCTACTTTTTTAATACAAATTTTCATTTATGAGAAACATTGACTATCAACGAGAGACCTCACAGAAATTCCCATATTTTTGGAATCTCATTTTAAACTGATTATAGGAGAGACGAGCAACGCCCTTTTATTTTTTCATTATATAGCTATCCCAATGTTAGGCAAAACAGTCGCTTTTTAACGACTGTATCGTCCAACTTACCCCTCGTAAAAACCACATGTATTATTTTTTTACTTGAAGGTATGCAAATCCTTCTCGGCAAACTTATTTTCAGATGAGTACCAGGATTACATTTGAATTATATTAATTATTATACCACAATTAATGTACATATATCTGGCAATATTATTTTATTTATGACAAGTACCAGGATAACGTTTCATTTATACTTATAGTATATTTGAAAAATCAAGTATATAGTAGACTGGAAAAAATATATTAAATGGACTCAAAACCAAGAACATCTATAACAATCATAAAATAAGAAGAAGTTAAACATGAGAAACTAGTCAAAAAAATTATTATTAAATTACTCTAAATTACACTAATTTCTTATTTTAAATTATCCGTTATCACATATATGAGGGGTGACTATTAAATAACCGGACTGATTTTTTTGCCATTCGATTGGGGTCTAGGCAACAACAAGCAGGGTCTGATATTGATCTGTGTTCTTTGCCTCCCTCCCGCCATCTGAATTTCAATGTTGTACGACCCTCAGTACGACAGTAACCTTTGCTAGAAGTTGACCGTCTACCTGAGCTCTCCAGAATTATGTTGAGTGTGAAAGTAGAACAGCGCGTCAACGTGAAGTTAATTATAAGATTTGGAAAATCCGCTACAGCAACGTAGAATTTGTTAAAGAAAGTTTATAGTGATGAATCTCTATCAAGCACTCAAGTTTTTGGTTGGTTTAAGAAGTATAAGAAGGGGAGGGAAGTGATTGAAGGCGATCCGCACCCTGGCCGTCCATGCACATCTAAAACCGACAGTAACATCGAAAAAGTGAGTAAGATTATTCGAATAAGTCGATGCCTGATCATTCAAGCAATTGCTGATTTACTGAGCATCGATCATGAAACTATTAGAAAATTTTTTAATGAATAAATGAAGCAACGTTCGTGCTGATATTCTGGAGCACATCGAAAATGATCCAAAGTTTTTTGGCAATGTAATAATTTGTGACGAGTCATAGGTTTTTCAATACGATCCTGAAACTAAGCACCAATTTATGCATTGGAAGAGTCTCAATTCACCGAGACGAGAGAAAGCACGGATGAGCAAGTCGAAATCCAAAACAGTGATGGTAGTTTTTTTGATATCTGAGGAATTGTTCACATTGAATGAGAACCAAGGTCAGACTGTTAAGCGGATGTATAATAAGGAGGCTCTGACAACTCTTCGTGAACGCGTGAGAAAAAAGGATCTGAAATGTGGAAGAACGGCTCGTGGATTCTTCACGAGGACAAGACACCAGCACACAAGGCGCTGTTTGACCAGAGGTTTTTGGCGAAGTACAAGATTCCCGTATTGGAGCACCCATCGTACTCTCCTGACCTAGCGCAATGTGATTTTTTTCTGTTTCCGAAGATCAAGTCTGAGTTAAAGGAAACCAGGTTCGAGTCGGTGGATACTGTGAAGGAAAAAGCGGCGTGGCTCATGAAAAACCTCACAGAAAAGGACATGCAACATTGCTTCAAACAATGAAAGACTCATATGAAACGGGATAGGAATCGGGAAGAGGACTACATTGGAAGGGGATAGATAACACTTTCACTGAATGATTTGGTAAATAAAAATTACTATAGCATCAGTCCGGTTATTTAATAGCCACCCCTCGTATATTTTCATACAATCGCTTCATACGAGAAATGCGAAATTTTCTATATTATGTTGAACTGTATTGTAATAAACTTATGTTGCATTGATTTATGTACCTCAATTAGTTAAATTAATTATATTTATCACTCAAAAAATTAGATGAGTGTACTTATTACATATTTTTCAAATTCCAAATTCGGTAAAAGTAAAGTCTAATTAATTAACGGGACTGCGAGTTCAGATGGGAAATTTTGCCGCGAAACATTTTATTGTACCTTGTGTCGAATTTTCATGAACTTAAATTTATTATTTTAAATGGCATATTTTCGTGGTTGAAACGAAAACTACCCATCTTATGTAAAAATGGTAAATAACGAATTTGTAGACCTTTTTTCGGTCAAAATTTTGTCAGTAAACATTTTTTTGTATCTTGTGTCATTTTGCTAGAAATTCAAATTCTTATTTTTAATGTTACTGTTCACTTTAAGAAAAATGCGTTCTATAAAAAATAGTCTAATGAAACCTTGCACATCTTTTCAGATTAACAATTTTGTATTGTAGTATTTTTTCGAATCTCGCATAGTTCGACGAGAAAATGAAATTTTTTATTTTTAATAACACTCTTCATGATTGAAAGAAGAACTATATGCCTCATCAAAAAAATAGTCTTACGCAAATTTGTAGATCTTTTCGAGACGCACAATTTTTCTTGTAACATTTTTTTTGTTTCTCGTATAGTTTTGCCAGGAAGTGGATTTTTTATTTTCAATAACATTTTTCACGATCAAAAGAAAATCGATGCGTCTCATCAAAGAAATTTACTCAGAAAAATTCGGAGAAATTTTTAAGATAAATGATTTTGCTTCCCAACATTTTTTCGTATATCGTATACTTTTGCTGAAAAATAGAATTTTTGATTTTTTCTAAATGCAGTTGCGATGGATCAAACCGAAACAGTTGGTCAGAAACAGCTAGTTAACGAACTTGTCCTTTTTTCTCAAGCCTTAAAACAGTGTACCAAGTCAATTTTCACATAAAACCAATACCTTCTCATTGAGACGAGAATGTAAAAAAAATTAATTCCATCAGATGATGTTACTTACCTACTCTATGTCAATAAAACATTTCAACGATAGAAAGGGTCTTTGATAAACAACATTTGTTGATGAATTCACCTGGTGAATGGTCTTTCTCAGTGAGAAAACGGGTATGACCGGCTGACACCGATTATATTACCGGTCTAATAAATGATGCAAGTATCGTATTTCCTTTTGTTAAAGCAAATATTTGCCAGATTAAATTTTTATTTCGAGAAATACTATTGAGGTTGTTCATTTGTCAATTAATTTAAATTAAAAAATGCATCTCTTTCGTTACGAAAATCTTAAAAAACTGTCGTGTGACCGGGAGATATTTAGTTTCGGGAACATTCAAAAACCAACTGGCTTACTACAGTTATAAGTATTAAGCTTATTGGAAACTAAATGAAAAGGCTAACTCGTGGAGACAAAATAAAAAAAATTAATCTTGTGTTATCTGGCGTAGCGATCTCTCGAAGCTTCAAATCTCATATAAGTTGTGTTAAGAACATCAGCGCCCTCAACTCTGTGGCAGCTTTCATTTGGTCTCACGTTCTAGCACCTTTTCATTTGGTCTCTCTGAGATAGAACCTTGTAGCTTGGACATGGTAATGTGCAATAAGTAAAAAAATCAGCGCATCTTCCTTTGAGAAAATTTAGTTCAGGACGTGTGACCACTAGCAGATCTGATAATTGAAAAGAAAAATTATGTAAATGGAGGCCAGTGGCTTCCTTGAGACACGATATTGTAGATTTTTTCATTTTGACCTATATAGTAAGCATTTTTCGAGCAGCTTCTCTGCTATCTCAACTGGCCCCTACTTTTTTCGATCTGGGGCTTTGAAAAGAAAAAATCTTTGCAACATATTCCACATTCGTAAAAATCGACTTATGTATGCCCATGATACACACAATACTTTTTGTCCGATCCTCCCTTGAAAATTTGACTTTTCATGCATGAGAAGCAGGTGTGGGATGCGTATAATTAGTACTCTAATACACTCTGAACTCTGATACTGGCGTTTTGGCGATGACAAACTAGCTACAGATATCATACCAACCAAGATTGTTACCGGCCTGAACTTTGCCACATTGCGCCTGCTTCACGTACATGAAAAATTGTGTTTTCAAGGGGGTCAGACAAAAAACGATTTTTATTATCGCTAAAGTATATCTTGGAGTCTTCTAATTATTTCGAAACCGAAGAATAGTATGAGATTTGCTTGCTTATTGCTCTATACACACTTTCATATTGGAAATAGAAACTCTGTCCAGAACATTGCTAGAACCCCATTAATAATGATTTATTGAACTTCTGTAAAATGTGATCCATTAACAAATTTGAATCCGTGGAGTTCCAGTTATTTCATCAAGAAATCTCTCAGTTTTATGAAACCTAGAGCTGTTTTGATTCACGTTTGACCTTTGTAGATTTATGTACTCGTACGCGTGCAGAATCGTGTACGTGCATTCTAGAAATCTTTCGAGTCCTGACCCTAATAATTGTCTCTCGTGGCAAGAGCGACTAGCGAGCGTCTCCAGTCTCTTCATTTCCCCGTTGTTGATTTTCTCCCTCATTTGCTCTGTTTATAAAATGCTAAGGAGAAACCTTGATCGTGCGCGAGGAGATCCCACGACATTATTCCTTACGTCAGTTATATCGCTTGTAGGTGGTCGGTTGCAGGTTACAAGTAGTCATGTTACGAACGAGCCTTACCTATATTTTATGCTGCCGTACTTTTGAAGAAAGGCTCTATCTACATTTGGAGTCGAACGGAGATATTGAACGAAACGAGTTTGCATCTTTATTGATCTGCATTTTCCAATACATGATTGTTTTTGGAGAAAACTATCGTTTTTTGGTATTATTATTACTATTACGGATAGGCAGGTACATTTAAGTCCTATAGAACTAAGATTTCAAAAACCTATTGTAAAATTGCAAAATTTTGACTTTAATAAGGAGGGCTCAGAATCACTGTATAAACCATTATCACTCCCAGCGACAACCCGCGGCTGCATCCGACTTGATTAGAAGTACTTGCATTAGACTGGAGGTTTGGTCAGGGGAGAGGAAAACTGCAGAAAACTTGCTCCCGAGTACAGTCGGTCGAGATTCACCGCGTCGCCACTGCCGTCGCACAGTGGGGCAAAGAAATCGTCCGTGGGCAAACTGATTTTCAGAAGACAATTATTATCCAAATTAAACGTTTTTTTAAAAATGAAATCTGATAAAATTCCGCATCGAACTGTCATGGTGGATTTTTGAAATTCAAAAATTTATTTAAGTAATAAAAAAATTTTTTTAAATGACTTTTGAAGTGTACCGGTTTTTAAAAAATACTTGGATTCATTCAAAAATATATAGAAGACATGAAGCAACTATCCAAAAAAGATGTCCAATAGCAACGCAAATGCTTCAGAATTTATTCAATTTGTTATGAACAAATAAGTGTATGAAAATGGTTTCGTGGGGATCGGCAGCTATTCGTCACTTGATTCGCGCTAAATTTGAACAATTTATGGACGAAAAAAGTTTTTTAGTTAAATTAATGAAAGTTCATAAATAATTTTTTTATTTTATAAGCAATTTTTATAAACAGTTATCTTCAGTTAAACTTTTTCCAAATACTTCGATAATAATTCACTATTTTTATTATTATCAACAATGCTAAAAACAAATTTTCCTTGGATAATGTATTTGTAAACTAAAAATTGCATTTTTCTTGTGGAATATATTTGAAATAACTTAGAAATAATTCCTTGCTATTAGTTGACAACAACTGATGATTTGCTAAAGAAAGTTAATTACTACTCAACTTTCTTTTGTGGCTTACGGAATAGTTCGATTTATTTTGAGAATAATCTTCTGTGATAGAATGATCGGTTTAATTACTACTGGCCAGGCACATTGCACACACTAGGTTGTTTCTAGAAGCATTGCTGTAGCTCCTGGGAGCAATAGTCTTTCTGGCTTTACGAAATTAGTTCTCAAACTCGTTATGTAAAGATAAGCGCAGAATAAGAGGTAATGCAATAAGTCAGTATTTGTGTCAATACAACCTGTTTTTCTGGTATTGTTCTCCATGTATCTCTTCAAGTCCTTATTCTCAGCCTCTTGTGTCTTCTCTGATCATTGACCGATTGGGACAACAAGGAAGTCGATTATGTTGGGACCATAAATTCAAACTTTATGCATTGATGCATGCATGAAGTACCAACTGTATTTTTGTACATACAGGTACAAGTCTGCTCTTTCTAGACAATGTTTGAGCAACTTGTTTGTATCGATGGGTTTACCAGATGCTAAAGGCTGCATACGTATGTAAAAGTTTTTGAAAAGTTTCTCATCGAAGCCAGTAATTTTGGAAATGGTCTCATAATATTCGAAGAGTTTTCTCGACGTGTTTCTATCATTAGAGGAACCAGCACCTTGCTTTGGGGTGTCTACAATCAAACCAACTTGTTGTCGAATTTCTCTTTTTATGGATTCTTCCCTGGTATCGCGAACTTTTTTATTCTCATCTTTTTTATATGCCCAGGTTTTAATTGACAACCGATAGCTAATGTTTACTACGCATTCTATTAGTCTAATCCATAAATTCGAAACTTGGATTCCAAACTCAAACGCTTCCTTATTTTCCTCTCTTTGCAGAACTAGCGTTAAATTATTCATTTCACTTGGTTTTGCTTGACGAATAGTACAATTCGCTGCAGATGTTGTTCCAGTATGATGTGGACATACTTTGATATCAATTCTTGTGCCAATTTGTTCGTGCTCTGTATAAAAAACGAAGCCATGAATTTTGACTCCGCTCGTCTTCAGTCATTTTATTTGATTCTCAATATTGTGAAATTCAGGCAAAATTTTTGATTTGATCTCTTTCGCATACTCAAACATTATTGGCAAACAATTTTTTGGCGAACAAGGTCGAGGATTTTTCCAAATTAGTGGCGATGATGGATCTTTTAAGCATTCAAAACGAAGAGGAACCAAGGACATCAAAAAGAGACTTCCATCAGAATTTTCAGAATTTTCGAAAAGTTGCTTGTAAGGATTAAATCCGGACGTGTCATCACCACCATATTTTCAGATTACTTGTGAATGCTTCACATTTCTACACCGAGAAAAATTCATGCGTTTGGTGTGTGAAGAACCAATGAATTTGAAGTTGGAACTCAATTAAACTTCGATAGCATAAAAATGATACTTGAATCGCTCGGTATTCTTAGTATAAACGCACACTATAATCTCTAA
>JAUMHM010000001.1:10229387-10241747 GCA_032362435.1 Melikaiella ostensackeni | reverse complement strand
TCGGTGTTGGTATTTTTGAGGAGCCCAAAAGTCAGAGACGCTATTCACACTGTGAAATTCTGAAAAAGATTATTTTTTGACAAAGTATTATCTGCGTGGTGTCAAGCGGTTGTTTTTTAACGTAAAGGGTTACCCGCAGATAAGACTTTTTCGAAAAATAATCTTTTCCAGAATTTTGCAGTGCAAATAGAGTCTCCGATTTTGGGCTCTTCAAAAATACCAACACTAATTTTTGGGCTCCAACCCTTAACGTTGAAAAACAACTCATGGTTAACACGCAGATAAGGCTATCTCAAAAAATAATCTTCTCGAGAATTCTACAGTGCAAATAGAGTCTCCGATTTTGTGCTCTTCAAAAATACGAGCATCGATTTTTTGGGCTCCAACCCTTAACGCAAAAAAACAACCCCTGGTTAACACGCTGATATGACTTTCTCAAAAAATGATGTTTTCTGGAGAATTCCACTGTGTAAATAGAGTCTCTGATTTTTGGGCTCTTCAAAAATACCAACACCGATTTTTGAGCTCCAACCCTTAACGTTAAAAACCAACCCCTGTTTAACACGCAGATAAGACTTTCTCAAAAAATAATCTTTTCGAGAATTTTACAGTGTAAATAGAGTCCCTGATTTTTGGGCTCTTCAAAAATACCAACTCCGATTTTTGTGCTCCATCCCTTAACATTAAAAAACAACCCCTGGTTAACACGCAGTTAAGACTTTCTCAAAAAATAATCTTTTCCAGAATTTTACCATGTCAATTTTGTCTCTGATTCTTAGGCTCCTTGAAAATTCAAATTCGAATTTATAGATAAACGCTTGATTTTTTAGATGTAGGGGTGGTTTTTGCAAAAAAAATTCAAACATTCAAGAGCCTAAGAAAAGCTCAACACTACTTTCTATTTTTTTTCCAGGTTTGAGTTTTTACTAGGGGGGTGGTTTTTCTTAACATAAGGGTGGCTTTTGACATTTTTTTTTGGCGCATCCGAGAGCCCAGAATAAGACCAACATTTTGATGCACTTTGTTTTTTGCAAATATTATTTTTAGCAGGGGGTTGGTTTTTCGCACATAGGGGGTGGTTTTAAAAAAAAAAAATGTTCGTGCATTCGAGAGCCCAAAATAAGCCCAAAATTTTGGTGTACTTTGTTATTTCCGATTTTAAGTTTTTACATAGGGGATAGTTTTATTGTTAGTAGGGGTGGTTTTTGTAAATTGTTTGTTGGTGCGTTCAAGAGCCCAAAAAAAGCCCAAAATTCTGTCGTTTTCTATTTTTATTATTTTTTAATTTTCATATAGTGGAGGTGCTGGCTTGAGTCAAGCCAGCACCTCCACTCGAAATTTTGAATTTTCAGAAAAAGTAGTAGAGCCCAAAAAAAGCCCAAAAAAAGCCCAAAATTCTGATACAAAGAAATTTTGGAATTTCGGTTGTGGAGGTGCCAGCTTGATGGACCTGTTTTTTTCTGGCTCTGGAAGGCGGACGCAAAGCAACCATGTTTTGGCACTCCGCCGCCTTGTGCTCCTCCTGACCACATCTCCAGCAGCTCCTAATGCGTTTCTCACCTACCCGCTAAGAAGGCTTGCATAGAAAAAAATTAAGAATTTCTGTAGTATAGTGTAGTGTAGTTTTATTTAAAATCCTATGCGATTTCGTAGATTTCATCAGGAACTCAAGCGAAACATGCGTTCTGCTTTTAGTTGGTTTTGAAACCCGATGGAAACAAACTATTTTCACATCGTGCAGTAAGAAATAAACCGCTTCCTCTTCTTTGCATTCTAACGGATCGCGCACGGCCCGCGATACGGGTTTTTTATTTTCTGGAAGAACGCAGTGAAGTTTTTAGATAATCAATGAAAAATGAAAGTACCTTTAGTGAACGCATGAGGAACCGTTCATGTACTTGGTTTTTTTTCTAATCGGTTGGGGTTGCGGTTGGGTTGCGATTGGGTGGCGGTCGGTGAACTAATTGAAGCGAGAAAGGAAACATATCAGTCATCTATTGAAACGTTTGCTTTAAAGTATTGTTTTTAATTTATAACATTTGAACAGTTCATTTATTCGGCCTTGGTCTCGTCTTAATCCCTAGTTTTCAAGCTTCTAGAGTGATTTTTATACCAATATAGAATTCTATTTTTTAATTATTATAAGGTTATCTCTGGCCATGTGAAACTGACAGAAAAGCGGCACTGTAATGGATTAGACTTGAATTTTTTTATGTTCAAGCTGGTGATATAAGAGGCGGGAGGAAAAAACAGTTGGTACGGGAAATTGACATTCTTAATCCCTATTCAACGCAAACCTTCTTACCGCGTTTGCAGTGTCGAGCTAGGTGCGCGTGAGTGTCGCAGTGATAACACCGGACTTTGTCACTGGACGCCTTCACTCGGCAGTTCACCCATCCGATCTTCAGTCGGGCGGCCCGCTCCACTTTTGCAGCAGATGCAGCATGGCATCCAGCTCATGTTGGAGCAAGAGAAAGTGTCGCAAGACTGAATATGCGCAGTAGACCACGTTTGATTGTGTTGTGCGAATGCCATTTTTTTCTGACACAATCAAAAGATTCACATGCACCTGCAAACAAGATTTCGGATGTGTGGTTAATGGCGGATGCCTACAGCATTTTTCCCATTGGCTGAGAATAAGTATGCGTCTTACGACACCTTGTCTTGTTCCACCATGATCCAGCTCAACATACGCTTGGTTGCAGTCTATGAGGCTCTTCTTACGTAAGGTTCATCTTCAGGGGGATCGGCAATTAGCACCTCTAAGACAGCCTCCAAGGCCTCTTTAACCTTAGCCAGAAGGACCTTCCAGAAGGACCTCTCCGTTTTTTGTTTCCCGACCTGCCTTGACTTTGATGTCATGTTTGTCCGAGGGCTTGTTTAATAATTATTAGTTCCGAGCGCCTTCTTTTTCTATTCTCCTTTTGGCCGTTATGTGCATGGGTAGGTGGCGCACAAAATGTCTCTGAACAAATTGATATTCAGAAGCGGTTTGAGAACCGATTTGAACTTTTTTTTTTAAATTAAAGCTAATGAAAATCTGCATGATTCGGTCAAGGCCGATTTTGAAAAAGTTTTTTTTTATTTAATAACAAAAATGATTAAAAAAAAAATTTTCTAGAAGAGTACCGGTTTTTGAAAAATACTTGGATTCAATCAAAAATACCTAGAATCAATGAAGCAGCTACTCAGAAAAGTTGTCTAATAGTTTAGAAATTGTTTAAAAATTTATTGACTTTGTTATAGATAAATGAGTGAGTGAAAATGGATTCATGGAATTGATCAATTCATGAATTGATTTGCACTAAATTTAAACAATTTATAGACAAAAACAGTTTTTTAATTGAATTGATGAAATATAATATACGAATTGTCATTTTATGAACAAATTTTATAAACAATTATCCATAGCAGATAGTTATGTTGAAATAAATCAAATTTTTTCTATTGAATCAGCCAAAAATTAAACGAAAATGTTACGAAATTATCAGATTCATTCATCCAATAGCAACTGATGATTGTTCAAACAAATTTAATTAACAAATGCACTGTCTGGCTATTTTTAGAGGTAAAAACTTGGTTTTTTTCAATGTAATGAAGTGTAAATAACTAATTTCTAAACTTTTAGGGAGCTTGTATGACAATCAGCCATTTTTATTGTTAACAGCAATTGTTTGAATAAATTTGTATCATCTTAGGAATATTTAAGAAAAAATTGCGTTTCTTTAAGGTATTAGCAGACTGATGTTTAGTAATGACTCAGTGCTATCGGTCAATAACAGTTGATCATTGTTTAAACAAAATTAATTAACAAATGCATTTTTCGACTATTTTCAAAGGTAAAAACTTAGATTTTTTTAACATAACCAACTGTTCATTACTAATTCTTGAACTTTTTTTTATAAAACTTGACAACGATCCACTATTTTTATTATCATTAATAATTGTATGGACAATTTTTTACCTTCTAATACATTTGTAAACAAAAACTTCCGTTTTTTTCAAAAATATAATATAGACAATTACTTAGACAACTCTTTGCTATCATTTAATAACGAACGATGATTTGTTAAACGAATGATCAGATTTTCTTCTACTAGGCAGACACGTTATACACACTAAGTAATTTCTAGAAGCATTGCTACAGCTTTTGGGAGCAATTTTCTTTCTGCCTTTATAAAATTTGTTCTGAAACTAGTTATGTAAAGATCAGCGGAGAATAAGAGGTAATGCAGTAAATCAGTATTTGTGTCAATGCGACTGCTTTTTCGGGTATTGTTTTTCCCTGCATCTTTCGAAGTTTTTATTCTTAGCTTCCTGTGCCTCTTCTGATGATTGACCGATCGGGACAACGAGGGAGTCGATTATCTTGGAACCATAAAATAGAACTTTATGCATTGATGCAGGCATGAAGGACCAACTGTATTTTTGTATACAAGTCTGCTGTTTTTAGATAATGTTCGCGAAACTTGTTTGTATCGATGGCTTCACCAGATGCTGAAACTTGTAACAGTAGGTAAATGTTCTTTAAAAGTTCTACATCGAAGCCAGTAATTTTGGAAATCGTCTGATAATTTTCGAAGAACTTTCTGGTTGTGTTTCCACCATTGGATAAGCCAGCACCTTGTTTTGGGATTTTCACAATGAGGCCAAGTTGTGGACGGATTTCTCTTTTCATTATTTCTTTCCTGGTATCGCGAACTTCTTTATCGACGTCTGTTTTACATGCCCAGGTTTTAATTGGCAACCGATAGTCAATGTGTAGTACGCATTCCGTTAGCCTAATCCATAAATGCAAGACTTGTAATCCGAACTCAAAGGCCTCTTTATTTTCTTCCCTTTTCAAGACTTGCGTTAAATTACTCATTTCGCTTGGCTTTTTATGACAGATAGTACAATTCGCGGCAGATGATGTTCCAGTAAGATGTAAGCATACTTTACTATCAAGCATTGTGCAAATTAGTTCGTGCTCTAGAAAATAAACGAAACAATCAATTTCGAATTTGCTTGGTTTCAGTCTTCTCATTTGCTTGTCAATATTACCAAATTCAAGCAAAATTTTTTATTTTGTTTCTTTAACATACTCAAACATTATTGGCACACAATTTTTTGGCGAACAAGGTCAATGATTTTCCCAAATTACTGGCGATAATGGACCTGTTCAGCATTCAAGACGAAGAGTAACCAAGGACATCAAAAAGAGACTTTATCAGAATTTTCAGAATCTTCGAACAGTTGCTTGTGAGGGTTAAATCCGGATGTGCCATCACCACTATGTTTTGGTATCAATTTTGTATGCTCCACATTTTTCAGTTTTACGTCTTTAACTTTTAACATTCTCGCAGCAGTATGATCTAAAAGGGCTTGCAATCCAGTTGTGGCTCCTGTTTCAGTAATTTGTATTGCAGTACTTGGTGAATAACAATTGGCTTTTGCATTCGTAACCTGTTTGTAAGGAGACAGGATATCTGCGTCTTTGGCTTTTAAGAGATTCTTCAAACGTTGGTACTTATGTGAGGAGAAGGCCTCCTCGGATGCTGATAAGTTTGATTCTACCCAGGTTTTATTTTTCTTAAGAAACCATTCTTCTCGTTTTTCTTTACCTGCAAAAGATATCTTTCATTTTCTGGAAAACGCTGGCATAAAATAGCGAGTAACGTTAACGCGAATAATCTCTTTGCAAGTGTCAGAAGGTTTATACCATTCCTGAATATAACTCAGTAAAACTTCTACCGTTTTAGAAGTCGAATGTATGAGCACATTGCTCAATTCCGCGTTTGAAATTTCGAGAGAATCCATGTTTTATTACAGAATGTCCTAATCCTGAGAAATTTCAAGTAACATAAGATATTTTGGTGCTCCTAAGAATACGTGAACAAGTAACAGTACAAGAAATACAGAAAGTGAAATCGTGAAATCACAGTAGGAGATACTAAATCAAAGTGATCGCAAGTAAAAACAAAGTCAACGTGAACGCGAAAATGCACGCTGTGAAGTTAGTGCCATGTGGTGCCAACATTTATTTGTTTTAGGAAGAAGCATGTGAAGGCGGGGATTTAGAACAAGTGAGTGCCGACTTTGGTGGTGAAGTTAGCGTCAGTGATTGACGGTTACGTTAATTTTAAATATCCCCAAGAAACATGGAATTTTTTGTTCAAAAATATATGAAAGGACAAAAATTTGTCAATAAAATTAATAATGATAATAACAGTAGTAGATCGTTATCGAGGTTTCTAAAAAATATTTAAAGATTAGTTATTAACAGTTGGTTACGATGAAACAATCAAGTTCTCACCTTTAGAAATAGCCGAAAAATGCTTTTGTTGATTAATTTTTTTTGAACAATTATCAATTGTTATCGACCGATAGCACAGAGCCATCACCAATTAACAGTTGCTAATACCCTGAAGAAACGCAATTTTTTCTTTAAAAAAGCCAAATTTGTACCTCTAAAAATAGCCAGACAGTGCATTTGTTAATTAGATTTGTTTAAACAATGATCAGTTGTAGAATCAGCAGATAGTATTTCATGAGTAATTCATATCTCTACTGTACCAGTAGTAAAGCAGTGTAAGGCCCCTCACTGATTAAGTTTTTACCTCTAAAAATAGCCAGACAGTTCATTTGTTAATTAAATTTGTTTTTACAATCATCAGTTGTTATTGGATGAATAAATCTGATAATTGTGTGACATTTCCGTATAATTTTTGCCCAATTCAATAGAAAGAACTTGATTTATTTCAACATAACTACCTACTATGGATAATTGTTTATAAAATTTGTTTATAAAATAAAAATTTATTTATTATATTTCATGGATTCAATTGAAAAACGGTCTTTGTCCATAACTTGTTTAAGTTTAGTGCAAATCTATTTCCGAATCACTGCCAATCCCCATGAATCCATTTCGACTCACTTATTTGTTTATAACGAATTCAATCAATTTTTTAACAATGTCTCAGCCATGAGGCAACTTTTCTGGATAGTTGCTTCATTGATTGTAGGTATTTTGGATTGAATCCAAGTAATTTTCGAAAATGGGTACCCTTCTAAAATAAAAATATTCCTTCTATTTTTGTTGTTGAATGAAAAAAATAATTGAAAACTTTCATCAAAATTGGTCCTGATTGATTTATGCGGAGTTTTATTTGTCTGATATTAAGAAAAAAACATTCAAATCGGTCTATGAATCGCTTTTGAATATCAATTTGTGCAGAGATATTTTCTTGCCCCACTGTATGGCGTGTGTGCAGGCTGCGTATACGAAGAATCGAAGGGAATTGAAGGAGAGTTCCAAAAATGTGAAGGGAATTCAAAAGAATACAAAGTGAATTCAAAAGACTTCAAAAGAATTCAGAAAACTTCGAAAAAATTCAAAAGAATTCAAAAGATTTTGAGGAATCCAAATGAGAGTTCAAAAGAATTCAAATAATTCGAAGGGACTTGAAAATATTCAAAAGAATTTGAAAGAACTCGAAGGATGTTAAAGGAGTTCAAGGCGAATTCAAAAAACTTTGGGGTCTACAATTTCTGATACATGCGTGACCTCATATGTGAACGCTCCTAAGTTGAAAAAACTGCATGTTCGGCAGGCGATACTTCAGTTCTTACGATTTTAGAATTCACTTGAATACAGCTGGATTTATTCAATTTATTCAAATGGATTAAGAAAGTTCGAGGGAATTCAAAAACATACAAGGTATCTCAAAAGAATGCAAGAGAATTCCAAATAACACAAGAGAATTAGAAAGAATCCCAAGGAATTGATGATAATAATAATGCAAGAGGATTCGCAAGAATTTAAGAGAATTCTAAAGAATTGGAGGTAATTCGAAAGAATTCAAGAGAATTTGAAAGAACTCAAGGGAATTACAAAGAATTCAGAGACAGGTGCACACTTGAATTCAGTAGTGGCTAACTCCTTGGACTAAACACGTGAGGGTATTCACTCGTCAAAAAAGCGTACGAAGTAATCCCTATTACACCTATTTCGCAAATATTAAAGAATTATTACGCAGCTACAATAAGGCTATTCCAGGGTATCATATGTGAGTGAATACCCTTTCATACTGAACATAATTCTAGAAAAATAAATATAAACGGCACTTTAAATAAAATGTTCCTTCTAGTATATTATTATATTTAGTAGTAGTTTTCTATATAGACTTCTTATATGGTAGTAGTCTTTTATCATAAAGTACAAGATTAAGGAATTAATTTAAACCATTTTCTGAGTCTCTCAGACACCGCTAATCCTATATTAGGAAAATTGCAAAATGACTACCCGTCTTTTAAAATATTACCCTCATTTTCTCAAAAACCTGATGCGATGAAGCACAATAAAGCAGTTCTCCAATCGAATTTCTACAATTTGACGTTAGTGTATTTACAAAAAATATTCTGGGATAAAAAGCGAATCGATTGGCCTATATACTCGTATTATAGGAGTAAACATTACTAAATGGAGATAAAATGTTAAAAAATTACAATATTTGAAAAAATTAGGTTCATAATCTTTTTAATAACTGTAAGTGCAGATTGATTTTTGGTATATTCATTTAGCAAATTCCTTGAATATAAAAAAAATGGATTGCTCTTTGCTATGAAAATAATTAATTCGTCTAATGAGTTATTAACTACACAGCTAATTTTAAAAAAAACTGTTGACAATTTGATATACTCCTTCTTAGCAGCTTCCCACCACACCGCCTCTCTCGCTCTAACCAACGATAGTGAAGTTTTGTTGAAGGTAGAGAAATTGGGAAAGTGTGAGGCTGCTGAGAGGAAACGAATTTATGCTTTCGGATGGACATATAGTTATATTAAAATTTAGAGGAAAAAAATGAAAGGCTGATTTTTGTTTGCTTACTTATAATGGCAAGAAAAACATAATTTTTCATGCTCTGTGAACTTCATACTATAGTTATTCAGAGACCTTCCGTTGCGAGTGAGTGATAAGAGATAATGTCGCTCACGTGTGTTCAACTATTCTAATGCAGTAAATGCATTGATAATTATATATTCAAATTATTCTTAATCATATACGCTTAGGACCTTGCCCTGGCCTTCCGTTTCCTCTTACTACTATCAATCTAAATATTGTAGCTCAATTTCGCAACACTACAGGTACTTCCTTATTCTTCTTCTTTAGGAGTCATTTTTTGGATTTTCCTTAACCCCGTGCAACCAGCTCTCTCTCTCAATTCTTCCAGTTTCTTCATCCATTCCTCACTCTGACCATTCCCATTCAAAAGCCACTTTATTCTCTCATCCATACTCTCCCTTTTCCCTTCGTCAACTGCACGACTCTCTTACACATGCAACCATGATACCTTCTCCCACCTACATACTCTATACAGATTCTCTTCTTCATTTAGTCAATACCTACTTGCTCTTACCCCTTCTCCCATTCTGAATCTCACCACTCTCTTCCATTTGCTCTCATTTTTTATCATTTTTAGGTATTCTGTCTCCCCCTCACTCTTCACCATCCTATACCATCTTTTGTACCTTGACTTTGAGATATTTCCCCATTCTTTCTCTTCTTGCCTGGCCCTCTACTCTTTCTCTATTTCCTGCCATTCTCTACTTCTAACTTTCATACCACATTCAAACCTAATTTCGCATCTCTCTTCCTTCCATTTTGAACGTCCCACATTACCCCTGCTCTCTGTGTCCTTAATGGCCCGGGTACATGCTTGTGCAATCTTGCTTCCTTCCCCGTTCTCAGTTTCTCTAAAAAATTCTAGGATCTTTTTAGTTGCCTGACCACCATTTTCTCTCGTCCTATTTCTTCCCTTAGTATATAACCTGGACAGGTCCAACTCATTCTCATGAACCATCTCAGAAATCTCTCATGCAGACACTCCACACTCTTATGCTCCTTCCGTCCCCAAATTTCCACTCCATAACTTAATACTGACCACACTTGCACGTCGCACCACCATCTCGCTATTTATCTTCCATTCGTTCTCTACTCTACACTTTCTATTTTTAAGACACATCATTTCAGTCTCACTCACAATCACCCTTAAATATTTTTCTCTCACATACTTTTCAAACGCTCTCATCAACAGATTCATTTCTCTTTCATCATCCGCTACTAGAACGACATCGTTTGCGTATGCTAGTGATTACAGTTTCCCTGTCCCAATATTGTCCCCCCTTTTTCTTTCCTCTCCATCTCTTCCAAGTCTGCTAATAGGAAGCTAAACAGAAGAGGGCTCAACGGGCACCCTTGCCTAAGTCCCCTTCCTGTCCAGAATATCTCCCCTTCCTTTTCTTCTATCTTCACCCTTAACTCAATCTCCACAAATATCTCCTTCATCCTTTTTATCAAACCTTCATCTACTTCTCTCTCTTTCATGGCCTTCCATAGCACCCTTCTGTTCGGGGACTTAAATGCTACTTTTAAATCCACAAACAGTACACCAGTTTCCTCTTCTTTCGCCCCAAGTTCCTATTTACTAGAAAGTTGAGCACGTATATATTATCTGTGGTCCCCATCCCTTTTTTTAAACCCGTTTGGTTGCATGGTATATTTCCCTTTACGTCCACCTGTGTTTTAAGCCTCTTCCTGTGCACTTCCACGTAAATTTTATAGCCCACTGATATGAGTGTCATACCTCTATATTCCTCTACCCTTTTTCCTTCTCCTTTCTTAATCACTGGCACTACCAGTCCTGTCTTCCATTCCTCCGGCCACCCATCGCCTCTCCAGACCTCAATGCGAATCCTCTACATCTCTTCTTTCACCCCTTCTCCACCATATTTCAGTGCTTTACTCTTTACGTAATCCTCACCTGTTTTGTTTCTTTTCAGCCCTGCGATCTCCTCATTCACCTCCTCGCTACTAATCTCGTTTCCGCTGTTCTCGCCCCCACCACTGTCCTTCTTCTCTCACCCTTTACCTCATTTTCCACGCCCCATAGCAGTCTCTTGAAATACTCCGTCCACTCGTCCATTCCGATTTCCTCATTCATGTCCTTCCGTCCACCTCTTTCCCTGTTTATCACTTCCTATTCCCTCCCTTCCTTTATCGCTTTCTCGACCTCTTCCATGTATCTTTTCTTCTCCTTCTCTTTTTTCACTTAAAATTCTCTCGTGTTTTCTTTATCTCCTGTTGAGTTTCCTTTTCTCCATTTCCCCCTTCCTCCAGTTCCTTACACTTTCCTTCATCCTAGCTTTACTTTCCCTGCACTCGTCGTCCCACCAGCCTCTCCTGCCCACCACTCCATCTCCTTTCAGTCTCACCTCCTTTCTCTCCTCATCAATCACTCTTTTATGTTTTTCTAGCATCGTGTCTACCCCTACCTCTTCCAAACTACCTACCTTATCATTTTCCATTTTTTCTCTATATTATCTTAACTTATTTTCCCCTAACTGACCATTTTTAATTTCCTTGCCCCCACTCCTTTTTTTACGGTGTTCCCTTCACCTGTGAATGTCATTTCCCCTTCTTCAGCCTCCTTGGTATTGCTGTTACAAATAAACAATCCTTCCTCTCCCAACAAGTCTAGAAGCCTTCTGCCCTCCCGATCTGTTACCCTATGTTTCGAATTTCTCACGAAGACCTCCTTTTCTTCGTCCCACACCACACCCCCTTATTGCCTGGTCCATGCATCTAGACCCCCCTCCTCTATAAGCACCCACCCCTCCCTTTTTTTCCCTTGACCATTTCCTAATCATTCTCCATCCTCCCTATTTTCCTCTTCTCTTGCACACGCATACAACCGCCACAACAACTTCACCTACTTTTAATCTTCTCACCATTGTTCCGTCCTTTTTCTTCGTATTCTTTTCCTCTTCTTCCTTTACCACCGTTTTTTTTCTTACCACTGACACCTTGCCACACATACCTTTTCCTTTCGCGTGATCTTTTTTCGATGCTTGCATCTTCCACACATATCTTTTCGGTAAACTTTTTCTCATACCTTTCCACTCCTCATCAGCTCACATGAAAATGGTAACATTAAATAACGCAACAAAATGTAAGCGTGAAATTTGGTTTTTGATATTTTCTAAAGTGATTGATCTAATCAAATATGCTACTTTTCCAGCTATTGCGACTTAGCAAATCGGCCTTAGATAAAACAGCGGCTGGGCAGATAGTCAACTTGCTTAGTAATGATGTCAGCCGTTTCGACATTATACTGATGTATCTTCATTATATTTGGATAATGCCAATTCAGGTAAATCGAACCTTAAATTTAAAAATCATTGAATACGAAAAACGGTAACACAAACATTTTTTATGACTAAATTATTCCAATTTAATACATACCAACATACAGGGTTTGATTGAAAAGTAATGAGCCTTCCCGCGCGGAGCGTCTGCCAAGCGATCAACCGAATCGGCTG
>JAUMHM010000001.1:10209402-10221801 GCA_032362435.1 Melikaiella ostensackeni | reverse complement strand
TCTCCTACTTTTTTCACACGGACACAGAGTTTTAATTGTGTGCGAGGGTGTCTCGTTTCGAATCTGGGATCACTGCTCTCACGAGAACCACCTCCGCCAGCTCCAGTGCCTGCATGGCCCCCACTACTACCGGCTCTGGCTCAACCGGCTCTACTCGCGGTCCCAGCCCCACCGGCTCCAGTCCCGATTCCGGCCCCAGAACCGGTTCCAGCCCCACCGGATCCAGCACCAATTCCAGCCCCACCGGCTGCAGCACCAGTTCCAGTTCCAGCCCCGGTTCCGGCTCCAGTCCCGGTTCCGACTCCACCGGCTCCAGCCCCGGTTTCGGCCCCACCGACTCCAGCACCTGTTTTAGTACCACCTGAGGCTGCTCCAGCAATGCAGGCTGCAGGGCCCTCATATGCAGGATACGGCGACCACTGGGGCTTGCAGGAGCTGGTTAACCTCAACAACAGCAGCAACAGCAGCTGTTGTACACTCAATACCAGGCCCTGCAGCCTGTCATGTCGCTTGCTTCGCCGCTTGCGCAGGAATATCTGCCTATCTTCCAACAATTTTCATTTTTGCAGTCACTGCAAGTGACACAGTAGCAGGACCAGGAGAAAGTAAGTAAATCACTTTTTGAAAATTTCTACTTGCAAATTAACTTCGTTCCCAAAAATCGCGAGACAACCTGTCATTGGCATTAAGTTACATTTACTTTTGTGTGCACTTCAGTACATACTTTTAATATTTTTTTTGCAGGCTGTCCGGCAAATTCTTAGGACGATCCTCAAACAGGAGAAAGGTTTTCGTGGACGAGGAAGAGGATGGCGTCGTCGGGACGCGGATATGGAAGGGGGTGGGCTAGATAGGGGGATTTCAAGTTTCTAATTTATAATTAAAATGTTAAAAGTTTAAACCAATGCATGCAGAGTGAATATATATAGCCGAACAATAAACAGAAACGTGTCGTTAATTTTTACTTTCTGAATTAAAATTTGTTATACGATTACAAAATGAATAGTAATAATAACTTCTTGGATGCTATTTAACTCAAGATCTGTAAAATGTGTTTTCGCAGGCTACTACTAGAGGGTAGTCCAATAATGGTGTTATTACTTATTACCCTATCTTTATTTTATTTTTTTTTTCGTCTAATAACATTTTTTTTTTCAAATTTGTATTATACATTTGTGGCATTTGGATTAATAATTGTACAATGGGAAATTTCATGTGATAAAAAATATATGCACTCAAGTTCCTATAAACAAATTAAGACAAACATTAAAATAATCGATCTGGCCCTTCTTGAAAAATAATCGATTTTTCTGTTCAATTAAGTTCATTATAATTTATAATCATGTTTTTTCAAGTCGCTTCTTAGTATAATTTAAATATTTAAAATTGGAAAGTTCGAATCACTGACTAAAGTAACTTGAAATTCCTGCATAACAACGTTTTCATACACGGAAGCATATGTTACATATGTAAAAAATTATAAGTATTTAAAAAAATAAATCAACGCTTTCATTTTTACTGTTCACAATATTGAAGAATTGACAGATGCAAATCTATTAAATTGAATAATTTTCAATTTGAAATCTTCAAAATTGAACTATTACAAAAAAATCGCTCAAAATTGCATAATAATTTTCTATTTGACACACTGAATATTGAAGGGTCTCCAATTGAAAATATTCCAATTTGAAGAATTTTCCATTGTCAATTTCCAAAATTGAATTACATATTCCAGAAAAAAATGTTAAAAATTACATCATTTCAGAATATAAACATTCCAAGTTCTTCAATTGTAAACCTTGAATATTGTTCAAATTCAAGAACTTTCAAATGTAAATATTGAAAATTGAACTATTCCAGGAAAAAATCGTTAAAAATGACATACTTTCGAAATATACATATTATTTAGTAATTTGAAATTCCATATTCTCGAAATTCAAGAGTTTTCAATTGAAACTCTTCGAAATCGTAGTAATTTGAATTTGAAGATTTTTTAATTTTGAAAATCTGCAATTTAAAATTATGCGAGTTTCAAGTTTAAGAATTGAGAAACCTGTAATTTTGATGACTTGCATTATTTGCAGTTAGAAAGTTTTCAACTTTGAAAATCTACAATCAAAAATTATGCAAGCTTTAAGTTTTATGCTTGAAAATTCTGTAATTTTTATGAATTGCATTTGAAGTTCTGTCAATTTGTATATTCCGAATTGAAAACTTTTGACTTTTGATCTTCAAAATCAGCAAAATTAAAACGTTTTTATTCACACGCCTTTAAGATACAAGAGTTTTCAATTCTAAATGTACAAAATCGAACTATTCAAAACAAAAAAAAACACTCAAAAGTGCATCATTTTCAATTGTACAGTTATACACATTCAACATTGGAGAATTTTCAATTGTAAATCTTCAAGATAGACCTATTTTATGAAGATGTTCAAAATTTAATGATGGAGTAAAAACATTCAAAATTAAGTAAGTCACCGATTAAACTGAAAATTGTATGAAAGCCAAGGTAACTATTCCAGTATTTATTCTAATTTATGATTATTATTCATTACACTTTATAGTACTTCAAATTTAAGCATATACTCCAATTTGATAATGAGATAATTAAAATAACAAAAATGTTATAAGCGCGCTATTTTTGGTAGTAAAGAATAATGGTTAAAAACATTTTATTGGTTTTATTTTCAAATTTCAGAACGCCTTAATCATTTGAATGTTTCAGATATGGATGAAGTACACTCATAACCCGTTAGTGTGCCCCCCCTTTGTGTGCCGGCTTCTCGGTCATTCACGCTTGAATGCTTCTGTCTTTCCCCTCTGAGCGTCCCTTGACGGCCTATACTCAAGGTCTTCGCTCGGTCAGTCAGCGGCGTATCAGAAGTTTTTCATATCACGACTCCCTGTATGAGTGTATTGAAATTCCTGCGAGAAATATTAAACACTTTCTATATCTGAATGAGTAAGAGTTAACTAATCAAATAGCGCAAGTCATTATAACTGGTTTTGTATGTATTTCTACTAATCATAAGTGAAAAAAATACTGGTTCTCAATGGGATTGTTATTAATTCACTTCCGTAGAAAATTTCTAGCGAAATAAGTAACAAGTTTACTGCTACTTTTAATTTTACATTACTTTATAAATACGCACTTAATAATTAAGATGTACAGAGTATATGATAAAAAAATTTTGTTTTATTAAGTTTCAGTCACTCGTGGAAATAGTAGGTACAAGAATTTGGAGCATATTCATCTAAGTTTTAGAAAATCTTCATTTTGTAGACATATGTATATAAATTTTTTTAAATTGCAGAATTTATTTAATTGACGACAAATTACGATTTATGATTTTTCAAACAATTTAAACATTTTGATTTTTTATTAATTCATCTATGGGGAAACTGACGATCGATTCGATGACGCATTGAATGTCGGTTTTTTGACATCCGACGGACGGGCCAATCGAATCGAAAAAAACCGATTCGACAGTAGCACGCCTCGAACGTCGGTTTTTCGATATTCGATGGACGGCCCGATCGAATCGGAAAAAGCGATCCGAAAATGAACGCACATCGAATTAAAAATACCATATTCGTTCCGACAAAATGCACACGTCTATTTGCTTCGTTTAACTACTCCGTTACTTTTTGCTATTCCAGCAGTGGGCTACTTCATTTTCTTTTCTTCTTTCACTCCACGGTACCCTCTGTATACTTTAATGTCTTTTTCTGTAATTCATGGAAAAGTGCTGGGTTTTCCACCTGTTTTCTGTGTAAAAAAGACCGATTTGTTCTCGATGACGTGGCGCATGCGCAGTGTCGACCTTTCCGAGCAACAGTGAAATAAGTAGACGGACGCAGCGAAAAAAGTGACGCACAGTAAAAAAAGTAAATAAAGTGCGAACTACTGAACGAACCCTGAAGTGAACCCTGCTGTACAGGTTTTTCTTTCAGTGATTCACCGATTCATCTGTAAGCAGTAAAGTACAGGGAGAAATGGCAGATCGACAACAGGCCGGACCAGCTCGTGAAGAGCGTGCATGGATGATTGACTTGCCAGCTATAAATGGCAATTTCGAAGTAGGACTATCTGTAGGAGTCGATCCAGAATTAGCTGATGATTTAAAGCTACCAATTCTGCAGACTGAGAATATCAACGAAGCTGCAGGATATGCCGCTGCTTGGGCATATCGTAGATTCCGGGATGCAGGTGCCTCTATACGCAACATGTACATCGCAGGTGCAGTAGGAATCATAATGTCTGGCCTCTACAGAGTCTCAAGAGACGCACAGTAAAAAAAGTAAATAAAGTGCGAACTACTGAACGAACCCTGAAGTGAAGGTAAACTCACAACTATTGCGTTGTATCTAATTCCATCACTCCTAACCTTCTTGACCAAACATTGCTACCATCTTACTGTTACGGTCATATTATTGCCATGGTTTTGACAATTGCCATTGTTATTGTTGCGTTAATCGACAACAAATCGCTTCCTTTTTAAACAACAAACAGGTAAAAAAACTAGCACTTCTCAAACAAATTACAGAAAAAGCATCATGTCCCACATGTTGAAAAAGCGACAATTTAAAACTCGTCCTAAATCTCTCGCTTTTTCAACTTGTCGCACAACATACTATCATTAAACTCAATTATAATTTCTAACAAAAAAAGTGAAAGTTAACAAGCACAAAGTCGGGTACATTTTCGCGGTATCTGCCTCCCTCTTCTGAAGACTTTTTCAACGAGTTATAGTTTCCACCGCAAAAAAAGTGAATCAATTAATCCTTTATATTATTTCCAAACATATGTACGTTAAGAAAATCAAAAGTCAGTGTTTTTTTAGGAGAATGTTTCGAACTCACTCCAGTACCAAGATCGGTTTCCATCGCTTTGTTGGTAATGCGCTTCTAGCAATTGCCCATGCACTTATTTGTATATTTTAATTAGACTAAAATTAATGACAAAGGATTAAGCACTGGCTAAAAACTTGCTAAGTCGTTGATCTCGCGGCGTAACGACGAGACACGCAAATTACCTCTAACACAGTATTTGACAAGCCGAACATGGCGGATTCGAGTCAGTTTAAATTGCAAGTGTGACTTGCAGGATTCTTGATACTGCGTCTAGGATGATCGAATGTATAGAACATATTTTGCAGAGAGAAATTCCGTCTCAGTTTTTATTCCATTTGCGAGAAATAAAGGATAGGACAGTTAGTATATAATTCCAAATTACCATTGAATCAAGAAATTATTCGTTTGAATACGGACGAAACAATAGTTTCTTGAACCAAGAGAATGTTGCATTGCCTGTATTAAGATGAATACTTTCTTGGTTCAGAGTTAATTTCTTTTCCTTGGGTACGTGAAAATTGTTTCCCTCATTTCGAGTGACCGTGCCGATCCGTTGCTAATCAATCTAATTAATAAATTGCGTATCGTCTGGGCTTAGAATACACTGCTTCATTTTGAATTAAACTGCACAAATGTACAATGTGTAAAAATCAGAACACATCACAAGACTAGACCTTGTAACTGCGACATGACTGCGCAAATTCGACTCCTAAATTTCACTTTCTTTTTCGTTCGTCAGAGTTTTGAGTTAGCTTGAACTCAATTTTTTAATGTAATTTCTTTCGACTTTTTTTAACTTTATTTGGTAAATGTACATTTGTGCATAATGTGAAATCTGTGAAAGATGGACATTGCTCCGTTTCCTAATGAACTTTGTGAAATTCAAATCATAGGACTTTATGCCTAACTTCGACTTTGATTTGTTATTGTGCCGATCTTGATGCTTCATAGTGTATCACTTCAATATGATATAAATATTTATTAAAACAAAAAATCCAAGCTGAGGTGCTCGTTTCTTTTTTCAATTTAACATACCTGTATTTTCCGTTTATGAGTTTAATTCTGAGCCTTATGTGAGACTGTTTCGACCAACCTTCGACATTTTTAGTCTGCAATTTTGTCAATTTCGAACATTTTTGATTAGACTATTTTCAAATGAAACCTATTCAACAAGTAAATACTTTCGAAATCGAAGTCATGAAACATGATTTTTTTAATTTAAGTGAAATTGAGCCATTTCAAATTCCAAACGTTCAAAAGTAAATATGTAACTTTGAACAGATGAAATTGAAAGTTTCGTATCATTGAATAATTTAAAAGTTTCAGACATTCAAAACCTTTCAAATTTTAAGTTGAAAGTCTTGAAGATTGAAAAAGTTGTATGCAATCAAAATTAAACAAGGAATTGGAAAGAGAAGAAGCAAGAAATTTTCAAAGCTTTCTATTCCAAATTATCAATTCATTTGGAACTATTTAATTTGAAACATTCTCAATTCAAAATTATTTAATTTTGAACGCCCTAAACATACAATAATTGCTCATTTATTATGGCGTTTAATTACAAATAGTTAATTTTAAATTATGCAAATTTGAAACATTTCCAATTTAAAATTGTTGAACAGTTCTTTATTCCGAATGATTTCTATTTCATCTTACTCAATTTTAAATTAGACTTTTTTTTTAGGTTCACCTGAAAATTTTTCAGAGTTAGACCTGCAAAACCATAATGATAGAAGCAACGCTTTGAACATCCATCGACCCGTAGAACACCCACGAAATATTTTGTGCGGTATATACAATGTTTCTGAAATGCATGCTGAAGTAGGTAGAATGCCTGCAGTCTGAATAAAGATAAATTCATAAGATTTCAAAATTCATTCATAACAATATGAATTAAATTCAACAAATTCAGGGTAAATTTCAAATAATTCGAATGAATTGAAAGAAATGCAAAAATCCAAAATATACAATTTATTTTAGTAAAATTGGAATGAATTTAGAAGAACTCAAGGGAATTCAGAATAAATTGATGAAGTACCTAAGGATTAAAGAGTGAATTTGAAAGACTTCAAGGTGAATTCAAATAAAACGAAAAAAAAACATTGAAATGAGTAGAACTGATTGAATTTAGAAGAAGTTAGGGTGAATTCAAAAAAATTTAACAGGATTCTGAAGAATTCAGTGTGAATTCCCCATAATTTAAGAGAGTTACCAGGAATTGAAAAGATTTCAGGATAAATTAATAAGAATTCAGGATGAATTCCAAATCTTTCCAACTGAAATGAAACAATGTAAAAAATCAAAAATATTCCATTGACTTCACTAAAATTGGAATGAGTTTAGAAGAATTGAAGTGAATTCAAATAAATCCAGGGTGAATTAAAAAAAAATCCAACAGAATTCCAAAAAATTATAAAGAATTCAATAAGAATTTAGGGTGAATTCTGAATGAATTCAAATGAATTAAAAAAAATCCAAAATCCAAAATATTCGATTGATTTCAGTAAAATTGGAGTGAATTCAGAAGAATTCAAGGAAATTCAAGAAACTTTGATGAAATACAAAAGAATTCAAGGTGAGTTAAAAAAACTTTAGAATGAATTAAATTGTTCAATTATTGAGTTATAATAAAATTCAAATGAACGATAAGTGGTTTTTAAAACCGATATCCTCCGTTTCACGTCCTTGAATGCAGATGACCATGCCTGTGTCTCTCGTCGCTCGGGCCGCGAGCTGTGGCTGTTTATGTTTAATCGCTTCTAGACTAAACATTGATGAAATTCATACATATCAGATCATGAGTTCGGCAAAGTCCCCTTCCAGAGCCCGATTTGACATGAGAACGATGACGTTGTCCTCACCAGGCTTCAGTTTCTCGTCGGTCTCTGATCTGAAACTTCGTGTGACGATTCTGAGTGCTTTTTTAACAAAGAACAAACAATCCGGTTCTTTGTTACCGCTTTTGAGAAACTCAACTTTCCTAACTGAGAACATACGAGTCCTTATATTCATTATTTCGTATGTTTGAGAAATTATTTGAGTTTGATTTCCTATTAGTATTTTCATCTCGATTTTCGTTGAGATTTTCGTGTATGGTTCCTTTCATTAATAATATATCTGTAAACTAACTTGTAAATATATGGAATTTGTTTTTTGGAACGAGGACCAATAATTCTGACTTTTAGCTCGATGAAATAATTATAATTATCATTTTAAATCGATATTTTCGACGGTCCATTAATCTAGCACCTCCAGAATCGAATTTCGAAATTCTTCATAGCTCAGAATTTTGGTCTTTTTTGGAGATTTTTTTGTGCGCTATATAAACTTTTTGGGCCTTTCACTTTTTTCCAAAAACTAGTTTTCTTGTGGAGGTGCTACCTTACGTAAATCTAGCAATTTCACATCCAAAAATACAAAATAATAAAAATCCAATTACACCAGAATTTTGTGCTCTTGAAATCCGCAAAAAAATTCAAAAAGCAACCCTCAAGTCCCAAAAGCAACTCTCTTCATAAAATTTTAATCGAAAATACCTAAAATACTTTTTTGGTTCAAACCCAATGTCAAAGATCAACCCCTTTGTACCACGTACATATGACTTTGTCTGAAGTAATCTTTTTGCGAATTTCAAAGTCTTAATGGAGTCTCTGATCGTTGGGCTCCCCGAAAATACCAACTCAAATTTTTCGGATGAAACCCTTTACGTTGAAAACCAACCCCTATTGTCAAAAAATGTTTTTTTCGAATTTCGAAGTCTCAATGAAGTCTCTGATTTTTGGGCTCCTAAAAAACACCTACCCCGATTTCTGCGATCAAACCTTCAACGTTGAAAATCAACCCCTTTGTACCCCGTACATAAGACTTTGTCAACAAATGATTTTTTTTGCGAATTTTCAAGTCTTAATCTTTACTCGAGGAAAAAATTAGTAATTCCAAGTGAGCTGAAAAATAGATTTTATTCACGAACAAATTATTATGTGATTACCTAATCGATAGAATTTTTGTTTTGCAGTTTTTGTTTTAATTGATAATAAACTTCATAATCTAATCGTAGACCATTCCGCGTATCTTTTGGGGCTGGAATGGTCAATCTGTAATGCTCTATTGGATAGTGAGTGTGCAGAGCCATTTGAACTAACGTTGAATAACCACCATTGCCTACATCAAACTATTGGCATAACACCCCAATGGACTTCTTATTCACACTGATATTTGCGTAAGAATTAGAGTACTCTTTAGCTTTCCGCGTTTTACCTGTCATGTAAGAAAAACTAAGGACTAGGCCTGCTATAAAATTTTCATAGTCTTTTCGTTGGAATATACACCAATCCCCAAGAAAAATCTCTTTCGCTACAGTTACCGAAGTTTGTTTAGGACTTCCATGGATTCTTCCTTTTTTTCGTACTCTGATGCTCGTACTCGGTACAACCTATCGCTACTTAATTTGCAAACTTTGGAACTCATGAGCCAACAAATTGCAGATTTCCTCATTACGTGTTCCTTACCGCGTCAGTCTTTAATTATTGTAAAAGGACTATTTTCCGAGCTATTTTCTGAAATCTTCATTGTTTTTGTCGAATAATCTTCCAATTCCAAAGTTCCAGTGATACCTGGTAATGTAGTGAGATCTTCTACGAGTTCGATGAATTCTGTATATTTGGAAGAATATGTCTCTTTTTGAGTTTCATCTTCTTTGTCCATGTCATTCTCCCAAACGTCTTCGTCAGTAAAATTAGTTGTGGACATATTACGTATTTGTATTTTATCAGCAGTTGTAGCATTTACTTGAATGCCTAGCATACTTGCCGTATAAAATGCATCGTACTTGGCATGATTGAGAATATCTTTGATAGAATAAAAAGTGATAGGATCTGATGCATTGGGAAATAAGGATGATGACGCTGATACATTCCTGTCTTGTGCTTCGTAACACGTATTAAGGTGCCGAGTATGTGGAAAAATTATATTTTCTTCAAGACTGCAAAAGTCGAAAACAGAAATGTCGGCTTGCAACTGTATTCTTTGAATTCTATGGATCGCGTCCAAAAGACTACAATTAACAACTGTTGAACATGTTGTGCTGGTCGATCTCAAGTTGCGGTAAAAACTTTTACATTGTTGACTGACATACTGCCAAGGCAAGAATTGTTCGAATGAGTTGGCTTCCATGCATCTGAAAATGGCATTAAGGAGACCTTGTGCGTTAAATTCAATGCAGAGATAAGCATTAGCAGTGATGCAGTTATTTGTCACAGAATATTTAGTAACCGATTGCAACCCGGCACGCCATATTCGTAAAAAGAAAACAGTGTGCCAAATATAGTAAATTCTGTTTCGAACAGTTAATGAAGTCGACAAGTACGATTGGAGCACGTAATACATAATTTTTAAATAGATTCTCGTGCCTTCACTGCCCGGGACGAATTCTTCCAAGAGATTCCAAATTTTGGGGTCGCAAATTTTGAAAACTGTTTTGAAGTTCATCTTATCGTTTGAAGACAGATCGGTCTGTGTAAGAAGGTGATTGTCTTTAGACACATTATCTACAAGTATTTGCAGATGACCGGAAGAAATTAAAAAGTTACCTACAGGTAAAACTATTCAGGGCTTCAGCAATCTTGATTTTAATTTTCCGCCTATGTGAACTGTGTCCTGGGTACAAATGAATGAAGGAAACACCGTGGCACGAAATTCCGGGATATTACAATTCTCACCGGCTATTACAAATGTTGGACTATCAATACCGAGGTTGCTTTGTTGACGCATTGCTCTCATCAACCTCGAGTCCCCATCAGAAGATATCCCAACAGTCGTAATTCCATGTATTTTCAATTGGTTCGTGATGTATTTCCAACGTTTTGTAACATGCTCTTCACGAAATTTATTATCCGTGCCAAATAAGCAGAGGCAGAAACAAGGCACGTTATCTTGAAGGGGCTGAACCATTATGGTGTATAAATAAAAAGCTGTAGTATTATTCTGCAAATAATCGTAAATGGCTTTCGCAGAAGTTGCTTTAAAAGAAAACGCAACAGGCATTCCGTGATCGTCGAAAGGTAATACAAGTCTAATCAATTGGTTCGAAGGAGAATTATATTCGACGCGACCAGTGATGCGTGTTGCATCTTCGCTTAGCCATACAAAGGACGTCATGTTCCGGACGCGTTGAAAATCTTTTAATTGCGTAATACGACATGTGCCTTCAATGAGAGAATCTGCAGTTGAATTTATGTATCGAGAAACGGTGCTCACAGACGGTAAGGGCAAATTAGCGGCTAAGGTATCGTACAATATGCGACCGCCTCCTATGAAAATATACGTGGCAATCATTTTTAAAGCTTCATCATATCTGAAACAATTTTTATTGTACCGGGTTCTTGCTTCCTCACACCTCACAAGCATAGATAAAAGAGTTGATTTCGTTACCACGGACGTTTCGTTGTTAACTTTTGATGGGGCATTTTCGTGTTCAGGAACAAGACAATTTGCCCGAAAACTGTCTTGTTGAATCATTCCCCCGAAACATGTTTTCCAGAAGAAAGAAGATTCATTGAAGAGGTGATCATGAGCCCAATTTCATTAGCTGCGTTAGTTGGAGGTGGGGTTGCATCAAGATGTCGCTCATCCGTGGGGTGTTCACAAGCAACATTTTCAAGAATAAGATGCTGGAGAAGAGGTTGTTGTTGAAGAGTGGTTTCTCCAGAAGAGGTTTGCTGAACAGTGGTTTCCAGAGGGGGCCATCGTTGAGTATGAGTTTGATTGCCATCATATTGCGTAGTGGTAGCACCTGAAAGAAAATTCACGTTTTGTGAGAAATTCATGTTATTCAAAATACTTTACTGATTCTTTCTGCTTTTTTCTATACCTAAAGTTGATGAACCTGATGAAGTCTTCCTGGTAGAATGTTTAGTGATATGTCGCATGAAATTCGAGAGACACCATCGCGATTTGTTGTTCCGTGCATCTCTCGTTACAAAAGTGTTTTGATTGCACGCGGGAAAAGGACATTTTATCGTTGCTTCGAAGGTCGCGGATTCTTTATTTGATTTCAATATTACTTCAACCTTAATATTTTTTTGCAGCAGTGTTTTCGTATTCTCGTACATTTCAGGATCGACTCTCGTTGCCATCGCGTTTATTTGCGTTTTCAATTTTTTAATTTCCAACTTGAATCTGACAGCTTAGTTGGAATGATGTTTGATGTTTCTGCTTTTTTGGAGATTCATCTGATTCTCTATCATTTGTGCAATAAGATAAAGGTTGCTCTGTGCTGAACGCGACTAACTGTTTTAATAAGGTCAGGTCACCCAAAGCAAATTCGAAGTCATGGGGGCATGATTCGCAATCTTCGAAAACTGCAAACATTCTTGACGAATGTTTGCAGCTCATTGATGATTTTGTCGTCTATATTACAGAAAGACAAGAAATTGTCGAAACGAGTATATTTCAAAATTATCTTGATATTCGTGAGGAGTGTTGATGTTCGTTATTGGCTTTAGGGTCAGGTGAAATTGAATACAAATTAAATTGTTTCAAACG
>JAUMHM010000001.1:10175638-10190144 GCA_032362435.1 Melikaiella ostensackeni | reverse complement strand
GTCTTTGCTTCCCAAATTTGTTGTACTTAATACTTTTCTCATAATTTTTCCTTGAACACTTCTCTGTCAATAATGTATGCGCTTATTCGGAAATTAATACCAATAATCGTTAATGTATAATAAATCTAAGGTTTTGTTCAATATTTTATAGAAATATATTTAATCTTATTGATAAAAACAACTCACGATTAATTATTAACAATAATATATATTTTCTTCGAATTTTTAATTTTATATATAATTTTGTAACGTGAATAGAAGAAAAATGTTACTACTACCCATTTGGACTTTTAGAACTGCCCATTTCAATTTACAACTGCACGACTTGGGTAGAACTGCCCTTTACGGTATAGAGTGATTTTGGATCCTAGTAGTATAAAAAAAACGGACAAAGAATAAGGCAAAGATCTCTTTTCCTTTCCCCCTCTTTTTTCCTTTGTTACATTTTTGTCTCTAATGAACCTCTCACACTGATTTTTGGAAACATACTTTACTTGTTTGAAAGACTTTTAGTGAAATTTTCTGTTACACAAGATGACTTTATTATTTTTTGTGTACTTTTGTTATTACGTCTATGGCTTTATGTCCCTGTTTTTTAAATGTGAAGGAAAAACTTTCAAAAACATATAGACTTTGTTTCCGCCCAGTTAAGGTACAGTTCGAAGTCGACTATACAAATTACTGATCTTGGCACAAATTGATCATTTTTCCTCTCATTTATGGTTTTGAAAATAGTAATTTTCTATAAATTGACTTCTGTAATACATTGTAGCTTCAAAAGTTTCACAGAGAATTGATATCTCCAATATATATATATAAATGTTTTACAACTTGAAACACTTCTGGCCAAAAAAAAACAAACTAACTTCTTTTATGTAATTTTGTGCATTTAAAAAATGTAAAGAGTGAAATGACATTTTTACAATTAAAAAGTTTTTAATATATCATGGAAGTGATATAAATAAATTTTTGTTGATAATGATGTTATTACTCATAAGTGACTTCTTTTGTGTAATTTCAAGCATTTTAAAAATTTAAAGAGTGAAATGATATTTTTGCAATTGAAAAGTTTTTAATGTACCATAAAAGTGATATAATGGCATTCTGATACCTATCAAAAATAGGATTGCAAGAAGGGTGTGCATGTATTACTTAGACGCATTAATAAAAGACTTTCTAGAAATGAAAGCAATGCCCTGCTACCTATACAAAATGGTAGCCAGAGGAAAATACAATAAGAATATTTGTATTTCCTTTACAATGGTCTTTTTCTTATAGATCTGTTATTTGTACTAATTTTTGTCATGACATTTTTACATTAAAAAAGTTTTTAATATACCATGAAAGTGATATAATGGTATCCTGGTTAATTTCTGAACAGAAGTCATTTGTAGTTTCAACAATGGGCAAAATATAAAATTTTTAATTTTTTAATATTAGATGATATTTTGATGTGTTCACGGTCAACTCGCTAATCCCCAGAATCAAAACAAACCTATGTCTTAAGGTTTTGTTTACATTTTACCAGTGCAGCACGGCTCACGAGGCTTATGTTTACGTTTAGTTTTTCCAAACCGCTTTTTCAGAAAAAGAATTTAGTTCAGTTTTGACTGCCTAATCGCGAGTATGTTATAAGAGAGATGGAAACCCCGAATTTTAAACAGCATTTCTTTTTCGCACTAAACTCAGTAAACGTGATCTGTGATTTGTTAGAGGTTTGTGTTTACAAAAATGGATTTTTTAAGCGAATGTCCAATCATTGGAAAATACAGTGAGTTAAGTAACCGAAGATTACCTACACACTTCGATGTCATGAGATACTATTTTTTCGAATGCGAAAAAATCCGAAATGAAGAAGAATCTAAAAGATACTCAAGTTTTTCTGATATTTCGCGTTTAGTAGTGGAAAGGCTGCAGGATATATGGAATGAAACTTCCATCCTAATTTTTACAGAAGCAAGAATCGCAAAGATCGTTAAATCAGATCCAGATGAGTTAAAGGAATTGAAAAAGTCGCATGGAAGAGATAAAGATAAATCCTGGTACAAAGACTAATTAAATGCGTTTCATGCAAATAAATCAAAGTTATTTGATATTGCGGCTTGTAAGTGTGCTGATGCTTCATGCACTTGTGAAATAGATCTTTCTGAAGCTGCCAGAGTTTTTCTCTCAGAATAGCGATCTTCCAGGCGAATGAGAAAATCATGTACGCCTCTTTCGAAAATCGATTCGGAACAATCAGATCATTATGAAGTACAAACAAAGCGTTTGATGACTGATGTACTTCAAGATCAAAGTGAAGGAGTTATCCAAAGAAAGCGTCAGAAGGTGACAATTGAAGGTGAAAGTTCTTACTGTGGCTCGATTATGGATGACAATGTAAAAGACGATTACCAGCCCGCCGAAGATGTTGAGGATGCATAGGTCCCTTATTGGAATAAATTTACAGATCAGACGAGATTAAACTGTCCAACCTTTCAAAAGTCTGTGACAGATACGACAGCGGATATAAGTCTGCTGCCTCACTGGCTTCAGCATTTTTACACGACGTGAGTAAGTACATTATGGAAGAAAAGGGTTAAGTTTTTGACAAGGATAAACTGTATCAGGACAGAATAAAAACTCGTCATGAACTTCAGAAAAAGCAGCTCTCGTTGGCTTCAGAAATCATGGCTTTTTACTTCGATGGCAGAAGAGACGAAACAAAAGTAATGGATGGAACAAGTAAGGGAAAAACACGGCAAACAACAAAAGGAGAAGAACATACATTACTCATTCAAGAACCAAGAAGTACTTATTTAGGACACATATTCATATCTTCCTCAGATGCAAAAATGATTACACATGATATCCTTCAGTTTTTCTTTGACAATGAAATTGATACCTCCAATCTAGATTGTGTGAGTTGTGATGGCTGTCCTACGAATACTGGTAAACACGCAGATGTAATTCGGTTGCTAGAATTGGAATTGGGTACACCGCTACAATGGAGTGTTTGTTAGCCATTCAAAGCTTTTTTTATAAAACTTGATGGAGGAACTTCTGGTCCTAATGATTTTTCTGGTCCAATCGCAAAAAGCTTAGCTTCTTGTGAAGAACTTCCAGATCTAAACTTCGATGCTGTCGACAGTCCTAATTCTCTTGTAGTTAACACCCGTGATCTTAGTTCTGATCAAAAGTATTTGCTAGATATATGGAATGCTATCAAGGAAGTAAAGTGGTCTGAAGATCTTGCTCGAAAAAGTCCAGGGAAATTATCGCACGCCAGATGGATGACTAGGATAAGTAGAACTCTTCGAAATTACATTAGGACAGAGAATACATCATTTGAGTTAAGAGTTTTAGTTCAATTCAACATGAGAGTATATGTCCCAATGTGGTTCAAAATTAAGTATCAACCATCTATTAAAGATGCCCCGAAACATCTCTGGAAAAGAATTTCTTTGAGTGATTACCTGAAGGAAGATCTCGTTGAATGTATTCAAAAAGTAATACAAAATAATGCCTACTTTGCTCACCCAGAAAATCTTCTTCTCGCTATGCTATGTGACGAAAGGCAGGAAATCGGCAAGATCGCGGTGTCTCAAATAATTTCTGCTAGACAGTCAACTGGGAAATCAAAATTAAGGAAATTCGAGATCACTTCGTTGAACTTTAACGCAAAAACTACACTAAATTCATCGACTGGAAGAAGCGCAAAATTTTGGTACCATCATTAACGAGATCGACGACATTTGAAAATCTCACGGAATTCACAACGAAAGACGTAACTCATCTTATTTCCAAAGACATTTTTCACCTTCCATGCCATACGCAAGCAGTGGAAAGGTGTGTGAAAGAAGTCACATCCGCATCTCGGCCAGCTTATTCCTCTGATGTTAGAGATGGAATCATCCGATCAAGATTCGAAAGTCGGAAAAGCTTACCCATTTTTTAAACAAAAAATGATTTTGTTTCGAAATCAAATGAGGACGACTGAACTGGAACTAATGTCAGAAATCAACATAAAAGTAGGTTATTGGTAATACTGCGATAATTTAATGCCATTATAACCAGCCAATATATGTTCCGACTATCCTGTTACTGGATTTTATTCAGCATATATTTTAAGAAATAGACCTGTCGCCAAGAAAGAGACCTTAGTCGGAAAGGCAAGATTTTTCAGGGCGAGCGTTTAAAATAGCTGCGAAAAACGTAGAATCTATGAGTGAAAGGTCTCTATGTCGCTTAATTGTAAAGCAGAAAATTTTTTTAGAATTTTTTCGTTCTGTTCATTAGAAAGAGCAACTTAATAAATATTTGATAGTGAAAAAACCCAAAAATCGATTTTTTCCGACTAAGGTCCCTTTCTTCGCGACAGGTCGCATATTATACTCGTTTGATGTTCACATGGTTAATAAAAGTGATGCAACTGTAAGAAAATAGCAAAAACATTGAATTCTTAGGATTTTTTAAATCTTCTATCTCATTCTGGCCAGACAGAAATTATTTGAATTACTTTCTCATTGTGAAGGTATAAATCTAGGTACACTCAACAATATTTTCACCTTATTTAGACACCGAAAATTAATTTTATTGTCAGATAAAGAGCAATATATCACTTTTAAATATTTTCTTGTGATCCAAAGTCAATACAAATTATTTCAATGTGAACATTCCTCATATATTATTGTTGCAACATATTGCAAATACATTCACATTAACGTATATCATAGAATGATATATCCAAAAACCAAATCAGTCTGTTATCCCAAGCTGGATCTCTCTGCAATGACTTGAAATGGAATTGGTCTTTAGTTATTTTCATATAGAATGGACTAGGATAGAATTTTCGCAAAACAAAAACCAGTAAAAACTGTTAAAGAGTCATCATTCACAAATAAATTTAACAAGAGCTCATTTTAATCCTTCACAATGCTCTACATTCCGTTATCAATTGACCTTTTTTTCGATCTTATAAATCAAGTTGGATATCAAGTAATTTTAAGCTTGACTCTCTTCCGAGAACATCCTTAACTTTACAAGCTCTACGAATAAATAGCGCAGAAAAACGTTATCATAATTCGCAGTTTAGCATCACTGCATCATCCAGAGTGAGGTCTCTGACAACAAAGTTGTTACTCGTGAATTTTGGACGACCTACTCATCTCATACTATCTGAAGAAGAATGCAAATCTCGCAGTTTCGCGGTGTATGCCTGTTGGCAGTTGCGGTTCTTCTGTTTGTCGGTAAGTTAGATAATAGCTATGTGTGCAACTATGCATGTATACAGTTACAAAAGGAGTTTTTACACAGAAGATAGCGATGCGGGAGACACAGAAGACAAGAGAAAGGGGATGATATGAGCGGCAGCCGAGAAAGGAAATTACGCAGGTGGTGGAGGATGGAAAATACTCTCGAGGTGGGGGAGGGAAAAGCATAATCCACCCCTAGACGTGCAGGGCTGCATGACGTCAGAGGGGTGGTTGTGACGTCAGTAGTGCGGTAGGTAACGAGGGAAGAGGAAGAGGAAGAGTGAAGGAATCGGAGAGGGATGCAAGCTTGATTCAAAATAAGGTCGACTACCCTCGTGCACCGAAGCTATTCCATTCATCGGCCACAGTCGGAAATAGCGACCTCCTCCCTCTCCAACTACTCCTAACTTCCTGTCTCTCACCACTTTTCTTTCTTTCACTAAATCCGTCAGTCAAGCCCCTTCATCCAGCAAAATCCGTTTCTTCGAGAGAAATCCGAAAAAGCAGGGCAAAAATTCATCTTATGGCAAAACATTCTCATCGTCCGCAGTTTCGAAGACTCTTTCAGTAATCGAATACTCACACTCCTTGGTCTCTCGAAAACACCCTCGGGTTTCCCGAGAGTTGTTCATTTTCTTCCACTTACGAACCATCCGCCGCCAAATTACTTTATTAAACTTCTGTCCAGGCACTGATGTGAGTCCAACATTACTGGACTTCTTTGATCGGATAAAAAAAGTGATGGACATACGGCACTTGATTTCGGATTTGGGAAAGAAGAAAAAGGATTCATTATCTTATCTGATAAGCGTCTTCTATTTTTATAGATTTTTCTGATGAAATAATAAGTATTTGATCAATGAACAGATTAAGATGAGGGACAGACATCCTGTCTCCGGTGGATGGAATTCCTGGGGTAAACCAGAAATCGATAAAGAACGAGTTAAACGCCGAGTTTCACTTTCGTTGATCTTTGCTCTTGATCAAGTCCAGCAATGGAATTTCTGTTTAAATTCCTAATCTAGAGCCGATAAAATCTTTGAGATCCAATTAACTGACTTTGACCTTCCTATTCCCCGTGTAGAAAATTATCGGGGAACTATTCGGTGTGGCTATTAAATGACCGGACTGATGCTCTAAAAATTTTCATTTACCAAATTATTCGATAGAGATGTTATCTCTTCAATGTAGTCTCCTTCCCGATTCCCACATTGCTCCATACGAATCTTCCATTGTTTGAAGCAATGTTGCAGGTCTTCTTCTGAGAGGTCTTTCGTAAGCCGCAACGCTTTTTACTTCACAGCAACCACCGACTCGAATCTGATTCCCTTTAGCTCAGACTTGATTTTCGGAAACAAAAAATATCACATGGAGCTAGGTCAGATGAGTATGGTGGGTGCTCCAATACTGGGATCTTGTTCTTCGCCAAAAACCCCTGGACAGACAGCGCCTTATATGCTGGCGCATTGTCCTGGTGAAAAATACACAAGCTCTTCGACATTTCATTTTTTCTTTTTCTTAAGCGTTCATGAAGAGTTGTCAAAACATCCCTATAGTACATCTGGTTAACAGTCTGACCTTCAGGTACCCATTCAATGTGAACAATTCTTCGCATATAAAAAAAACTATCATCTTTGATTTGAATTTTGACTTGCTTATCCATGCTTTTTATTGTCTTGGTGAATTGGGACTCTTTCAATGCACGGATTGGCACTTAGTTTCAGGGCCGTATTGAAGAAACCATGATTCTTCACAAGTTACTACATTTTCCAAAAACTTTAGATGCTTCGAGTTTCCTATTGCTCAGGAGTGAGCAATTTCGGCACCATTTTAGCACACTTTTCTCATGTATAAAATTTCATTTGAAATTTGTCTAACAGTTTCTTTATCCATGTTCACTGAGTGAGCAATTGCTCGAATGCTCAGGTATCGATTTGTTCGAATGATTTTATTAACTTCTTCGATGTTACCGTCGGTTTTCGATGCGCGAGAACGGCCGGAATGCGAATTATCTTCAATCACTTCCCTCTCCTTCTTAAATTTTTGAAACTAATCGATAACTTGAGTACGAGATAAGCACTCATCACCATAAACTCCCATTGATGAATTATACGTTTCTGTAGCAGATTCTCCAAGTTTCACAAGAAACTTCATTTTGACGCGCTGTTCTACTTTCACACTCAAAGTGTTTCCGTCAGAGCTCAGGTAGACGGTCAACTTCAAACAAAGACTATTGTCGTACTAAGGCTCTTACAGCATAAAAATTTTGAGGGAAGGGGAAGGAGAAAGCAAACAGATCAATATCAGGCTCTGCTTGTGTAGCCGAGGCCCCTAGCAAGCGGTGAAAAAATCAGTCCGGTTATTTAATAGACTTACTGTGAGTGGAAAATGCCAAGATAGAGATGAGGTCAAGGCACGTTAACAAGACAACCAAATTTTTCACTCTTGGTCCAAAAATGGACTTGATTTAAACAAATCAACTGTTTAACTCAAACAAATCGCGTAAAATAAATACTTTGATTCAATTAATGTATCTGATAATATTTCATATATTAAAATCGAATAAAATTCTTGTTGATGGAAATAATGAAGATGTATTGAACCAACAAAATACATTCAAATAAATCTTTTTGGGTTAGTCAAGAAATTTAATTGCTGAAAATTACGTGCGCGTTAACATTTTGAAAAAAGTCAATTGATAATTGTCAATTAATGATATATGATTTCGCAACTTTGAAGAAAATAATTTTCATGCAATTATGAAAAAATTTAGGGTTGACAATAAAATAATTCGATCAGCATTTTGGAGAGCAATCAATTCATATTATGTGAATCTTTTTATTTCAGTTTTGTCTTTCTGTACATAATAATGCAGTGGAAGAAGTTTTCTCTACTTATTTCAATAGAAGACGCAAAGACTTTCTTCGATTTATAAATTAGATTAAGGAAAAAAGAAATATTCTTCCAACTTCTTTTTGCAGATAGCATTAGGATTCCCAATCTTATAAAGTTATGTTTTATTTAGAAATAAATAACGTTGTTTAAAGATATATCGAATAATATTTTCCCAATTTCTTTGTTTCAAACCACTTCAGCTCCACAAAATAAGTTGTAAATGACAAAAAAATGTCTAAAAAACATTGAGTTATTACAATAAAGTCTTATAAATATTTCTATGATCTGAAGAATGAAGAGAATTATAAAATTCACAAGATATTTTAATACGTAGGAGCCAGCAAAATCGGAAGACGTCACTACAGTTTTCTTTCGGGCATTCCTCCAAAATTCAATGTTTGGCACATAAACCGATAAAAGATATTTCCATTTTTTCAATTTTTATTCTCCGTAAAATATGCCATCTTCTCATGGAGATATTTCCCTATCTTATGTAAATGTCTTCAAGAGTAAAATTAATGGAATATTTACTATTTAGGTCACGAGTAAATCAGAAAAATTTTTGAGTGCATTATTTATAACTTTTCACATCTGAATGTAAACAAAAATTTGTTTAACTTCGTCGGAAATGGAATTCGAAAGCGAATTAAATATTCAACTCAACCATTCGAATTTTATTGAGTTTGCGTTTTTTAGATTCATATGTATGCAAATTGCAAATATAAATCAAATGTTTCGTTTTTAAAATTGCATTCATATTTCAGGATAATTCCAGATGAATAAAAAAAGAGTTCTATTAGGTTTCCTTTCGGGTCGAGAATAATTCTATTGTTAAGGGATTGAGTTTGAGGATGTACACTTTCGTCTCCTCCAGTTAACTGTGTTAAGAGGAAAGTGAAAAAATAGATAAATATATCAGTAGACACCATGCATGATTATACTGCCGTTCTAAGAAAAACTTACGTGAGTTCACTAATGCGGTCTATTTTCTTATACCGGGCAATGATGAAATCGACTTAAATGAAAATTTTTCGCAGTAATGACCATATAGTTCAAATAACCAACGTTAGAGACCAACGTTCATAAGAACGATGAAAGATGAAATTTTTTTGCTGCAATATGATTTCCGTACATACCGCAGCAAAATTGACAACAAAGTTGACCAATTTAATATGTATCCAACAAAATAACGATTCCAAAAGTTAAGAGTCAACACCTGATAAAATTTTTTTACAGTGAGAAGCTCCGCTCGTACCCCTGAAACCCATCCCTGATGAATAAGTTTAAACAAATTTAAAAAACCGACAAAGTGAGCAGAATGTTCATAATTTTACTGTAATTTTAGAGCCTACAAAATTCGTAAAAGTAATCCTTGGAAGAATGATGGTGGTGAGAAACCCCGCTGTAACACCTTAAACCCACTCCTAGTAATGAACGATTTTTCAAAATTCCGAAAATCGAAAAAAAACACCCAGAAGTTAATAATTTCTTGGTGTAAAAATATCTTGAAGAATTTTTTTATTGCTACCTCGAAGAATGTTGGTAGTAAGAAATCCCGCTCGAGCCCTTAAAATCCAACCCTAGTGATAACCGATTTTTCAAAATTCAGAAAATCGACAAGAACACCCAGAAATTGATACTTTCTTGGTGATTTTATATCTTTGAAAATTCTTCTCGTTGCTCCTCCGAAAAATTGTAGTGGTAAGAAATCCCGCTGTGAACCCTTAAACCCATCCCTAGTGATAAACGATTTTTCAAAATTCGGAAAATGGAAAAATACCCAAAAGTTGATACTTTCTTGGTGATTTCTTATCTTGAAAAATTCCATTTTTTGGTTCACCGAAGAATGTTGGTAGTGAAAAACTCCGCTCGAACCCACGAAACCCACTCCTAGTGATAGAAGATTTTTCAAAATTCGGAAAATCAACAAAAACACCCAGAATTTATTACTTTCTTCGTGACTTTATATCTTGGAAAATTCTTCTTATTGCTCCCCGAAGAATGGTGGTGGTAAGAAACGCCGCTCACAACTCTAAAACTCTAACCTATCTAAGAAGTTAATTAGTAATTTATAATATAATTAGTAAGTTAATAATTAATCAATTAACTAATAACCTAATTAATATGCTTTAAAATATTTAAAAACGACCACGTAAGCAGGAAGTTAATAATTTTACGGTTACTTATAGAAAATTCATGAGAATTCTAGGCTAGAGAATAACCATTAAATTATTAAGTTTGTGCTTACTTGGTCGTTTTTTAATTTCTAAACTTTTATTAATTTTGGTGTGTGTTTTAGGAGTTTGAGCGACGTTGTTTACCACTAATATTCTTCTTTTGGGAGCACTAAGGAGAATTTTCCTAGATATAAAATCACCAAGAAAGTATTAACTTCTTGGTGTTTTTGTTGATTTTCCAAATACTGAAAAACCGTTAATCACTGGAGTGATTTTTAGGTGTTAGAGCGGGGCTTCTCACCACCGTCATTCTTCAGGAGATTATTTTAATGAGTTTTCTAGGCTATAAAATAACCCTAAAACTATTAACATACTACTTACTTTGTTGTTTTCTTGATTTTTTGAAACTTAATAATTAAGGATGAGTTTTAGGTGTCCGAGCGGGGTTTCCTACCTTTACTATTCATCGAGGGAGCAATAAGCGGAATTGCCAATGATACTAAATCACCAAGAAAGTATAAACTTTTGGGTGTTTCTGTCGATTTTCCGAATATCGAAGAATCGTTAATCACTAGGGGGAGTCTGTAGGTAATACAGCGGAGCTTCTTACCACCATCATTTTTCGCGTAACCATTTTTATGACTTCTATATGTATACAATAATCATAAAACTTCCTGATTACTTGGTCATTTTTAAAATTTTTATAAACTTATCAATTGGGGGTGGGTTTAGGGGTTCAAGTCGTGTTTCTTAGTACCAACACTTTCTGGAAGAGCAATAAGGAGAATTTTTCAAGATATAAAATCACGAAGAAAGTATTAACTTCTTGGCGTTTTTCTCGATTTTCCGAATTTTGAAAAATTGTTAATCACTAGAAATGGGAATCAGATATTACTGTGGGATTTCTCACAACCGTCATTCTTCAGGGGATAATTTTCATGAGTCTTCTAGGCTATAACATAACCGTGAAACTATTAACATCCTGCTTACTTCGTCGATTTTTTTGATATATCGAAATCTATCAATTGAGTGTGGGTTTTAGGTGTCCGAGCGGGGTTTCTTACCCTTACTATTCATCAAGTGAGAAATAAGCGGAATTCCCACAGATATAAAGTCACCAAAAAAGTATTAACTTCTGGGTATTTTTGTCGATTTTCCGAATATTGAAGAATCGTTAATCACTAGGAGGAGTTTTTACGTGTTACAGCGGGGCTTTTCACCACCATCATTCTTCGCGTAATTATTTTTATGACTTCTCTAGGTATACAATAACGCTAAAACTTCCCGCTTACTTGGTTATTTTTAAAATTTTTATAAACTTATCAATCGGGGTTGGGTCTTAGGGTTTCAAGCCGTATTTTTTAGTACCAACACTTTATAAAAGAGCAATAAGGAGAATTTTTCAGGATATAAAATCACCAAAAAGTATTAACTTCTGGGTGTTTCTGTCGATTTTCCGAATATTAAAGAATCATTAATCACTAGGGGGAGTCTTTAGGTGTAATAGCGGGGCTTCTCACCACTATCATTTTTTGCGTCATCATTTTCATGACTTTTCTAGGTATACAATAATCGTAAAACTTCCTGCTTACTTGGTCATTCTTTAAATTTTTATGAACTTATTAATTGAGGGTGGGTTTTAATGGTTCGAGCCGTGTTTCTTAGTACCAACATCTTATGGAAGAGCAATGAGGAAAATTTTTCAAGGTATAAAATCACCAAGAAAGTATTAACTTCTTGGCGTTTTTGTCGATTTCCAGAATTTTGAAAAATTTTTAATCACAAGAAATGGGAATCAGATGTTACAGTGGGGTTTCTTACTACCGTCATTCTTCAAGGGATTATTTTCATGAGTCTTCTAGGCTATAACATAACCGTGAAACTATTAACATCCTGCTTACTTCGTCGTTTTTTTTGGTGTTTTGTAATTTATCAATTAAGGGTGGGTTTTAGGTGTCCGAGCGGGGCTTCTTACCCTTACTATTCATCAAGGGGGCAATAAGTGGAATTCCCACAGATATAAAGTCACCAAAAAGTATTAACTTCTGGGTGTTTCTGTCGATTTCCCGAATATTGAAGAATCATTAATCACTAGAGGGAGTCTTTAGGTGTTACAGCGGGGCTTCTCACCACCATCATTTTTTGCGTAATCATTTTTATGACTTTTCTAGGTATACAATAACCGTAAAACTTTCTGCTTACTTGGTCATTCTTCAAATTTTTATAAACTTATTAATTGAGGGTGGGTTTTAGTGGTTCGAGCCGTGTTTCTTAGTACCAACATCTTATGGAAGAGCAATGAAGAAAATTTTTCAAGATATAAAATCACCAAGAAAGTATTAACTTCTTGGCGTTTTTGTCGATTTTCAGAATTTTGAAAAATTTTTAATCACAAGAAATGGGAATCAGATGTTACAGTAGGATTTCTTACTACCGTCATTCTCAGGGTGTTATTTCTATAAACTTTCTAGGCTATGAAATGACCGTAAAATTATTATCTTCCTGCTTACTTGATCGTTTCTTTGATTTTTTCAGAATTATAAATTAGAGGTGGGTTTCAGGGGTTTAAGCGGGGCTTCTTGCCGTTAAAAAGTTTCATTAGGTACTAACTGCTAACGGTCAGATTGTTATTTTGTTGAAAATATATATTAACTTTATACCTAATAGTCAACTTTTTTGCCGCATGTACAGAAATCATGTTAGGGGTGGTTATTCACCCCCAAAATTAAAAAGTTGGAGACATATTTTCATGGAATGTATTTCCAGTTTACCGCAAACTATTATAGCAAAGAAATTTCGTTTCAGACAAAATTTTGTTTATCGTTCAGTTGAACGTTCAGAACCTTATAATCATACTTACGTAATGTTTTGCTTATTGTCAGTACGGCAGTATACAGATCTATACACATGCCAAAAATCGTAGCATGATGATGACAAAATAGTGCATGTTTGAGATGAAATAGAACATATATGCAATTAAATAGAAAGATTAATGCTAGATATAAGAGAAGATGAAAACCTAATACTAACATGGGATCGAAATGCAACGTATTGCAAGACAGTGAAGGGCAAGTGGTAGGAAATTATGGCTTGGGAAACCGCAATAGTGAAGCGGAAAGATTAATAGACTTCTGTACGGAACATAAGCTAGTTATTTCAAACACGCTTTTAAGAAACCATAAAAATCGAATCTATGAGTTTTGAATTTGAAAAATCGAAAAAGAGAGTAAGAATGAGAAGTTATGGTCTGAATTAGCCCTTCTAAAGAATTATGAGTTTTTTCCTAACATGCAAGATGTCAATGGCGATGAATATAAATCGGAAAATGGACCGGTTAATAATTTCCTTATATTGGTTCAATAATGACTCGGTTGAGAAAATAAATCGAATATGAAATGAAATTAAATTAGAGGAAGAGGTAAAATCATGAAAAGATACCAGAAAATAAATAATAATTCATATATGAAAATATTTCGGGAAATTTTTGGAGTATAATGTAGATCCAGAAGAGCAGCGATAAGATTCTCATAGTTTTTTTTTATAGAAAGTGTGTATATATTGCATAATCAATTCGTCTAGAAGTATGATTTATGATCCTACTACATGAAGCTGAGTAAGCGCATAAATCATGAAAATCTTGATTATTAATCAGTCAACCACTAGAGTTTTTCTGTATTACAATGACAGAACAAATTATATTATAATTAGAGTGTAACACAAATTATTGAAGAATAAATGAATAATTTTTTCACGGAACATTGAAAAAATGTCATCCATCTAAAGTTAATTGAATTAAAGCAATTTTTAATGATGAGAAATAGTTATGACAGGTACGTTATTGGAGAACGGGACTGTCTACATTTGATAGATGTCAGGTGTTCTTGACAGCAATATGCAATATTCACCATTGTTGTGGTCACATGACCTGCCAGACACAAATTACCTTTCTGATGATCAGTAAATTAATATCTAATGGTGTTAACATTAATGATACTTCAGTCTAAAAATTTATATTGAAGTGAAAAGTTGGATTGACTTATTTTAAAGACTTCCAAACAATGATTAGATTAGATTTTTACTCCATGCATAACCTTTTCGAGATTTAACATATATAAAATCCCCGCTCCCACAGAAGATCGTCAAACAATAAACCTTTTAGCTCAAATCCCTTCTCAAATACCCAATTACCCCATCTCTCAT
>JAUMHM010000001.1:10162223-10175538 GCA_032362435.1 Melikaiella ostensackeni | reverse complement strand
TCCGCGCGGTTTCGCAACCTCTGTTGCGAAACGTGCGAAAGCTCTGGGTGTTTTTGGCACCACAGAGTGTGCAGGCGAGCTATGTAACCCCTGCGAGCAGGTATGATGCTGGGATCGCAGCAATCCAGCAAGTCATCCTTGAGTCGATCCATACACTCAAGACGACGACCATCTCGCCGATCCGTCATCGTGTCTCCATCCAAATTATCTACAGCTCCCCGAACTTTAGGGTGGTCGGCACTGCTCGCCGACCCATTTTCGGGTGCTCTGCGCGTTCGATAATTTTGAACCCCATCCACAACAGGGTTTGGTTCTTTCATGGTTGTTCCCACGAGAAGCTAGGGAAAGGGTTCGTCCACCCTTGCAGAGCTTTGTCATAGGCCCTTCAGTTCGACTATATATATATATATAAAGGAGCTCGTAGTAAGTGATAGTCAGTCGAAAAATTTCGATTCGTGCATAGCAAAATTTATATATACAGGTATATGCCTCGTATGAATCCGCTTCCTTGAAGGTTTCATATTCGATATCTGATAAGCTTGATTTTTAGAAAAAAATTTAAATGGTATTCTCTATCATACTTTAGAGTTTAGAATTTACAAAACTATAAAATTAAATTGAAAGTTTGAAACTTTTATGGGATCACAGGGAACCATAATTAAACAGAAAATTCCATATGTAAGGACCTTTTAATTGAAGTTGGTTCTGTCCCAACGTGTCGCTTATTGAATGACCTCGGAGATCAAGTTGCATTATAAACAGCAATACAGCACGTGCCGTAAGTATGCTCAAGTTTTAGGCGGACTCCTGAGACCGGTTGATTGTTGTCTGTTCGTTATCTTTATAATACTAGTCTGCCTAAATGCAAAAGATTTCATCATATTGTAAACATATTTTAAACGAATTTGAAATATATTTATTCATATTCAAAAATTTCATTTTTGTAGTCATTTTCTGATGATTTCTAACATTCAGACTAGGATGCCTCATAAAATTCTTCTTTTTTACATTTTCTAAAACCTTGAATCGGAAATTTCTTTCTTTTGATTGGAAAACGATCCTTAGGGATCACCTGCAGTAATCCCCTTTTTCCGTATATTCATCTCATCTGTCAACTATCTCATTCCTGAGTCCAAAAGGATTCGTCTAGAGACAAGTTTGGGCCGACTTGAAATAACCCTGCTGAGACCATAAAAGTGAAACTCTATCTGATGTCTTGTCTCATTTTTAAGACGCAGCCAGACATCGCCGTCTTGAAGTCGAGCTCAAGACATCGAGTCGAAATTCAGTCGAAGCATTTTCATTCGGGCTTTCTGAAAACAATTTCTACTATTGGGGAGAAAAATACGCAATACTTGTCCTACAGTTGAAAATAATTTTTACAAAGAATAAAAAAATCGATAAATTCTCTTAAGAGGAAAGTCTGTGTACCTTTTCTTTATATTTGATTAAAAAGCTTTTTTGACCTACTAACTAATATAAAAGGAAGGTTTTACATTATTTACCTTCAAATACATAACTCACTCATAAAGTACATGCAGTGGAGAATCGTGCTATTTCTTCGTCTGTCAAATGCATCATGCCCATCAGATACAGGTTACGGTAATAAGAAAAATCGACATTGAATTTCTTTTAATCATTTTTTTCCCGAAAATTTTGGAAGACATGCATTTTTACGATAAGCTCGAATAAAAGAGGATATTTTGATCTTTAAACCTTGTAATCCAAAAAGATTATGTAAATATGGGTGGCCACCCATCTCACGGTTGTGAGACGTGGCCATAGGTGTGTTTTACCGCGATTCTGCTGGAGGCTGATGTCATTTCTATGGCATTTGCTTTCAGTAGGTTTCTGCGGTGGTTGTATAACCTATTCTATATATATTTGTATTCTTCATTCATCACATGGTCCCAAAGAATTGTGTCTGAAATTAAGAAAATCTTTGCAGTTACCGAAATAATGATAGAGATTAAATTTCATCTGCAACAATATTAGACCCCTATTTTTACTGTGTAATTGCAGGAGTCTATATGACTAAAAACTTAAAGGAAAAAAGGTTCTTCGCGTTTTCTAATCACGCTATTTACGGTATCAAAACAAGTTCAAGAAAAATATCTAGCCCTATAGATGAAAAGATTTTGATTTTCAGTTTAATTTTTTCGTTGGATGAACGATATCTTACAGAAAATTAAAAAATATTGCGAAAAAGTTTTAAAAAAAGTTCTCTTCATTGCCAAATGCGCTTGATATCATGATATTATGTATACGCAAAAGCGCTTAATATAACGTCCGACCTCAAATGAGTCTTGATTACGTGAAACTCTCATCTGGAACGATTAATTTGTAAGATTTGTGATCACGACTTGATCCATTTTTAAGTGCGCTTCTGATTTGTTGTATGATTTCATAAATTCGATTGCATCATATATAGCGCATGCTGTAAGAGTGGAAATGTACCGGCAGTTGCAGGGGGGCTACGGAGGCCGGTTACTTGTTATCTGTTGGTTATCTTTAAAAAAAGATCTAGACCAAGCTCCATGAAACTTCGCATTCTTAACATATAATGAATAAACTGTACATAGGATGTTATACTCAAGGGGACTTTTTAGACGTTCCGGTTTTTTTTTTCGACATTTACCGGTTCTTAACCAGTTCCCATAAGTTGAACGTATGTGGGAGCTTCGAATGGGTCATCTCTGAAGCTTTTTTGCCATATCTCTAACATCACTTACAGCATTCGCGGCGTTTTTTTAGTGGAATGTCCTTGAGACCAAAAAACCATATATATATATATATATATCCGAGCCGAGGTACCATCGGTTCGGTTCGGTTCCTTTGGAATCGAATCGGGGGACCTATGACAAAGCCGCCGGACGCGTCCTCAGGTTGCAGGTAGAGGGTCCTTGTGCCGAGGGTTTCTGCTCAGTACGGTTAAAAAGGTTAAGGTTAAGGTTCCGTCGCCGACAATTGTCCAGGGATGGTCACAAAGGAAAACCCCCCAAGTTGAAGCGTGAACAACCGTGCCTAAAGCTGAATGGCACGGATGAGGTTTCTCTCACCTTATATGCCTTACCCTTATGTGCGGGACTCTGCAAGGATGGACGAACCCTTTTCCTAGCTTCTCGTGGGAACAAATATGATAACACCAAACCCAGTTGCGAATGCTGTTCAAAATGATCAGACGCGCAGGGCACCCGACAAAGGGTGGGCAGACAATGCCGATCGCCCTAGAGTTCGGGGTGCTGCAAATAATTTGGATGGAAACATGATGACGGATCGGCGAGAAGGTCGACGTCTTGAGTGGACAGATCGACTCAGAGGTGACTTGCTGGATTGCTATGATGCCAGCATTATCAATGCTCGCCGGGGTTAAATGGCGCGCCTGCACACTCTGTGGTGCCAGAAACACTCAGATCTTTCGCACGTTACGCAACAGAGGTTGCGAAACCGCGCCGACAACCCCATGCAAACATGTTATGTATGCGAAACGCTTCCCCAAGCGCTGCGAGAACAAGCCGCAGACGAAGAAGTAGAAGTGACATTAAGACCAATCGCGGAAATCAGGCGTCCCCCGAGAGATGATGACGATTTCAGGACGAGGAGAAACATCAACATCCAGTTTCCTCCTAAGTCCCAAGATCTGGCTGAAATGGATGACGCCCTCGTGAAGATATTTTGGAGGAGTCCAACCTCCGGACCATCACTTGTTCAGTTTATGATGCGGCGAGAGTTTTGGCCAATTCAAGTCGAAGGGTAGAGTCGATGATGGATCAAAAGACCAAAATGCGCTTGCATCAACTGAACTAGAAAATTCGCTGGGCTAGACAGGACGCGTCCTGTATTCAGTGTGCGATTGACTACATAACATCTGGTAAGCCTTTTACGGTGAGGGTCCAAAAGTTCGTTCACGAACTGAGGATCCACCATCACACATTGAACAAGTCAAAGCTGCTGACTCTCAAGCAGCACATTTTTGAAAAAATACGGGTGCTATCTGACGCCAGGAGGAGAATTCAGAAGGGGGAGGGATGGGTCATGAAGAATTAACAGTTTCTGGCTGACCCATCGCACCTCTTCAGCGATCCCCCTGTTTTTATCAATAATCCGCCTATGTCCGAGGAGGTGAAGACTTTCTGGAGAAAGATTTACAAAGTTCAACACCTATTTCATGAAAACATGGAGAACATCATGCGTTTCGAGGATCTGTGCAACGACCTCATAACGTCCGAGAAACAATGTCCACTAGGGTGGTCCAAAAATGCATTGCAAAAATTTTTTTGATGCTACATATAAACGTTCCCCCCAAATCGTTTCGAAATCCAAGTAAAAGTGAACACATTTTTTTTCAAAATTTTGATTTTTAATAGTGCCTGCTGGTACTTTAAATTTGCATGGGAAAACGTCAGTTTTTGGTATTTTTTGAATAATTGATCAGGGTTAGGGGAAAGTTGACATTAAAGTTATAAGACTTGTATAAAACTTTCCAATGAAGAATTTGACCTTTTATACATATGGATTTGACGCCCCTAACCCACCCTCACGGTGCCCTGAAAACTACTCTTAAATGAAAAAATGTACATTCTTCGGAAAATTAAATCTTTTAAGCAGTTTGTTCTCCTTTTTTCATCGAAATCATTACTATAGGTCTATTGGAATATCTACAAATGGTTTTTAGTTGATTTTAATTTATTTAAATAAACTCTATTTGTTTAAATAATATGTTTTTCTCGGAAATTCGTCTAGGATCTGTTTTTTGAGATCGGAATGGCAATTCATTATTTCAGAGTGACTTTATTCGTTTCCAAATTCCTTCCTATTGTTTAAACAATTAATGAATAATAATGCTCAACTTTTTTTTTAAATTATGGTAGAAAAGTCAGCTTTTCTTGTAATAAACCTATAGATTTTAATTTCAAGGTATCTTGTCTACATTATCTAATGAATCCTCAATTGTTTGAACAAATTAAATTTGTTTAAACCATTTTTTTTGTTTCATTTGCCTCAAATTCTGTTTTTTGAGATCGGACTGGCCAACTGTGATTTTTAAGTGACACTATTCATATTTTTACATAATTTCCATTGTTTAAATACTAACATTATTATTCATTTTCAACATTCGATCATTAGTTCAAGCAAATTGAATTGTTTCGGATATTTTTTTTAGTAAATTCAGGAGTTAATTTTTTTTTCAAATAATAATTATTATAATTAGTGATTTACAAAGTCAAACAATTTTATTAATTACATTGCTTTCTTTATTTCTCAGTCTACACTTCCTACGACTGTGCGTCGCGAGACAGTGTTGATTTGTTGATGTCTGGAAACTTTTCCCTGTACTCTCTAGCAACATGCAATAAGAATTGTTCTTGATCCTCATCTCTCGTTATCAAATCGTTGAAGTCAGGCATCAATTTGATACCTATCTCTGCAACATCGTTGACCACTTCGAGCTGAGAAACAATTTTTTTCCCTTTTTCATAGGCTGCATTCCTCATCCACTGTGAAGCGTCTTCTTCACGGAAAGATGTTTCTATCCGGAGAGCTGAAAGGAATTTCATTGAATCTTTTGAGATGAAGAATCCAATTTTTTCATACAGCATTTCCTTGCACTTTTTCGCTTGGATACGTTCGTAATCCATAATTGATTTCTTGAATTCTTAGGATAAAGCCTGATCCATCCATTGCTCCAGTAACTTGAAAGGAAACTCCTCGTGCTGGTACCTCTCCTAGGAAAATTACAACAAGTGCTAGAAATTTTTGGTAGCCTTTTCGACAGTGTTGATCATTCAGCTTTCCTCTCGAAAAAATAAAAAGTTCATCTAGTTCACTACGAAGAGCTTTGACCACCAACCGATCTGCCACCTCAGACTGGAATTTCGTGTGATCTATGGTAGTCCAGGAATCTTGAAATTTCTTAAAGAACGGAACATTCAGACCCGTTGTCTGCCCAAAATTTTCTTCGGAAACCGCTCTCAAGTATATTTCAGCCATATGATGACGACTATTCTGAATTTTTGTCTAAATCGATGTATAGAAGATCTGCTCAAAACAGCAGAAGAGTCTGACTTCAAGAGCATCAGCATAAGCCGTAAGAATATTAACTCGTGTCTGTCACTTAATTTCGCTGCGTCAAGAGCTGCAGCAAGTCTTCCAGTTAAAATGGTTATTTTCGGAGGTGTTTGGGTACCATATGGACCGAGTAATGATTCCATTTGCACATCTTAAGAAGAAAAGCTGGTGTTGAATGTCGTAGGCGATTCACTGCTACTACTTGACGATAACAATTCCACATTAGTGTCTGTAATAGAAAATTTCAATTAAATTATAATGTTGATAATTTTTTTACTTATTAAAAGTTTTATTACTCATGAAGTATTAGTATCCATTAAAAGCAATGAAACAGTTCAATCCAATAATTACAAATGGTTGATTCAACTTTTTAACAATGTTCGCAAAAAACGTTTCGGAACGTATAGAAAATGTCATTAACTCACCAATCAGCGTGTAATTTAAAAACTTCTTAAAAACATAAGAAATTGACATTACGTAGAAATACTTCGGATTCACGGAATTTCAGCGTTCTCTAAGCATTCTAAGACGTTTTGGTGAATACATGGAACAAATTATAAAATGAATAAATAAATAGATAAATCATTTTCTTGAAAAAAATGTCGGAGATACATTAAAAAATAAGGTATGTTAAGCTGGCACAATACTATTGAGGTATACAGAGTTAACCTATTTCGTAATTTTTTTTACAAAAAATGAAAGGGCCCTATATTTGGGATTGCGGGCTCAAATTATCCCTAAATGAGCCCTAAATTGATGTCGGAGATCATTTCCAGCTTCTGTAAAAAATCATTTTCCTTTTTTACTCGTACCTCTACTCTCGAGTTGGAATTTTTTTGTATCTTCCTGTATTCTTTATACAACTTTCCTACTTTTTCCACGCAGCGTTGGTGATCTCTTATCGGTAAATTTGTCTTTGTCTAGAAAACGTTCACTTCATCCACGACAAGATGAGCACTCAGTCTTAAACTTAACTTCACGAATCTCATATTATATAGTAAAACTCTCAATACTTGTAAATTGTTTGTAAGTTTACTTCCAATAATTTTCTGCTCTTCAAAATCAACTAAAAACACTTCTTTCCGTAATTCTGCTATGTTAAATTTAAGCGTAGCTAACAGTGTCACAGCCGAGAAACTAATGGCTACTACTAACGGTACAAAGGGACAGGAGAACGAAGGAATAAGCAGCTCTATTCAACATGGATGGTCATATTTCGATCTCGAAAAAGTGGGGAACAAGAATGCAATTAACAACGAGTCGAAGGACTCTGCTGAATATGAATCCCCAGTAGGGGTGTACCCATGAATGTTGGAGAAGTCTCTCAATAGAAATATTTGAGATCAGATATTGTAATCCTGTTAGTAGAAGTCGCCAGTGACCATTAGTACATTAGTAGTCAATGGGACTTCAAGCACTCAATTGAAAAAATGTTGGTAGAGCAGAGGAATTTCCAAATTTTGTGTGAGAAAATTCTTTCAAAATTGATTGATGAACAAATTTCATCATGACTCTGTTACCAAAAAAGATGAATTTTCCAATATGATCTGATGGTATGTTGATAATGAATAATAATTTTATTATTTAAACAATGGAAATTATTTGAAAATATGAATAATGTCACTTGAAAATAACAGTTGACCAGTTGGCCAGTCTGATCTCAAAAAGCAGAATTTCAGGAGAATTGAACAAAAAAAATTGTTCAAACAAATTGAGTTTGTTTGAACAATTGAGGATTTATTAGATAATGTAGACAAGATAACTTGAAATTGAAACCTATAGGTTTATTACAAGAAAAGCTAACTCTTCTACCATAATTTGAAAAAAAGTTTGAAATGAATAATAATCAATTGTTTGAACAATAGAAAGAAATTTGGGAGTAGATAAAGTCACTTTGAGAGAATAAATTGCCATTCCGATCTCCAAAAACAGATTTTAGACGAATTTTCGAGAAAAACAGATTATTCAAACAAATAGAATTTATTTAAATGAATGGAAATTGACTGAAAAACATTTGTAAACATTCCAATAAACCTACAGTAATGATTTCTGAAAAGAGGAGAACGAACTCCTTAAAAGAGTCAATTTCCTGAGAATGTACATTTTTTTATTTAAGGGTAGTTTTCCGGGAGCTGTAGGGGTGGGTTAGGGGCGTCAAATCCATCTGTATAATAGGTCAAATTCTTCACTGGAAAGTTTTCCACAAGTCTCATTACTTTAATGTCAACTTTTTCATAACCCTGAACAATTATTCGGAAAATACCAAAAAGTGACTTCTTCCCATGCATTTTCTCATACAAATTTGAAGTCCCAAAAGGCACCATTAAAAATCAAAAATTTGAAAAAATACATGTCCACTTTTTTTGGATTTCGAAACGATTTAAGAGGATCGTTTGCATTTATTTAAAAGTCGCCATTTTGGACCGCCCTAATGTCCACTAATCACTGTAGAAGAGGTGATGAGAGCACTAAGGGGTACAAAGAACTTCTCTGCTGCCGGACCGGATGGTATCAAGAATTTCTGTTGGAAGAAGTTTACTTCTACACACCAACATCTAGCCTGAATCTTCACCTCATGTTTAAAGTCGGAGACGCCCATTACGTAGTGGCTGGTGTAAGGACGCACTGTACTCCTACCGAAGAAAGGCGACTTGTCCAACTCAAGGAACTACATGCCAATAACTTGTCTGAACAAGCTATATAAGATCTTTATAGCTATCCTGAATGGCAGGATCGTTTGGACAAAATTGGTCCTATGTGGAGAGAGTTTTACAAACAACGTGGATCAAGAAGAGGCGTAGTAGGCTGTCGGGAGAACCTGCTCATCGACAGAAGTGTCTGCAAAGACGTTGCTCTCGGACGTGTGAAACCGTCACTGGTTTGTCACCTCGAAGCCATACCCACATGCCAGAAAAATGCCAAATACACTCACGAGATGAACGCAAAGAGCTGTCATTCGTGGGTCGCTCCGGGTCCTCAAGACTCTCTAGGGTTGTGAAGCGTGGCCATGGGTGTGATTTACCGCCGTTCTACTGAATGTCAGTGTCATTTTTATGGATGGCAGTCGCTCCCAGGGGGCCCCGCGATGGTTGTATACCCAATTTTCCTTTATATCATATATATTGTAGCTTTATTGTTTCTTAATTAATAATTGCTTATTAAGTAATAAAATACTTGGGTCCGTTCTATCTTATTACCTAGGTTTTTCTTCTACTTGTGAGTATTTATTTGAAAATTTTGAGTTAGCATACACGGGTGAAAAGAAACTCCATTCCTCGTGTAAATTTAACAATTATTTTCTTTTATTTCAAAGTCCTATGCTTCAGCGATAATACATGAGGTATCTCGTATTAACTTATATCTTTTTCGCGAAACCTAACTGTATCGAGGTTATCACTACTCTCATTCTCTCCATATTCACAAAATATTAAATAAAATTGACTTTAATTTAGTCTTAATTATTTTTAAGGAATATCCCCTCATAGAAGTCTAAGTGCAGTCGAAATGCGCTTCAGACGCTCGAAAGGATTCAAGGACGGGATGAAAAGGCGTTTTTTCTATTCACATGGAAGCTTCTGGCTTAAACTACTCAGTCGCATAGGATAACTTGAGAATCTTTCTACCACTTTGGAAAGGAAGCGCACTGCAGTTCCCTCAAATACCAAGGTTTTCAGAGTGTTAGAATCACAGAAAGTCGCCTTCTGCTCGAACCCTAACCCTAACCGCTAAGGTCTAAGTCGAGTGTGTCACGCATTAGACTAGCAAGGCACAATTCTAATATTACTTAAATAGAGGGTCACTCATCCGCCAGACGGTTTAAAGTGCGTGTAAGACAAAATTACAATACCGGTATTGTAGCATGAATTTGCAATACTTGTATGGTAACTGGCGCGTATTCTTCGAAATTACAATACACGTATTGCATTTTCACCTACCAATACCGGTACATATTGTAGTTTTGCCTTTCACTCGGATTGTGAAAATGTTGTAAGACCCCGAACATTTTTAACAGTGTAATGTTATTCTTTAAGCTTTTATAATAAGAAATTTGAGAATTTTCTCCATAATGATTCGAGTGGTACTAAAATTCTGCGCCTAATAAGACTAAATTAAAGGCAACATGTCCATTTCATAAGAATAGGTTGCTAACAAAAGTCAAATTGTGGAAATTCCATAATGTATTTTTTTTATTTGTAGAAAAAATTAATAGTCCTTCTGCTCATAAAAGGAATAGTGCACTGCTTTCAGTATAAATAAGGAACTGATGTCTATTATAGTTGCGATAGGAATTTTCACGTCATTTTCATTCATCATAACATTCATTTTTTGAAAAAATGATTATTTTACATTCAAAAATGAATTTCAATTTTTTTTCTAATAATGCGGTTTAAGATGTTAACTTTAGGAACCTTATATATGTGAAATACTGCTTTTTTATCTTCGAGAAACTAAGTTTCGTTCATTCCGTTTCAGTTTGACCACATAATATGACGTCATGCAAGTTTTTAGAGGTTTCAAACATCCCCCACCCCCTGTCACGCACGTTTCTTCATACACTTACACTGAAAGAAACCAATTGTAATTTTTTCCCCCTATATCAGAGTAATCTTCATGATTCTGGCAGTCCTAGAAAATTATTTGGAATCAAAATGCGCAAGCGCAACAGCTAGGAAGAGTAATGTTGCTTAACGTGTGCCAGCGCAGAAGCTAGAAAAAGTAATCTTGCTCAAAGAGTGCAAACGCAGCAGCTAGGAAAAATCCTTGTATATCCGTTTTTTACCACGGTTTTAGAATTGGTGACTTCCCACACGCTATACATGATTTGAAAAGCAAACATTCCATGCATGCGTTACAAAAATTAGATTTTGAATTGAGAAAACCATATTAGCGAATAGTATAGAATCAGTAGAGTAATTTTTTTCTAGATTGACCGCCTATTCAGTAAAAATATTGGGCGTGTCGCATAAAGTTCACCTGACTGACAATAAGGGAGAACAGAATGTCGTGAAAACAATAAAACTACCTCGAAAATCAGAAAGGTGCACTAATGACGCGGAAAATGTGTAAATGTAATGCAATCTAATACATCCAGTTACTATAAAGTTTAGACTTATACTTAAAACTGTACTCACAAATAAAATAAGTAAATGGATTTGACACATCAATCAGTTTAGTTTACTACAATCATTCAAGATAATGACCCCACCTGAAAGATGAGACGTATGAGTATTTGGAAATTGTTCTTTTTCTGAAATTTAGATATATTCAGAAAAATTTTGAGTACAACTGTAGGCATTTGTTTCTACGGTTAAGAACCTCAACTTCCTTCTTTAAGAGTAACATAACTAAAACTGCTTGTGGGCCGGCTCCAACAAATTTTCCCGGACCAATCTTCTATCACAATTCGATCCTGTGAAAAAACCTTCTGTAATCTTTCATTCTCAGGTTATCAGAAACGGACGTAATATTCCGTATTTTTCAATGAAAAAGGCTATTTGAACAATCTCGAATGGAAAATAATACACTGCTTTTGAAAAAGTACCCAGCATTATATCTGGATATAATGTTATGATCAAGATTTGCGATGGTGAATTGCCGCCCAGTAAAAAAAAACGCGAATATATTTTCTCGAAAGAACGGTAGTTATCGTACATGTATTGGATATCTTAGCCAATTCTTCACCGATTTGCATGATAGCTTTTGGAGTCAATGAAAAATCGCAAAAAGAAGCTTCTACCCATACAAATTTTCTATTTTGTCGAAGCTGGATACAGCAGATTTAGAAAACATGAGAAATGTATTATTTATAGAATTTCAGTCTACCTGTTGCCTACATTACTCAAACGAATCGTCTAAAAGTTTTAGAACAAATTGACAAGATCGAGCTTCAGGGACGTGTTTCAGGAAATTTCAGGAATTTTGATTCAGTCATTATTTCTGGAGATATTTCACTTTTTATGCCCAAAATTCGACTTTTCAGCATTTCAGTCGACCTGTAGCCTACAATATTCAAATAATTTGTCTAAAAACTTCAGGATAAATTGACTACATGAAATTCTAGAAGCATTATTCAGGAAATTTTGATTCAATTATTATTTGTACACTGTTAAAAAGGTTTGTAATTTCACAATACTTTACAATACAAATTGCAATGTAAAATTGCAAGTACCGTGTTGTAAAGTAAAACTACAATTAATTTATTGTAGAATAACAATAAAAGTAATGTAATTTCCTCACATATATTTTTCTTTAAATATAGTTTAAACATTATTTTGATGAATTATTGCTGAAGTAACTTGAATGAAAAAGTTGTAGAATACAATTTGCCTGATATGCTGAGTCTAACAAGAATCTTGGTTAGTGGATAAATCATTATGAAATTAATTAAATTACATAATTAACCTAAGAACAATTGATCATAAACGAATTTTTCATCTTTAGCATGCATTTCTGGGTATTATTCACCTATACAACATACCTAATTTTTGATTTATGTATGATCGAACGCTAAGACCAGCGATTTTCAATTTTTAATAAGAATAGAATGCAAACCATATGTACAGGAAACTTTCATTTTTCTCATAATTTAGTGTACAAAATATGTATTGTAAAATTCTACTACGTTTTGGTGATAATCTTTTGATACATTTATTGTGAAATGACAACAGACACTTTTTATAGTGTAGAGATATTTGACTTTTTATGGCCAAAATTCCAGTTTTTAGCAGCTTACTCAACCTGTAATAGTCAGTATATTTATTTTTGAATGGGTAAGTTATTAAATTAATGCTTAGCTGCTTTAAAACATGTTATGAGACTCCATCTTGGGGCTGTTTGCTTATTATGCAGCAAATGATAACTAGGTGAAGACTACTTGTAATTTTCAGCATCCTGGATGTGTTTGTGAGATATTATATTATTGAATTTAACTGTAGAATTTAGGAAACCCAAGGTTTAAGAGACAGAGTGCCAGTCATGACGATCTTCATTTCATATATATAAATATATAGAAATCCAATTGAAGAGATTTTAGGAAAATTATGTGAAAAATGTCTTGTGAATACTCCGATGTTTCATTGGGTGTAAGAATAATTCACATTTACGATTCAGTCCAGTCAAATTAGCATTATGGCTGGAAATGTTTTTTTTTTTTAAATTATTGTTCATGTGGAAGACCTAATGTAGTCTTAAGACCTACCGGTCTGCAACTGTTTAGGAATTTCCGCTATTAACAAAAAACGACGGC
>JAUMHM010000001.1:10147467-10162123 GCA_032362435.1 Melikaiella ostensackeni | reverse complement strand
TCGGAAAGAACACTCTTTCCGACCTTTTTCAGAAATCTTTTCGAAACGGTCTTTCCGACTCTTTCCTTTGTTTCCGCTAGGGTATCATGTCAATGTGACAATTTATTAGTATACGTCAGTTTGACATCTCATAAAATTATTGTCTTCTCACTTGAAGCAACATGAAGTTGTTCCCCTTGTATGGAAATGCTTTATCATTAATTTTCAGGTTATTAATTTCACAGTTTAGATTAAAATGATTGAGTTTTAAAAATTGTGAAGCACAATTTGAAAATTAATCCTTTTTAATGACTTAGTTTCAAGATCCTAATTTAAGAGTGCTTCAATCTTTAAACGCACCTTGGAAGTGTCTAATTTTCAACGCTTCCAGTATGAATTCTTAATTTTTCTAGAATAAATAAACGTTCAATGTTTACATTATTAAATTTCTTCAATTTTGAACGGTGAAAATGGCAGTGATTTTTTTCTGGACAGAAATTACAATTTTTAGTGAAAAAATCTGCTCATCCACTTGTAATGTCACTTGATACTACATGATATGATACTCATTAATAATACATTTATCATCCTAAAAATTTTTATAATTTCAATTTAAAATTATAGCTTTAAAGACGCAATTCTAAAGCAGTTTATTTGCTCAGGCTTTGAAACTAAAGTTTTTTTGCTTCAAAAGCTGAAATTGGAAAATATTTGGTTTAAAATTTATTAATTTTTGGAGATTTTCAATTTCAAATTTCACAATTTTGCATGTTACTACTTCAAAATTTTAAATTGTCCCATTTTCTAAATATTATTCTGTAATTTTTCAATTTTGAGAGCTTCTTATTAAAAAATTTTCAGTTTCAAACACTTTCAATTTAAAATTATTCAATTTTAACGGTTTTATTGAGAAGTGATACAAGTTGAATTCCTTTTCGTTTCATTCGAAATATTGTCCTTTTTTTACCTAATTTTACCTAATTTAAAATTGCTTGATTTGGAACGTTTTGAATTCAAAATTAGACAATTTTAAATATACAGTTTTATAGATACTCTCTGGAAAGGTAGAAACTGTATATGCAGAAACTTTTCAAGGCAAACTATGCAAGGGAGTCTAAAAGTGTATTTCTGCCTGCCATCTGGACCGGAGTACGTACCTGCTTTTATATACTTGACCCTGAATTCTAAGAATGGGGTACTTCGAAAATTGTACGACAAAGGATCTTAAGGACGGTGGTTTAGATTTTTTCGTTTAAGTTTTAGATTTGAGAATTTTTTGACAAGTCAGAGATATTGATTTCAAAGATTTTCAAGAAAGTTACCAAAAATACTTTCCTGAGACTTTATGGATTTATACGTTTCACGAAATTCTACTTTGAATAATATATACTTTTAAGAGACAATTTTCGGGCACCTCATATATGTAATATTTATTTTTCTCATGAAGCTTAATAAATAATTGAGTAAGTAAAAAAATGTATTGTCATCAGATAATTAAATCATTCAATAGAAATATCTATTCTCAAATTCGCATTCGAATTTCCAAATGATGTCAAAATTGCAATGTTTTCTGAACAGTTATGAATATACATAATGATAATATAATTAAGAAAATCTTATTCTAATTTTTTTTTTGGATGCTGCCGACTTTTCAAGCTACAACGACAGCGTCGCAAAAATTAAAAATCGAAAATAATTTTAAAAAATCATGATGTAATTTTTCTTTTTCTTATCTGGCCCAGTGAAAAGTAAATCACTAAAATTGATAATAATAATAAAAACATTTAACATTCTACAATTTTGAACACGATCAATTTCAAATTGGAAGCATTCTATGTCAAATAATTTTAATTCCAAGGACTTCAATAAATTAAACATTATTTTCAAAATAAAATATTCTCCAATGAAATAGTTACTAATGAAATAATGCCAAGTTGTTTATTTATTATTTCAGTAAGCATTGCTATTTTTTAATTGTATTTACGAGTTATAAGGATTTTTTGGCTAAAGTGACTTAGTAACAATTTTTACTATAATTTACGATTTTTCTGCTCACGATTTGTAGATATATTTGAAGAATATTAGTAAACGACTTGGCTTTTGAGGCATGCGAATTATTTAAAATTCCCCGCGAGAAAAAATGTCGCCAAGTATAAATTTAATTGACGAAAGAGAGCCTATCACCGAATACTGATAAATGATTAAAGTTAACCATAGATGACTAATTCACACAGTGAAAACTACGGATTAAATCAATTAAAATGACTGATTTAATCAATGAATTCTACTGATCAGATCATTCAAAATAAATTTTTCAATCAGTGAAAGTTACAGTTTAGATAATTCAAAGTGACTTATTTTATTAGTGAAAGCTATTGGTTAGATCATTTAAAATTATTCATATAATTAGTAAAAGTTACTGATTAGACCATTCAGTGTTGATTTCATCAGTGAAAATAACAGTTTGGGTCATTTAAAATTACTAATTTCATGGTTCAGTCAGATTGATTGATTTGAAAAGTCACTTTCGCCTGATTTGTCCGTCGTCGAATCCGCATTATTTGAATCAGTCAAAATTGACTGCGAATCAGTCACTTTTAACTGATTCATATTTAGAGTATGAAGAGTTTATATTGATTATAATGTTTTATTGATAGATACATTATAAGATATGTTCCTATTGCAACAAAAAATTATACAACGAAGATGCAATCTGTATAAAATGTTTTTAAAATAATTTCTAAGTGCGTGCATTCATCAATATAGAGAATCGTCGACCTCTTCCTACTTTTATTGTCTTAATGTTAATTAAGCATAAGTGATGAAGCCTCTGCTCAAAATATCGAGCACATTTGGAATTTAATTTTCTTTATATTATTATTTAAAAACTTGAAACGAAAATCCGCGCATTTCTTGTGTATTTCGATGCGCAGTACTTACTCATCAAACCAAGTATATATTATATAGATCAGAAAACCTTTCAAGTGCGAATAAAAAATGACATTGCAAACATTTTTTTTATTCTCAAAGAGTCTGCAATGCAACTCAACGCTCGTTTTACAGTTTGGTATGCTCACTATGATTATAATAATCATAACTATAAGCTCAAAAGTGCATTAATTTTCAACTCTTAATTAAATTTATGACGTGCACAAAAATACGAATATTTTAAAATTATATAGATACCACCTCAACAACCTTTTCATATAATTAATCTTAAATTACAACATAAAAAAACTATCCTATACAATCTGACGGTAAATATATATTATTCATTCACTCGCTTTTAATTAGAACAAAACCTACTGCATGATAACTGATATTTGCTTTAATTGGAAGTCTTTTCTCTTGTGATAACAAAATATGAATTTCTAAAGATATAATAATTATGCTTATGTGCTCCTTTGAAATTCTAATGCCGCTCTATAAATTCTAAACTGACGCTAAAAAGAATCGTGACATTATCTGAATATTAAACTCACTGAAATGAGACATCGCATCGCTGATGAAAAAATAATTTTTGTGCTTATTATAATGAATCTGAATTAAAAAAAGGGGCGCATCAACTTTCCGCAAAATTCATTTCACCGAATTTCATGCTGACTTTCTATTTCACATAATTTCCATTCTATATTTTTCTGAATTGACATTTCATTTTATTTTTATTTGCGATTAATTACTAGGGCGTAGCGTAAATGACAAATTTCAGAAAATGGAAGACCCTGGGGTTTTATTCTTTTACTTTTTACCCAAAAAGCAACTGTGTAAAATTTGGTCCCCAAAAAAATTCTGAAGGAATTCTGCAAAAAATCCCCGGAAACCCGGAAAAAATGTGTTTCTTATTTTAAGTTCAAAATTATTAGTTGAATTTAAAAAACTGTTTCAACAAGAGTTGTGCATTTCTATGAACACATCTTTTTTGTTCTACTAATTTTCTTCACTGAAACAATCCTTCTCGAGAAAAATCGAAAAAGGGGTGAAAAAAAGACAACAAAAATTTTTCTATGCCTTCAAATCAGTGGTCGTTTTTAATTTTACTTACAAGTGGACTCCATGAAAAATATAAATCACCATTTTTGACCCTTGCATACCCTAACTGGCTAGTTTTTGTTTGTTATCCAAAATATCACAACGATTAATAATTAATAAAAATCAAATTAAAATTGTATTTCTATCCCTATGGAAATTTTGTTACAAATAAGTGGAAAAAGCTAGAACCATTTTTACAGCAAAACACAAATAAATAGAAAAAAAATTACAACATAAATTACTGGATGTTATAAATTTCGTCTATTATTTGGACGAATTTTGTACTTTTTTTGTACACTATTGTATATTATTGTAGATTTAAGATTTTGCAAGAAAATACACGAGAATTTACAGTTTTTGCATCAAAATATTTGTTTTAAATATTTTATCCTCCTAGGTCCAACTTTTTGATTACAAAAATTGTACATTCTTGAATACTTTCTTGCTAAATATTAAAACTACAGTAATATAACAAAAAATACAAAATATTACGAAATTCGTCCAAATATAACAAACAAAAGTTCTAAGTCCCTTTATTTTTTATTGTAATACTTTATTGTATTTTCCTGTAAAAATGCTTCTAGTTTTTCTTCCCAGTTTGCAAAAAAAAACTTTCTACCAGGAATTGAAAAAAAAAATTCAACTTGATTTTCTTTGAAATGAATTTTTGTGAAATATTGGATAACAAACAAAAACTACCCAATTAGGGTTTCAAGTGTCAAAAATGGTGATTTATATTTCTCATGGAGTCCACTAGTAAGCAAAATTAAAAATGCCCACTGATTTTGAAAAATATCAAAAAAATTGTTTGACTTTTTTCACCCTTTTTTCAATTTTTCTCGACAAGATTTTTTTCAATGAAAAAAAATTAATAAAACAAAAAAATATGTATTTCATACAGATCTGCAACTCTCATTTCAACCATTTTTCAATATATCTAATAATGTCGAAGCAAATCGAGAAAAACATGTTTTTTCGACTTTTCTGAGCAATTTTGGCAGAATTCCTTCAGAAAAATTTGTTTTGATCGGGACCAAATTTGACATAGATGCTTTTTAGGTAAAAGGGAAAAGAATATGACCACTGGGTCTTTCATTTTCTGAAATTGTTATTTACTGTTTAACAATTATTATCAAAAACATGAAAATACGGAATACGATAATTCGAATAAATAAAAATTTGATTGATGGAATTAATAGCAAATATGAATTATGGAAATTTTCAATTCAGAAAAGTATATGTAAGTTAAACAGAAATTATGTCAAACGTCCAAATGAAAAAAAAAAACATTAATTTGGTAAACTAAAACTTATGCCGTATGGCAATTCGGAGAAATAGAAATCAGATAAAGTGTAAATTACGGTAAACAAAATTCTGATCTGATCAGGTTCCAAAAATCAGAACTAGGAGGAGCACGTCGAATTTTAAAGATGCATTTTAAGTTATGCGTAGAAGTGTTTTTACGTTTGTTTTCTTGAGTTTAAAGCAATTATTGCATAATAAAAATAATTCTTTATCGAAACAAAGTATTTTAGATGGAATTTCGATCTTATACTGTGAAAATTCACATTTTTCTACAAAGATTTTTTTCTTAAAAAAAAAAAAAAAAAAAAAAAACAAACAGATTTACAGATTCAGATAAGATTCAGATATTTAAAACTGAATGGGTCTGAATCGGCCAATCGAAGTTCGAAAGGAATTTTACTCGTTATCATTTTTTTTTACGGGATTATATGCCGCAAATGCCTTACATCCGCTGGAACTAAAATACGAAAAGGAATCTAATAGCCTCGGTTATAATTTCTTTTAAGTATCCCGATGATTTATAAATAAAAAAATTTCCTGTTAAATAGGAAAATCGAACCTAAGAAAATTCGGTCTCATTTAAAAAGAAGGAAATCAATTCAATATGACTTTGTTTGAAATGGACATTGCAGATTCAAAGTCGTCCCCGAAACTGACCGAATCAAATAGTCGCAAACCAATTCAGTTTTAAATATCTGAATCTGCAAATTGGCAGATATGAAATTCACAGAGTAGCCATTTCAATCGTTCCATTTTCCCGAAGGAAAAAGAACCGAATGAAATGTAAAAAAAAAAAATTTTGTCAAGAAATGTGTTTTTTTTTTACTGTAAAGATAGAAATTACGTGGGTAAAGAATCGATTCTCAAAAAATCGAACAGCAAAGAATCGACTCAAAAATCGAGTTTTTGGCCAAAAAAATCGATCTTTTCAAGAATCGAATCGGAATCGTACACACCTATTTTCGATAAATACTTATTTTTACTATTCAATAATTGTTTTAAATTCCACAAAACAATTGGACGAAAAAAATGTTGTCATGGTAGCCATCTTAGCGCAGGTCACTCAGCCAAATTTTTTTCCATCTAGTTCTGATTTTTGACACCAGATGGCGAAATGGTAGACCGCTATTCCCAACCTGAAAAACAAAAAAAGCAAGAACTACACGTAAAGTGGAAATTCATCTCAAATTTTAAGCGAATGTCTCATGGAATTTGAAGTAGTGAATCTTCATAGCCTTAATATTCGGATACTTGATTCTGCATCGCGGACAAACTGTCCCAGTTGCACCTTTTACGACATATGTACTCAAATCGGTTTCCTTGAAAAGAGATTCCTTGTCTCCGGTTCCTTGGTATATGGCCTTGTGGGCGTTGAAGACGTGTTTGATGATCGCCCCCTTGTGGAAAAAGTGCCTTTCGCAGAGACTGCAACTGTATATCATGTTTGAGTGCGTGAGTTCATGATTTTTAAGGGCGTGCGACGTGGAGAAAATCATTTTGCAATTAGCAATCGTGCATGGATGCTGACTAACGTTTTTGTGCTTAATCGTGAAGTGCTGCTTGAGATTGGAGAGGCCGGGGAATTGCTTACCGCAAACATTGCAAGAAACTCCTTCGCCACTCGCCAATGGGACGCATTCATTGCTTGGTGATTTTCTGTCTTTGTTAAAACACAATTTATGTGCCAACTGTTTGTGCTGATACAAAATGCTCATACTCGGGAAAACAGTCTTGCAAATGTGGCAGGTTACAGGTTTTTTCTTAAAAATGGAATCTTGATCGTTTCTTGGTTCCTCTGTAAATCTTCCTGAATAATAAGACTGGCATTCTGGTGACATCGCCTTGTGCCTTTTGAGTGAAGACTCGGCAGTGAAGGACCTGCCGCAAACGTTGCAAGAGGGCCTTTTTATTGGGAGTGATTGTAATCTCAAAGGCTGTGAAACCTGCTTGTGTAACTTTTTATGCTTCGCGAGAATCTTGAGTGAACTGTAATACTTGTCGCAAACGTCACACCGGTAGGAATTGGTATTGGTATTTCCAGTGTAGTCGCTCAAAATCGGGTTGCGCTCGTGCCACTCCATGTGAGCTTCGAGACTTTGTTGATCAGGAAAGATGTTGGTGCAGAGTTCGCATTGAAGGTCTTTGACAACGAATGGTTTTTCGACTTTGGCTGCGCGAGCGCAGTGAACATCCCAAACGTGCTTTCTCAGTTCGGAAACGTCGACGAATTTGTCGTCGCATACCTGACATTGAAGCTTGGGTAATTGCTGCTGCTGTTGTAGTTGCAATTGCTGTTGAACTAGAGGAACGTTCGGAAAAGACTTTCTTGCCTTCGCTGGTTTTGAACTACCAGGATTCGGCAATGCGAGTCTATCTCTCTCATAGTTTTCGAGGCTAAGACGCGAATTGGCGCGATTGTGCCACCCACGATGGATTTTCAGAGAAGATTCCTCCAGGAATGATTTACCGCACACATCGCACTCATGATTAGTGGGTTCTGATTTGTTGATGTGCACATTGCGACGATGGAGATCCAAATTCGCTTGAAAGACGAACGTTTTTGGACACTGAGGACACTGCAAGACAGTTTTTTCAGGATTGTGTGCGTTTCGAAGATGATCTTCGTAGGACTCCTTGTTTTTGAAAGTTCTAATACACTCCGAACAGTCAATGCGTCGCACGTCCTCGTGTGCGTTTCTGATGTGTCTTCGCAGATTCGCGTAGTTGGAAAATGTCTTTCCACATTCGAAACATTCGTTTTTGCGAAGTGGAGGATTTGAGTTCTTAGTTGAAGTATTTAGTGTCTCCTGTCCGTATTCCATACAAGAACTGTTGGCAGTTCGCTCATTTGGATCATCAATTCCATGATCTTTCATATGAATCTCCAAAGCTCCAGCGCTACTAAACATGCTGCGGCAAATCACACACGAGTAGATCTTAACTTTTAGGTGCAAATTACGATGTTCGGCCAGTTCGACTCGTGAGGGGAAATGCTGACTGCAGAGAGTACAACTGAACCTTCGTTTCTGTTGATGTTGCAGATTTTCTTGTACTCCTACTCCTACTTCTGCTTCTTCCTCTACTTCAGCTTGATTTTTGTAATTCCAGTTTGCAGAAGGATGTTCCTTATTCTTCTTTCCTGTAAGGATTAAATTCATTTTTAATTTCCTTAAATATAGCGCTCGGATAAATCAATCGGTTCGAGCAGTGTCCATGAGGGTGGTCCTTATTTACATGGTAAAAATTTCGTTTGGGAATTTGTTTGCTCCCACTCGCGATTATGATGCGAATACCCAAAAATAGAATGTCCTTCAAATTTTATCCGAATTGGTTTATATTTACCAATCACCCCAGCCACCTGAAGTTTCCCATAAGATTAACATGGGAGAAATTGTGCGAAAACTTTGAATTTACGTAACTTTTGCAGTTTCTAAGTAAAGCAACAAAGGGCAATAATCTCTATGTAATGCTTAAAATACCTTAATTTTGAAAAACTTGCAATTTCAAACAATTTTAAAATGGCGAACCCAACAATTAGTGTCGAAAATTGGATTTTCTATAGTTATTAACTAAGAATGATTAAACATTGTACGAGAAATTAAATATTAAATCTTCGATTGAATATTCCAAAAATGACTAATTTTTGTACTTTTCAATGAAATATACTAAGACTTTGCTAAAAAAAACAATTATGACTTTAAAAATCATTCGACGATACGAGAAGTTCAAAATTACGAAAAAATCCAAAATAGCCGTCAGTCGAATTTTCAAAATTGTTTTACTTTAATACTTTTCAACCAAATCGTCCTAAGCTTCGTCAGAAAATGAAGTTTATCTTAAAGTATTTTGGGTTTATATTGGACATTTAAAATTTTGGAAAAAGTCGAAGATGTCGGCCAGAAAACGTTGCAGAAATCAATCATATTCGAAATTTTTAAACGAAATCTATTTAAATTTCTCAGAAAATTAAATTTCTCAGTGTTGTTGCAAACTGATTACTCTAATCTTTTAATATTAGAGAAAAATTAGAGTCGAAAGTTCTTCACAAGATTTCTTTTTCCAAGCTTTGCATTCATCCACATTCTCACAATATTTCAAAATATTTTATGCGCGATGAATAATTACTTTCTTTCTAAATTTATTTTCGCAGAATTAATTCTTTCTAGAAAAGTTTGAAAATATTTAATTGAAAACTGCAGAAATGAGCTGTTTATAAATTTGTAATTGACCGACATCTTAGATCTTTTCAAAATGTTGGACTTGCGGGATCATCGGATGTTTCTTAAGTCACACTTCTTTTTATAGCAAAGTTTACAAATATTTCCTTAAAAACTGCAGAAATGAGCTATTTTGGAATCTTAAATTAGACGATTGAATATTACAAAAATGAGATATTTTTGGAATATTTAATTGGAATATTTGACTGGAAACTGCAGAAATAAAATATTTTTGGAAATGACTGTATGATTTTTTATTTTGAAAAATTAATTTTAAGAGAATATTAAAAAAGATTTCCAAAATTGGCGAAAAAGAATCTTGAAGATTTCAAGGCATTTTTTCAATTTTGCAGGATTTAAAAAAAGAGTGAGGAAAAATTCGAAGAATTTTCAAAGATATTTGAAAGTTTTGAAAAAATTTCAAAAATAACTTAAAATTTGAAAAGATTTCCAAAAATTTTCAACAAAATAAAGATTTTTGAAGTCAGTTTAAAAGATATTCAAAAATTTTAGAAGTTTCGAAAAGATAAACAATATTTTAAAACTTGAAAAGATTTCCGAAAATTTATAAAATATTTTTTAATTTCTTTCAAACTTCTAAAGCGTGACTGCCAAAAAGTAGACCATTTTTGATCATGAGATTTTCAAAAACAAAAAAATTTCCAAACCGCCTAAAATATTTTTTTAAAATTAAGGGTAACCCAAGAGAGTATTAAATTATAAAAATAAGAGATCAAGGAATGTATTTGTGATGGATATGAATTTTACACTTTGCTAAACGTTGCATGACAAGACATGCGACTATGACAAAACACAAAAATTTCAAAAATAAATGCAGAACCGACAAAAATATTTAAAAATATGGAAAAAATGACTACCTTCACGATTTATTTGATTTTGACTTTATCGTTTTTGAAAATATCCTCTCATTTATAGTACATATGATAAATTAATATGGAGCGTTACCGGACATTTTATACGAAAATATTACGCACAAAATAGTGATAATTATTTACTGTTGTTTGGAATGAACGTTGATAAATCGATTTTTAAATGTACTAAAATCTTCGTTAAGTATAAAATTAAGAAGCTTCGTCAGCATTGTGAATAATCCGAATCATTTTTTTTCGAGTTTAAACCTAGAATAGCAATGCAGCGTGATCAGACAAAAAACTTGTGGGACAAATTTTAAAGTGATTTTGGAAATCCTTAACTCTAAAATATTAAACTCTACTCTTGATTTTCATCATTTTAAACTCGATATATAAGTGATACCTGTGAATCTCAAATATTTAGAAAATGGTGTTAATATTATTTACCAATTTTTTATATTAAACTTGTAGTTTGGGACAGGAGCGTGACAAAGACATTGTGCGTCCTCTTTTATTTATAATTTCCAAACAGAGTCGACTAAAATTTTGAAACTTTAGTAAATTGTGGTTTGATATAAGTACTTTGATAAGATAATTTTAAAAAAAAATGTATTTTTAAAAGGAAAAGTGTAAATGACTGAGACTTCAAGTGATCAACTTTTAGGAAATCACCCTAAAAGTCCCACATATCTTTAAAACTGACTTGAGTTTTTTTTTTAATTTGGTGAAATCCTTTAAAATAAAAAAATGGCCATTACAATTTTCTAGATTCTTTTTCGACTTATCTGAAGTCTTGAAAAATCTTTGAATTTTTGTCAAGAATCTTAGGAAAATTATATTTATATGCCTAAAATATAATTTGAGCTCAAATTCTGTTCAAAAATTTTTAACAAATAAATAGTTAGAAATTTTGATTTTGTATAAAAAATTACTTTTTCCCCTCAAACCGAAAAGCAACACGCGCGAGCGTAGCACGCGATTGATGATGCTAGTAAAGTAAATTTTAATGTGACAACACGAAATAAGTTCCTACCCATTCGGTGATATTCGTGATGCGTGAGGTAGTCACTCGGTGACCGGAATTTAGCAGCACATTTGGGACACTTCAACTCCTTCTTTCTATGCTCAGTCGTAACGTGGCTGTGGAATTTGTTAAAGACAAGGAACGTCATTCCACAGTCGACACACTTGTAAGAAGTCCTCCCTTCTGGTGGCAAACTAGCACACAATTCACGATGCTTGATCATATTTGGTTTGTATCTGTAGATCATTCCGCATAAATCACACTCGTGATTACAGGCGGGATCACCATTTCCGTATGGAGACCGAATTGGAGCATCAGGTTGTCGCGAAAAATTCGGAGTTGAAGAAACCTGTAAGAAAATAATTCCTTATATTCCAAATTTTATTATTATTATACCATTACGCCAAAATTCCTTTCGGAGTAAGCGTAACTTGTTTGATTCCAGCCTCAATATACAATCGAGGATGAAGGCATTTATCTGGTAGCGGGTAAGTAAGGAATGTGTAGGAGAAGGGATAGATTTTAAATCAATCTAGAAGTCGCGTGCCCTTGCATACATTTTTTGCTTCCTTTACATCCATACATCTTTTCATGCAACCTTTTGTGTTCCTATGACTCTTTATATCTTCGCTTCAAAGTCTCATTCACACATTCTCACCATATTTCGCGCGAAAAGCAATTGATACTTAACTGCGAAAATTATCGATCGGCTCTTTCGAATAAGCTTCCCCTTTCCTAGACCCAAAATATAAAGTAGGGATAGCCGCGACCAGCGACAAGTAATCAGAATTTGTTCACGAAATGCTGAAGCCTTAACTTGTCTTTAAGGGTCATCCACAAATTACGTAATGTTTTTCTGTGTTAAGTTAGTTTTAGAAGAGAAAATTTCTAGTTTTCTAACATATTTTTAAGGAATTAAAAATGAACTTTAATGTTTATTTAAACTATTATTCTTTAGTTTATAAATTATCAAAAATCCTTTTTATTTATCGCAGGCTTCACAGTCTGTCCCCTATTCCTCTCTTGTCCCCTTTTTCTCGTTGTCAAGTTAAATACGAACTGAGTAAATAGAATCCAATAAGAGAATCCAACTATTTTTGAGTGAAAGTTCATTCTTTTTGATTAAAAGGTCTACTATTATATTTTTGGTCGAGAATTCGTCTTTTTTGATCGAAAGTTTTATTATTTGTTTGAAGATTTAGTCATTTTGTTAAAAATTCAACAATTTCGTTGAATAATTATCCTTTTTGGTTGAAAATTCAACTGCTACACTTAAGAATTAAGTCAACAAAGGGGGAAAAAAGGGTAGCTGGGATGAGGAACGTAAGAAGAAAAAAAAGAAAGTGAGAAAGGAATTAAGAGAATAGAGAAACGGGAATAACAGTGTAAAAGAATACAGAAGAAAGAAGAAATAGTGTAATGAATTACGTGATAGAAAAAACAGGAAGGGAATAAAAGGTTTGAGAAGGCAGAAAAGGCTACCACAAAAGAAGAAGTATGGAAAGTAGTAAATAGAGAGAGGAAAAAAGGAAAATAGTTAATCAGGAGATTGAAATGTTAGAATAGAAAAAATATTTTATGGAATTGTTAGGAGAAATGGAAAAGAAAATAATGAAAGAAGGAAATGAGGATAGGGAAAAGGACGAAGAAGAGGATACCACAAGAGAAGAAATAGAGAAGGCGATAGGGTCAATGAAAGATGGAAAGGCAGCAGGTATAGATGAAATCCCGAATGAAGTATGGGAATATGGTGGAAAGGATTTAAAAGAGTGGGCGCGAATAATGTACAACAAGGTATGGAGAGGAGAGGGTTGGCTAGAAATAAGGAAAGAAGGGATAGTGGTACCAATCGTGAAAAAAGGAAAAGGGGCCGTTTGCTGAAATTCAATAAGCCACAATCAAGAAGAAGAAGAAGAAATATGTGACAGTGGTATAAGAAAGGTTAAAGAAAAAAGTAGAGGAAAAAAAGATAATTCCATCCAATCAGACAGGGTTTAGGAAAGTTATGAGAGTAATAGATAATATTTACGTGCTAAATTATATTTTAAATAGAAGGATCAAAAGAGAGAAAGGGAGTATGACAGCAATCTTTGAGGATTTGAAGGTGGTGTTTGACTCACTGGACAGGGAAGAGATAGATCTAGCTACTATATAGAGAAAAAGGGGATAAGAGAAGATTTAAGGAAAAGAGTTACAGAGATCTTTAAAGAGACAAAAAGTAACGTTAGGGTGGGAGAACGAATTAGAGATGGTTTTTCGTTGGCGAAAGGTGTAAGGGAGGCTTGTCCTCCAAGCTCGTTCCTGTTTAATATATTAATTTCAGATTTGGAAGAGGAGATGAACAGAAAAGGATGGAGAGGAGTAAGGACAGGCAGCGAGATGGAAAGGTAAACAGAGGAAGTAAAGGAATTTGAATATCTCGGTTTTATCACGCAAGCGAATGGAGAACATGGAGCGCATATTAGGGAATGGATTAAGAAAGTGGCAGAGGTAATGAAACAAATATGGGAAATAAGAAAAAGAAGGTTTAAAAAAGATGGGAATGGGCGAATGAAGTTGTTTGATACGCTGGCATGGCTGGTATTAGGCTATGGGACAGAGATATGGGGATAGAAGGAGAGAAAGGATATGAAGAAGTTTAGATGGACACTAGATGTAGACTGGAGAACTCCGGGTAATATGATAAGAGGCTCAAAGGGATAAATCAAGAACAAGAGCGGGTAATTCGAAGAGAAACTAAGGGAGGGAAAGGGAGGTGAGTTAGCAAGAATGTGTTACAAAGAGGTGGAAAAAAGAGGAAAGAGGATCGTAGAGTTAACGCGACGGGAAGAAGAAAGAAGAGTTTTTTAAAGATCGAGGCATAGAAGATGAAAACATAGACTACGAGGAAATGGAAAAAAGAGATGGTAGAGAAAGGAAGGTAATATATAGATGGGAGACGATAGGGGAATCAAGATACAATAAATGGTATAAGCTGATAAAAAGAGAAGGATTTCCAAAATATCTGGAGAGAGGATGGGGAGAAAAGAGATGGTCAAGAATAACTAGAAGGAGACTGAGAAATGAAGCAAACGAAGCAATGTATTGGGAGAAGGATGAAAAGAGAAAATGCAGAGTATGTGAATGGGTAGAGGAGACAATGGAACATATACGGGATAGTTGTATGAGACGAAAGGAGGAGAAGAGGATAGGATGGGAAGAGAATGGTAAGATTAAGTAAAATTAAGTAG
>JAUMHM010000001.1:10110230-10121640 GCA_032362435.1 Melikaiella ostensackeni | reverse complement strand
GATTAGATGCACTAAAAGTTTTGGTTGAATCAACCAAAATCATTTCTTAGGCCAACAAAAACACTTACTTGAATCAATTAAAATATTCCCTTCGACCAACCAAAATATTTCCTTGGATCAGCCAAAAGATATGGTATAATCAAGCAGATCTCACTAACCATAAAATTTTCTTGGGCCAACCAAATATTTTTTTGTCCATATAATAACCATATTCTAGGGTTGAATCAACAAAAATTTTGTTGATTCAACCAAATCTTTTTCTGGGTGTGGCTTCGCATCATTTTTTATTAACTTCTAAAATTTTCAAACGTATGTTGCAATAAAGTTTCATATTAATGTATCGCGCACTTTCTTAATTTGAATCAGTGAGAAGTGTATTACTATAATGTAATCAGTAAGAATTTTCACTGTTTAATCAGTTTTACTGTGAACTGGATCAGCGAGGCACACCGAGAATATAATCTAAAAACTGCCTTCCTGTCTATTCGAGAGACACAATATATAGACTTTGTGGAATTTTCTGCGAAAGTTCCATATTATTTATATGAAACTTTCTAGAAATTGATTAATTGAAACACTGAAACAGTTGTTAACTGTCTGCAGCATTTTTATGATGAAAAATATCTTTGGGGTTTACTGCGTGTATTGTGAAGCGAGCTTATTCACTGAGAAAAATGGATTATACCGTTTATGATCTTGGATTTTAAAATTTGGGACAGCAATCTATAGATGCATCTATAGATTGCTGACCCCAATATTACGGAGTGCCTATTTGTACCACTATTTAAACGGATTGGTCTCCCTTTTCTTTGCTGTCCCAAATTTTTAAATCCATCATAAACAGTATAATATATTTTTCTCAGTGTTCCTTCTGATGATTGTTTTTGTTTTAACTACAAACGTAATTTCAAGTATAATAATGGTTCACAGTCAAGATTCATTAAAAAGGGCCTATTACGCACTGAAGTTCAAGTCGTATATCTCACTGAATGTGTGATGCTTAATTTTTCTACTGCGGGAGATTAACAGTGAGAAACAGTTCTTTTATGGGTCTTCATTTTTCAAAAAATGTGTCTAGATTGCCTAGCATATAGAAAGGACTTGTGTCTACTTCTTTGAAATGGACATATAGTTAAACTTTTTTCCCTAGTAAATCTACAGTGTTTCAACCGGATGCTCAGTCGGACGCAAGTGCTCAAGCTGGGCAAAGGTCCACCTTTGATTTTTTCTTTTACGAGAAGAATTAAGTTTTTCCGAAAAAAAGGTGCCAATTTTGTTTCAGCTCATCTTCTCATACACTCTATAAACTGCGGCGAGAACTGCGGTCAATGTTCGATGCGCTCAGCGCTCGAGATGACCCTATTATGGTTCAATTTTCTTTCAGTGAATATTTCATCCTTTTTTTTTCATAATGAAGCCTCAATCTTTTTGAGTGTCCATTTAGTATACACAGTGTGGTTTTCTGGTATATAACTCTGCTAAATGAACTGCCCTTGGGATTGAGAATCTGAAATCAGGGAAGATATGTATCCCGTTTTCGTACTTTGTGTTGCGACCTAGGCCACGCCTACTGCATAGCCACCGAGGGATGCGACGTGGGTTGTACCAAGAGCTTATTGGCGAGATCACTTTCCTCTCCACGAATCGAAACCGCCATCGAAGCTCTTAGCCAACCTTTTTCTACACTATTCTGCTTTTTATACCTATGTATGTAAGACTTTCAGAGTATGGTTGGGATTTATGGTACCTATACCATATCTTCTTGCGAACAACGTAGCCACTCTAGTTTGCGGTTGTGTCCAGGTTACTTTCAATTCTTTGCAAAAGCAAACAAGATTTATTAGATTCTTGATTTTGACTTGACAAAGATTTTATCTTCGAGACTAGTTGGTCAAGAGAGACCAGTTTCATTTGGTAACATTTTTTTTACATAAATAGTGTGCTAGATTGTGAATTTAGTGATTACTGCGTGTAACAGAACCAAGGAAAGTGCGGTGTTGCCATTTTCTCGTGAGATCAACGGAAGAAGACCTTCTATTCATTGAGGGCAATGATAAGAATCGATTTTCGGAGATTGGCCTAAAGTCCCAAAGGTTAGAAGAAAGTGGAGTTTCATGGTTTGGAAGAGAAATTATTAAATGACGTTAGTTGTTGAAGCTGTTTATATTACGATTCTACACAACGATTTGGCAACGTCGCTTCTGCTCGCACACGTAGTAAGAGGGGAGTTGGGGTGATAAAAGCCAGCATTCAGCATTGGAAGGCAGTTACAGACCGGCAGAGAGGCAGGCAGGTTTCTTTTTCCGAGTGCTGCCTACAGCTCCTGTGACCATCCCCACCACCCAAGCTACTCTCTCCACTCTCTCTCTCACCGCCAGGCGAATTCTGTCCTTTTCCCCACTCTCTCAATCTCGTTCCGATACCCGTCGTCGCGTACTTGCCTCTCCCTCTCCTTCTTTCTCCCTCCCTCTGCTAACCCGACGTACAAAGTGGACGAGCCCAAACTAACGAGCAAGGGGAGTTTGGAAGGTCTCTGCTCTAGTCGGCTTCGAACCGGAGAATGTAGTAGACGCAGTGCGTCATTCGTCTGTGCCGAGAATATCTCTAAATTAGCCCATCGTGAACCGTTGTTTCATCTTTCCGAAATTTCGAGGTGAAGTTTTAAGACAGTGTTTGAACTTGAGAGGGAATTGATCCGTTTTTAAAGCTGGAAAGTTGAAACCTTGATTCGGCGCGTATGTGTATGACCGCCATGTTTGGTGTTTACGAGGACGAGGCGAGGGAGAATCGTTGACGTCACTATCCGATCTCGCCCGAAGTTCACCGAAATTAAAGTCGTGTTACAGCAGCACATACGATAGCAGTGACAAATCCCGTGTCGCCGGGCGCCGAGTTTTAGGAAACTATTTGTTTCCATGGAGAAACGGCGCCGGCGGGATTTTGAAGGTGAAGCGGAATCTTAAGTGTAACAATACTTACCTAGAGAGAAAAATTTGTGACCCGAAAAATCTTGTACAGATGGGTTTGTGATGGTCTCCGCCATCGCTCGTTGCCGGTTGCACTACTACTTCGGACAATAACATTGGCCCAAAATAGCCTCATTTTCGGTAGGAAAAACGAGCACATAAATAAAAACATTGATCTTGATCATGTCGACGAACTCTCGTTACGAGATCGCGGCACGTGTGAGATAAAACAGTAAGACAAGATCACACTTTTAACCGAATGCATCTTCTGGATTGGCATTCAACGCACGTGCGTAAAATTGAGTACGCGTGTGTGTGTGCGAGTGAGTGGTGTCAGTTTTGACTGGTTCGAATTTGGTCAATCATATTCCAGTTACTGGGACAAGTTTTTTGGTAGTGCGACTCGATCGAAAAGAAGGAAATCTTTAAAAATCAAAAACCATGGATCTGGGTGACAGGGTTTATGCAGCTGAGCGGATCACAAAGAAAAGAGAAAGACGGGTATGTTGACGTTGAGATGTAATGAGTTTTGCTAAGTTGTCGATAGGTAGCACCACTTGATGGATCAGTTTTCTGTACTGCGGGGTTGCCACATGGTTGCCACAGTTTCTTTCACCATAATGATTGTAGATTACAGATGCAGATTCCATTTTCTTACAACCATTCAGTAATTTTAAGTACTTGTATTTTATGATCAAAGATGTTGAATTTTGTATATTACTGGTCAATTAAAAGAATAAAATTTTACATCTTTGATTAATATTACCCTGGTTGATCCAGAATTCTTGTATCATATCTTGTAATTTATATATTTTATCAGTGTATTAATGCAGAATACTTTTGGATGTGATAATTGTTAATTAACTCTTTTTCAGTGTGTTAATCCATACAGCTCTATCGTGGAAATAAAAAAGGCGTACCTGCAATTTGGGCAAGTCAGCCATCACTTTTCTACATCTATAAATCAAGACTCGTGAATGTCTTTTGGTTCTGATGTTTATAAACATTCATTTTGCCATACGATATACATAATAAATGTTTATGAACCTAACCAAAAAGATCTTGAGACCTTTTATTTTAGATTCCGAAAAGTTGAGGCCCATCTGAAGATGCGCCTTTTTCCATTTGCACTCTCATCAACTGCAAGCTGAAAATACTGTAATCAACAACATAATTAATGCTTTAATGCAATTTTCTGTAATCTGTAAGTTGCACACTGTTGGAAATTTCTATAGCGATCTTACACTATACATGTAGTGGAAGCATTAAAAGGTATTGAAAATTTTCAATCTCTAAGAATGCCCTTTCTGTTCTTCGTTTTTGAATCCTCATTAAGAAACGTAAATATGTAATAAGTTTACAATTCCTTTCAAAACCGATTGCAGCTGCCACACGTAACCTCAAATAATTTGAAGGCACAATTCTCGTTTCACGCTTTATAAGGCTAGATTTGCTAGATTTCATCACATTTATCAGTTTATCGCAAAATACTCGCTTTTACAAATTTTATTAATTACAGAAACATAAAATCATGATAAACAATTTTTTAATTATGTTTCACCACAGCTATCGGCGTGGAAGTAAATTCTGACAAAGCGAAATGACCAATACTATGTTTTAAAATGATTTCTACGTCATTATTTAAAAAGCAGTCAATAAAGATAGTTAATGCTGTTGAACTTAAGCTCTAACCTCAAAATTCAATTGTCTCATTTGACTCAATAAATATGAGCATTAAGTATTTTTCAAATACCAAACGGTACTATTTTTTTAAATAGACGTGTGTATACAGAGTGATAAACTGTTTACTTCAATCGTTTCAGCGTAAAATTGAATTTTCGAATGTTGATGTTAGCATTTGAAAATTGCATTTTACGCAAAAATGATTAAATTATGTTGTCTTCCCCTCTGCATACATACTTCTGTTCAAATAAGGGAGTACCGCTTGGTACCTAAAGAATGTTTCATTCTAGTATTTATTTAGTTAAATGAGGTGATTGAATTTTGAGTTTAGAGCTTAGGTCCAATAGCCTTGAATGTGCTAAATTAAACAGGTTTGTGGTATCCAAAAGTATTTTAAAAAACATTGTCGCCGCTGGGTACAGAAAGGGATTAAATTTAAGAGATAACTAAATTTGTACTACTCTGAATTATGAGAAAATGCTAGTTTCTTGTGATTTTGCTCAATCTTTACAATTTATCCGAAATCAATCAGATTTCAAAAAATTTGCTAATATATCAATTAGGATTAAAATATGTGTAGGTGAAACGTTTTCAAAAAAGCAAGCTAAAGGTGAAAATTCCAGTTACGAAAAATAACTTTCAAGTTACCAGGTAAGAAGGCTTGCATTCAAAGGTATTAAAAATTTCAATTCCTAAGAATGCCGCTTCTGTCCTTCGTTTTTGAATCCCTGATTAGACAACGAAAATAATTGGATTCCAATCCCTTTCAAAGCCGATCGGAGCTGGCAAACGTAACCTCAAATAAATTCAAAATACTTTTCGTCTAACGCTTTGTTCTAATTTTATTAATAAAAAAATATAAAATCATGATAGACAAATTAAAAAATTATTTTTCATCACTGCTATCTGTGTAGAAATCAATCTTGACAACGGAAAATGACCTGTACTCTCTTTTTAAATGCTTGTCACGTTATTATTATTCGAAAAGCAGTAAATAAAAACAGGGAAATATGCGAATTTAAAAGGGATTAAAATTGTTCTATTTCATGGTTGCTTTGGAGTACCCAATAGTATTCAGAGAAATATCAGAAAGGGATTCAATTTAAGACTTCTACTGCTATGGAGATTCAAAACGCGATGATTAAAACGGTATTTAAAGGAATTCAATAATTGTCACGTCACCATTGAACGCAGGATTCACTGGAAATTTTCGAATACTTTTCAATGCAAGCCTTTTTACCGGCTAGTTTTGTATTTCTTTTATTTATTTGATTATTGTGGTCGTAATAATGAATTCAGTCGAAACTATCAGTAAAGAAAGTTATATATTATAGTTCAATTGTGAAAATTACTTGTTCCGTAAATTATTAAATTTGGAAAATTAATTTTGAAAATTATTACTGCAGATTATCGTGGGCCGAAGAAATAAATTTTTTGAATTTCAAAAATCCACGGTGTCTAAAAGTTTGTGTATGCTACAAGTAGTTTTAAACAGCGAAAAGTGCAGAATTTGTTTTATATCTGCTGCATTTATAAATTTAAATGATTCTTGTCCACTAGTATTTTGTAGTCTATATTATTGTCAACATATCCTGAATGATAAGACCAACAAACTTAAAAATCTTGATTTTTCACTGAGTTATGAGGTTATCACTGAAAATATGTACACGTGTTTTTTTTATATAAAAATGAAAGATTTAATTTCTTTTTTTTATTTTTTTTTTATTTTGACAACTTTCTTCCACATGGGCGTGTACTATGCAATAGTAGGACTATATTTTGATATATTTTAATTAATTAAATTATAGTCCTACTATTGCATAGTACACGCTCTTATGGCATAAAGTTATCAGCGAAGTAAGAAAAAAAAACAGAAAAAAGCTATTAAATCTTTCACTTTCTTCAAAAACATGTGTGCGTACTTTAAGTCATAACTCCGAGAAAAATGAAGCCTTCTTTAGTTCGTTCATCTTGTTTGAAAGTATTTTACTTTGCCGAAAAACGTGTGATTTTATCAGGTATGCTATTTTCACATGAAAAACGTAAATTTTAGACATTTTTTGATAGTTTTAGTGGAATTATGGAGTCTTTTCAATTAAATGTTTTTTATCCTTCAGGATATGTTGGCATTAATATAGACTAAAAAATTGTAGTAGGCAAGAATCATAAAAATTTATAAATTTATCAGGCATAAAACAAATTCTGCAGTTTTCTTTGTTTAAAACATGAATACATTTGCGATAGCTGAATTATTTTTTTTATCGGACTCAAATTTTCAGGATAAACTACTTCCGGCATACACAAACTTTTTGGGTCCGTAGATTTTTGAAATTGAAATAAAATCGGTCCACCCTACTGCAGGTTTTATTACACATGTGTTGTAATTTAAAGTTACTGTTCCAGGAATCTAAATGTACTATCCAAAAGTATACAGTAAAAGTCTGGTAAAATTACAGCCATTTTTAACAGTGACTAGACATTGCACTCTTAATTATCCTTGTACAATCACGTACCTCATATCGATTATTCACAAATAATCGATTGGGCATGATTTAATCGTGTCAACACGTGTTTAATCGATTATTTCTAAAAGGGACGTCGAAGTCACGCCGTAATATTCTTAATATTGACTTGGGTAATTCGTTAAAAAATCAATATTTCGGTAGAATTCTTGAAAAAATTAAAAACTATCGGCAGCGTTGCCAATAAGTGCAGTTTTTAAAATAGGAGAGGCTTTCCTTTTTTTCGCAGTTATTACTTGACGACTATAGCTACTTGATAAATATGCCGAGACATTTTGCACACTAGTTGAACATGTTATTGCTTCAACTGTTACACCTCGGGAACAATAATGGATTTTATAAAATCGATATAGACGGACAAAATAATTTGTCGAAACTTTATTTGACTCTCTAAGACTTTAGGACAGGCCACAAATTTTTAAAAAATTCGTAAAATGTTTTTTTACAAGGTTCAGGACAATCCTCGAAATATAATGGAAAGAGTCGGTAAATTATTCCATGACCATGGAAATAGTGAATCGAGAGTCTTCGAATACTTGAACCAGTTTGAAGAGAAATTAGAACTTTTTAACAGGTTTCATGAAATTTCAGAAGTAAAAAAACCCGATTATTAGGTTTTCGAAAATCTCTTTACAATTCGTAGGTGGAATTAAACAGGCGAAAAATTTCCTTTATCCAGCTGCAAATCCTGATAAAACTATGTTTAGATCATACGGATATCTCCACAAGCCAAAAAGTTATTAAGGGCGAAAGAAAAAAAATCCACCAAAATTGCATTTTTTAACAAAAATTGAAGATTTCATCCATTTCCATATTTCTACGATCTATTTTCGTCCAATTGGATGAAATTCGATCAGCGTGGCTAAAAATGAGAACTTTTTAACAGGTTTCATGAAATTTCAAAAGTCAAAAAACCCGATTTTTAGGTTTTCGATAATATCTTCACCATGCCTCGATGCCTTTATCCGACTGCAAATCCTGATATAACTACATTTGGATTATTCAGACATCTCAAAAACTCGAAACGTTATTAAGGTCGAAAAAAAAGATTCTACCAAAATTAAAATTTTCGTGCCCCAAAGTAGAATTTACTTTTTCTTATTGATACACTTGTATGTTTCAGGGCAAAGTGGAGTATTTTGTCAAGTGGAAAGGCTGGAGTAAAAAGTAAGTTTTGCAACCTGACAATTTTCTACTGACTAAATAATGAGATGTTTAAAGTATGTTTAATTCTTTACAGATACAACACATGGGAACCAGAGGAAAATATTTTGGATGTCAGACTGATTGAACTGTATGAAGAAAGTCAAAGAGGAGCCGATATAGCGACCAGAAGACCAAGGCGAAGGGATACAAGATACAGTGTAAGTTATTGTTAATTTTAAACGGAAAAATCATCGAATATCAGCAGCGGTGCTTTTGATTCATACAAGTAGGAAGGGTTGACAACTCGTGAAGTCAGGTGTACATTTTTTATGGAATCTCCTGAAATCTCATGAAGTCAGTGAATTCTTCTGAAATATCTGAAGTAACTTAAAATATCTGAAGTCATTTGAATTCTCCTGAAGTCAGTAAGTTCTCAAAATTTATGAAGTTACGTGAAATAACTTGAACTCACAAGAATTTACTTGAAGTCAGTGAATTCTTCTGAAATATCTGAAGTCCTTTGAATTCTACAGTCACTTGAAATCTCCTGAAGTCAGTGAATTCTTCTCAAATATCTGAAGTCGTTTGAATTCTAAAGTCACTTGAAATCTCCTGAAGTCAGTGAATTCTCCAAAATTTCTGAAGTCTTTTGTAGTGACTTGAATTCACAAGAATTTTCTTGAAGTCACTTGGAATCTCCTGAAGGCAATGAATTCTTTTGAAATATCTGCAGTCACTTGAAATATCTTAAGTCATTTGAATTCTCCGAAAGTCAGTCAATTCTTTGAAAAATTGTAAAGTCACTTGCAATAACTTGAATTCACAAGAATTTTCTTGAAGTCACTTGAAATCTCCTGAAATCAGTGAACTCTTCTGAAACGTCTGAAGTCATTTGAATTGAATGAAAATCATTTGAATTTTAAAGATAAAAGAAAAATAAATTTGAAAAAACTTTAGAAGAAAAATAAATAAAAAGAACTTTAAAAAGTTTTAAGGGATTTCAAAAAAATGCAAAGAATTTGAAATATTTTAGGGTCTTTTTATAGATTCCAAGGCATTTTCAAAAGATTTTAATAACTTGGTGGGATTTCAATGGATTTTAAAGATTTTAGGGTATTTTAAAAGATTTCAAGGAATTTTTAATAGATTTCAATAATTTGAAGATATTCCAAAGGATTTAAAAGATTTTATATGGTATTTTTAATTGTAGGATATTTAACAAAATTTTCAAGGGGTTTTAAAAAATAACACTTAATTTCTCTTGAAATCTCCAGAAATACTTGTAGTTATTTGTATTCACATCATGTCGTATGAATTCATTTGAAGAGACATAAAAACATTGGAATACTCTGCAAATCTTCTGGATTATCTGAAGTCATTTGAATTCACATGAATTCACTTGAATTCTCCTGAAATCTCCTGTAATGTCGGAAGTCATTTGAATTCTTAAAAAGTCACATGAATTCACATGAATTTGCATGAAGTCACTTAAAATCAGTGGAATTCTCTTGAAATCTGAAAGTGGAATGAAAATTTAAAGTGTAAATCATATAAAAAATGTTATTGTATAAAATGTGGAAAGTACTACCCCTAAAATAACCATTTTAGAATAAAATAAAAATTAATTTACAAAACCGTCTTTAGAAATAACGTTATTGTGTATTAAGGTGTTAGTTTCGGCGAAATTAGTGGTGCATTTATTAAAAAAATATAACATTTTCAACCTCCCTTTTCTTCACACAATTACTTTACATCACCTTTGTGAAGTTTTTACGATTCTCTTGAAAATTAAAGGATTTATTCCATTTTTAATGCTCTAAATATTTTTTCAAAAATCTCCAAAAAATTGAGGACATCTTTTTTCATTAAATAAAAGAAAATGAGGGGTGAGGCCCCAAAAAATTAAAAATATTTTTTTACGACCCCCTAGTAAGGGAAAGGTATCCACAAATTTTCGGCGTGCACAGATAATCAAAAGGAATATCTAACAAATTATTTTTAAAAATGTGTCATAAACACTAAATATCTATTACACTGTTATGTTGGGTTGGCATTTTTTAGAAAATTCATATTCTTGTGCTTTCTGTATTTAAGTTTTATTCAAATAAAATGTATTTTTGACACTTCTCACTGATTATTTCTTCATACTTTTAACTAATATTTGAGAAAAACACGACCATTAACAATGTTTTCACTTCTATACTTACAATCTGAAAACATTTTTCTCATCTCATTTGCGACAAACAAGGGTTTTATTCCTGGATTTAGAACAATAAACCTTTATTTGGTAAACGAAGTTTCAGGATTCACAGAGAGTCGATGATATAATTTTTTAAAATATTGAGTTTAATGTTGTCAAAATGCATGAGGGAATTTATTATGTATGTTACAAAAGCAATGTTCAGCAGGTGCATAACGTGCATTTATAAATCAGTTTAATATTACATATTTCTCTGTAAATATCAAATATTTAAGTTCAACGAAAGTTTACGTAGAAGATGAACCAAGTAAATGAATATATCAACGACTAAACCTATTTAAAAAGCTTCATTTACTAAATGCAACGGGCGACTCTGTGTGCACTCGAGGGTAGACAGGGACTCGAATGACATGGTCTCATAAATTGTTAATTTTTTCTTAAATGCTTGCAGAAAAAGGTTTTATCTCTCCAGATTTAAATACATGAAGGATTAGATGTTATTCGCAAGTTTTGTTTTGTTTGTAATCTCAACTAATTTTATATTAACCCTTTTTTGCAGGAACAGGTTTTGGCAAATCTGGTAGTAGAAGAAGAACCAGGCGGGGACGAAAGAGTTGGGGAAGACAGTCAGGATGAATCAACTGGAAGTACTTCGGCGGTTCCTCGATTGAATCCTGTTGCACCTGATGAAGATACTCTTGCAAGTTCTTTGGATGGACATGAGTCGCCAGTGCCTCCAGAACTTGTCGCCTCCGCCTTTAGTGTAGATTCGGATAGTTCCAACAGCAGTGCGGACATTCCCTTACTACCGAGAAAAGAACCAGCCGGAACAAAAAGAAAGGCTGAGGTCTTGAGCAAAGAATCTGGAAAAATTGGAGTCACAATCACTACAA
>JAUMHM010000001.1:10084192-10110130 GCA_032362435.1 Melikaiella ostensackeni | reverse complement strand
TAATCAAAAGTAAAGTTTTCAATCCTAAATCTTCTAAATTGAAGAAATTTCGAATTTAAATAATCAAAATTACAGAATTTAAAACTTGCATAACTTTTAATTGTAAATTATCAAAATTAAAAACTCTTCAATTTTAAACATTCACAACTCAAAGTTCTACAATTTTGAAGAGGTAAAATTCAAAATTCTTGAATTTTGAAAGTATAGAATTGCAAGTTATTCAATTTTCAAGATTTACAATAGACAACTCTTCAATTTTGAAAATGTGTGAATAAAAATTTTTAAGTTTTGATGATTTTAAATATTTCAAGGTATTTTAGGGTAATTCAAAGAATTTCTAGGGAACTTTAGGGACTAAGTGAAATGGAATGAAATTTTAAGGGACTCATACAGATTTCATGGAATTTTATGGTGTCTCAGAGGATTTCAATGATTTAAACATTTTTAAATGAATTTAAAAAGATGTTAAAGATTTCAAGATGTTTACGGTATTTCAAAAGATTTAAGGGATTTTAAACATTGCAAGGGATTTCAAGGATTTTAACAATCTTTGAGGGTTTCATAGGATTTCAAAAGAAATTGAAAGATTTCATGAGATTATAAGGAATTTCTATATATTTCAAGGGATTTAAAAAATTTGAGAGTTTTGCAGAGATTCTAGAGGCTTTCAACAAAATCCAAGGGTTTTCAAAAGAGTTCAGTAGATTTCAACGGATTTAAAAGATTTCATCATTTTTTAAGGAATTTTGAAAGATATTATAGATTTCAAGATGTTGTACGGGATTTCATTCGATTTTCCTGGGATTACTAGGGATTTCACAATCTAATGGATTTTATCAATTTCAAGGTATTTCAAAGGATTTAAAGAGGGGTTTCTTAAAAAAAACAAAAGAATTTATCGAGATTTCAAATTTTTTAGGGTTTTCAAAGAATTTCAGAAAAGTTTAAAAGATTGTAAAAAGATATCCAAGGATGTCAATCATATATTTAAAAGATTTCAAGGGACTTCTAGAGATTTCTACTGATGTCATCGATTTTAGCGATTTCATCATATTTAAGGGATTCATAGCATTTCAAAAGAAATTATAAGACTTCAAGGGTTTTAAAAAGATTGACGAGTTTCCCAGGAATATTTAGAGGATCTTAAGATTTCAGGGGTTCTAAAGTATTTCAACGGCTTTGAAAGCTTTCAGGGTAATTTGAAAGATTCGACAGGATTTCATGCAATTTTATGGGAGATGTTTATTGTATACTAGATTTCAAAAATAGTTAGCCGCTCGATTTGAAATTGAAGAAATTGCATGACCCTGTCTTTCTATTATTCTTCAAAATTTATGCTACTATTTACACTCTTGAATTTCTCAAATGGGCACCGAGGCCTGTTACAGTAATCCCTGGGATCATAGTCACCTATTCCCCCTTTTCCTCTGTTTTTCTCAAAATCCTCTATAATCCCTATATTTGAGAATTTTGGCCATTTTTTGTTTAATTTAATTCACAGGTGTAAAAATTGTATAAAAATTATTTTTGTGTAGTGTTTTAGGTAACAAGTAAAAATACCAAATTGAAAGTACTGAAAAAAATTCCTGCTGAATACAGGAATTCTTTTTTAATGAAGAAAAAATTACTTTTTTAGATACGGCAAGATTAACATTGATTTGCAAAAAGTTGAAAAATTGTTTACCTGGAACGTATTTAGTTTAAATCAGAATAGCAAGCCACGACTTTATTGTTTTTCAATTAAATTTTTATGCTTGGTAACAGCAGTTTGAGAATAACTAAAAATGGCAAAATTCACGAAAATTATAAGTAAAAAAAACTTTTTTTTAAATATAAAATTATGGCATGTTACTCTAATTTAAACTAAATAAGTTTCAGGTAAAACATTTTTCAACTTGTTAAAAATAAATGTCAATCCAGCCGAATCCAAAAAAGTCAGTTTTTCTTCATTAAAAAAGAATTCCTGTATTCAGCAGGACAGTACACGAAAAAAATTTTCTACAACTTTTGCACCCATAGAATAAATTTCAAAAATTTCAAAAGTTTAAAGAACTTACCGGCTCCAATAAAACTTTTTTTTTATTTTGAAAAAGTTCCAGTGAGTCTCTTGCACTAAGAAAAAAATTGGAGGGGTACTTTTTTGCAAAATTTAATTTTTAAGTGCTGCCCTAATATGGATGTTCAAAATATTGTTTAAGGTTAGCTAAAAAAAGAATTGAAATTAGAATCACACAAAATTCAGTGTTTTGTTTTCATTTTTTCAACTTCTTACCTCTTCTCTAATGTTTTTCTTTTATTGGTAAAAAGTTCCAAAGTATTTTAAAAAATCTTGAAAGCTTATAGCTAGAAAAAAATTATTTGAAATTTCGTAAAAACGACTATGTGAAGAACATTTTTCCTTTCCGTTTTTGATTTGCTGCATTTACATTTTTTATTCTCTAGGCATATCACATTTTTTAGCTAATTTTTATCAACAAAAAGTCCTCAATATATCAGAAGAAACGTCTTTTATAGTGCAGTGTCTAAAAAATAATCTTAAGGAAGACTTTACTAGCCTCTCGAAACAGGGAAAAATTAACATCTATGAAAATAAAAATTATGAAAATAATAATTTTTCAGAAAGAACTAAGTAAACTTACTAATTTTTCAATACGTTTTTTCTTTTTAGTTTCAATTCGTTTTTTCTTTTTAGTTTCAACTTTCGTTGTCAATACTTCCCTTTCTTATTATCAAGCTTATGTTTTATCATCCTGCTCCACGTATGGAACAAAAAATTTCCCGCTTCAAAAATAAAAACCCGTATATTTCCCGCTCCAATAAGTTTTCCGTACAATTCCCACTTTTCAAGCTTCTCCCGCACGATGGTTACGCTGCCCTGGTAATCCCGAAAACTGAGCCAATCTTGTAAAATTTCAGAACATGAAGGTGAACGGTAGGAGACCCTCTTCTTCCAGTGTGAAATCCACACCTGAGGAGCCTTCACCAGCAGTGCCGACGACACCAGCGCCGGCGACAGAAGACAAAAAAAGACAAGAAGCTGATGTTCCTCATGGACCCTCGCCTTCTTTGCCACGTGCACCTCAAACTCCTTTATCTCCAGAAAGCGAAACACCACTAGAGCAGACCAAAAAACGTCAAGAAAGACAGGAAAAGTCAAATGGTCCACTCATAACAGACACAAATGGACACAAGTCACCCAGTCCAACAGATTCCTATACCAACAACAACAGGTTACCATCCATCGTAAACGGTCATCACAATAATAACAATAATAACAATAACAACAGCAATGCCAGTCAAAATATCAAGTCACCCGAATACGTCACATCAAACATTTATACCCCGATAACTAGTCCAGGTACTGATTACTGGCAGTCGAGAAATCCTGTCGCCGATCAGGTTTTTATAACAGATGTTACTGTTAATCTCAAGACCGTTACCATTAGGGAATGCAAGACTGAAAAAGGATTTTTTCGAGAAAGAGATCCTAAAAGCGATGTTTACTAACCGCACCGATACTGACTAAATGCGATAAAAATTGACTAAATATGTAAATACTATTTATTTTCGCACCAAGTTGAGTGATTCATCTTTGACTGCACAAAACCTATTCGAGAGTTGAAAGAGAATTGAGAGTTTATCTTTGATCCATGCAAAGAAGGCTTTATTTTTTTGTAAGCTCTTCCATTTTACTACTGCATTTTTTATTCGTAAATATCACCGACATTAGGGTGACCCTTAAATACAGTAAGCTGGGGCTAAGTAGCGCACATGTGGGGGAAAGCGGCGCAGCCTTAATTCTATACTTGAAACGCGATATTGTTTCTTCTGGGTTTTATAGGGCCGCCGAAAGAGGAGTGGGCGGGCGGGGACAATAGCTCGGGCTCTGCAGGGGGCCCGCGGTCCTGAAAATTGTTGTCGAGCTTCCAGGGGGGGACAAGGAGGGTCCCGCGATAATATACAACCCCGGGGCCTGGGAAAGCTCTCGGCGATCTTGGGGTTTTGCAATTAAAGTTTTACAATTGTTATGTAGTTGCGAGCCTCTATATTTTTTACCTAGAAGAAGGAAATATCGCATTCAGAAATGCAGAATCAACAGTGCGCCTCTTTTCCTCACATGCGCCACTTACCTCCAGTTTACGCTACATGATCCCAATTTTTGTTCGAAATTGTGTTGCTCCCACTAACGGACTTCGTTCCAATGACCAAAAAAAAAATTATGCGTTCCAAATTTTAGTCAAATCAGTTGGTATTTACCCCTACCCCATACCGCTCAAAGTTTTCCATTAGTTTTATAATTTAGGAATGTTCGATTTTGAATCGATTCTTTAAAGATCGATCTTTTGAATGAAGTTTTTACTATTCCGATCTTGTGTGAATCGATTCTTCACTCATCCAATGCAATTTTGAACGGTGTTTAGTTTGATTAAAAAGATTGATCGTGCAAAAAGGAAAAATTCACATAAATTTCTCAGTTTTCGTCGAAATTTTTTGTTCGCGGAAGGCTGCTACTTCATAAGGCCAAAAAATTAGTGTAAAGAAGAAATGAAAATTTCAAAAATGGTGGATCCAAAAGAGATGACCAAAAATGGTACTTTCTATATTTAACAACAATAGGAGCCCAAATTTTTAAAAATTATATTGTTATGTCTATAAAGCAGGTGCTGATGTTAAAAAATCCAAAATGGCAGACATTCAAATCTGAAAAGAAGTTAACCATTTGTTAACGGAAGCCCTTCAAATTTGACAAGATAATGAAGATCAATTTCAGAAACTATGTAATAATCTATGATACACAAAACTGGGAAAAAATCCAATATGGCCGAGCTGTAGAAAGAACTCCAGAATAATCAAACGGGAATGGTTTTTTTTACATACGTTTTATAGTAAAAGTGTAAATATTCCTTAAATTTACAATTTTGGTTTGATTTCTAAAAATAAACTTGCTTGTCTTGCCAAGTTTGAGGGGCTGCCTTTCAACAATGACGAAATAAATCAATTTTTTCAAATTTCATCAGCCACCATCCTAGATTTGGGTGTCGCCGACTATTGTATTGTCCATTGAAATTCATTTAAAAATGGAAAAATCAATTTTTTCAAATCTGGTCAGTCGCCATCTTAGATTTTTTCAAAGTTTCAAACTGTATCCGACTTTTGTATAGTTTCTGAAAAAAAAAAAGTTAAGTTCGACAGGTTTTCGTTAAAAAATAAGGGAATTAATCCAAAAAATCAGATTTTAATGGCCTGCCATTTGGATTGTTCAATGTCAGCACTTTCTTTATGGGCATTAATCAAATTTTTCACAAAGTTTGGGCCCTTATTGTTGATAAATATAGAAAATAACGTTTTTGGGTAAATTTTAACCGCCTTTACTAAATTTGGAACGCTCCTTTTTTCTCGGCCATTGGAACGAAATCTGGGTGTGGGAGCAAAAGAATTTTGACTTTGAAAAATAAGGGACACCCTGACGGACATTTCAACTCTAGGCGAAATTCTCAAACATTCAAAACAATTATAAATTTACTCGTCAGAATTTTCATTTGAGGCACATGAATATTCCTTAAATTCTATTTTCCCTATTATTTATTTTACCGAAAATTGTGTGACCGAATCACTATTTTACATATTTTTTATTTTACCGAATTACTATTTTACATATTTTTTATTTTACCGAATCACTATTTTGCATAATTTTTATTTAACCGAATTACTATTTCGTGACCCCGAAACCATAAGGTTCTATCTCGAATTTTTAATGTCACATGATTTTCACTTGTTCTTTATGTGGAATAACAGGAAACAAATGAAAATCAAGTGACCTCTAAAATTCAGAATAGAACCCTATGGTTCTAGGGTCGCGATTTTACACAATTTTTGTTTTAGCAAATTACCATTTTACATCATTTTTGTTCTTATGAAATACTATTTTGCAGCATTTTTGTTTAACCGAATTACCATTTTACATCATTTTTATTCTTCCGAAATACTATTTTACATGATTTTTTTTACCGAATAACCATATGCCCTAATTTTTATTTTTCCGAATTGTCATTTATCATAATGTTTATTCTTTCAAATCGTCATTTAACATGAATTTCACCGATCTTAAAAATAAGTGCACGAAATTCAAATCGGCCAATCAGAATTTTTAATTTGAATTTCTGATTGGTTGATTTGAATTTAGCGCAACTATTTTTATGCGGTCGCCTTTTTTTTATAAAAAAATAAAATTTGTGGTACATGAAGAGTCGAAATAATAAAAATGATGCTAAATCAAAATTCGGAAAAATAAAAAGTATGGCAAATGGTTATTTGGCGAAATAAAAAATATCCCAAATAGAAATTCGGAAAAATAAAAAAAATGCCAAATAGAAATTCGGAAAAATAAAAATAAGGGCAAATGGTGATTCGGTAAAATAAAAATTATGCCCAATAGAAATTCGGAAAAATAAAAATAGTGGCAAATGGTTATTCGGAAAAATAAACATTAAGGAAAATAAAATTTGGGGTATATTCATACACCTCTTTTCGCATGACTTAAATTTATGTTAGTCCAGGTGGTGCACTTAAATTTTGCTCTAATTATTAAAAAAGCATGAAATTTAGTGTGTGGGGGGTCCTTTGGGCATCAGAAAACTTTTTAGAACGGTTGCCAATTTTTTTTCAAAAGGTTTGAAATGCCTTGCTTTTTAATCTAATTTAGATATGTAACTTTTCTTTATAGATCTGTTGAAGGATTTCACATTCTTTTGAAGTCTAAAGAAAAATTTTGAAAATTTTGAAAATTAACAGAATGGCTGCGATTTTTCTAAAAAAAAAAAAAACAAATAATTTCATTTTTTTCAAAACATATGTGAGATACGAAAAAAGTTTACACAGCAAAGTTGTTCTTCTTTAAAAGATATACAAAAAGTTCCAGTACCACTTTTCAAGATTTTCCACCTTTTTCAAAGTATATTCTTTTTTTAAAAAAATTACTATTTTTGCTTTATGTGTCTTCAAGTACCTGTACTTTAATCTTTTATTATTTCATTTCTGCAAAATTTTCAAAAATTATTTTCTTTTTGAATAACGAACAAAATTTTTTTGCAAAATATCGAAAAGTGGTAAAGGAACTTTTTGTGGATCTTTTAAAGAGAAGCAACTTTTTTTTGTAAACATTTTTCCTTATAAACTTCTTTTCTTCTTTCCGAATTTTGATTTTGTCTCCAACGTGGAAGAAATTCTTAAAAATAAAAATGATGGGAAATGGAAATTTAGAAAAACAGAAACAAGTTGATTTTGGGGACAATACATTTTCCATTTTTCTTTGTTTCGTGATTAGTTTTTACATCCTAATCTTTGCGTATGTTTTGAAGAAAATGAGAATTTTTGATTTTCAGACAAATCAGCGCAACTTTGTTAATTTTCCACATTTTTCAAATTTTTCTGCAGGTTTTGAAAAAGTGTAAAATCCCTCGCCAGAATCAAGAAAGAAAAGTTAAATATCCTATTCAGTTAACAAAAAATACAGTATTTAAAAAAATGGCTAGAATTTAAAAAAAAAGAAAAAGTTTTCGGCACCCGGTTTAAAAATTTTTCCAATACCAAGAAGAACCTTCACGCCAAATTTCATGTTTTTGTAAGAGTTAGAGCAAAATTTTTAATATTTTCAGTTTACCGCTTGAACTATGCTTCAGATCTGTCGTATTCCATTATTTTGATTTTTCCGAATAGTTATTTAATCTCCAACTTGAAGAATTTTTTAAAAATAAAAAAGATGGGAAATGGTAATTTAGAAAAACCAAAAAAAGTTGATTTCGAGGGCAATACATTTTGCATTTTCTTTTTTTCGTGATTAGTTTTTAAATAATAATCATCACTTTTATAACCAAATATCAATGATATTTGTTTTAGAATTGTTAAGAGTCTCTTCCTTCTTAAAAAACATAAATTGCAGTATAAAATGAGGAAATATAGACCAAATTGAATAAATATTAATTATTCAAGTATGTATATTAATATATATAAGTCCACGTATGCATTCTAGCATAAATGAATAATTGACAAAATCGGTTCAATAGACTTTTGGAAACTTTTAGTACATTTTTGGCTAATGGAGAAGGCAGAAAGTAAGAATTCTCTATAATGTTGTTAGAAAACAGTAGAAATATTTTGTAGATAGTGCATACAGTAAACTTTAGGTTCACTTTATCTACCAGTAATTTCGTGATATAGGTAAATAATGCAGTTGCTTTGAAAGTCAAAAACTGTAAGTTATTTATAAAAAAGTGTTGCAGTTTATTAGTTTTTTACGTTATGCTATTATCAGTTTGTCAATTTGACCTAAATGTCCTCGAGGTTCGATATATTTTCCTTTTTTTATAAATACATATGAAGAGTACTTGCGCGAATAGGTGAATATTTCAGAGCTTAAGTTACTTTTAATATTGTAAATAGAAAGTTTTCGGAATCCGTTAAGATTTGGATGTGGGAGAACTTGCGTATGATTCATTTTCACATTATATGTATGTGTAAAGAAGTTTTGTATCGAAATGTAAATTCGCATTTTACGACCATGTAAAAAAGGTGTATATAAACAAAGTCTTGGACGTAATACAGTGGAGTAGAATATTTGTATTCTGCTGTAAATGACAGTATACATAATGCAGGGTGGTTCAAAAAAGTCAACTTTGAAAAAATTAGGGTTATTAATTAAGGTTTATTTAGGAAATTATTTGGTTTATTAACATATTAACATTATTAACATACCACGTATCGTGTGTTAACTATTGATTATATTAAACTGATATTTTACGTACATTAGTACTTGTAATTAATGATTATCCACTGTAGGTTTATCAGCAAATTTGATAGAAATTTTTTTTATTTTTTGTATTTAACATATTGTTGGTCATATGTAAAGATTATTGTAGTTTATAAGTATTTCCTATTATTAAAGATTTAACGTCGTTTGGGGAGCACTAAATATAGGGGAGACATCTCCACAGAGGATAATCATTCATTAAAAATACTAATGCATGTAAAAATTAATTTAAAATAATCAATACTTAAAGACACGATTTGTGATAAATTGAATTTAAAATTAATTATTTCACGTATATTTGCACTTTGAATTAATGATTATCCACTGTATGTGGAATTATCTGCTGTAGGATTTGTCTCAAATCCACTTCGATTTGCCTGAAATTTATGCAGTAATCTTTTTTCACGATTAAGAAAAAAAATATGAAGGTCTCTCGACATTTTTTAAAAGTTGATGTCTTTTGAACCACTACATATAATATTCTTCTTCAGTCTTGAAAAGAAAGGGGTGATGCAGAAGAAGGCAAAAAAAGATTATTAATAATGTTTTGTTAGGTCTTAGACTTTTTTGAGATAGACTGTGCGTACATCTTGGTCATTGTTTTCTGTACTTACCGATTTACCTGTCTGTAAATGATTCTCTCAAAACGTGAGATATCAGCACAATGACTACACAGGTATATATACGATAACGTGAACCCCGGTAGTACCAAATCGAACAGTAATTTTAGTTCTGTCTGGTACAGATTCCTTATATTTCAATAAAATCTTAATTTTAAAATTCATGATTACTTATTTATATCATACTAGAGGCTTGTGGCAGCAATTTCTGCCAGCTTGTTAATCCTACCACCTACTATCCGAACCTCTCAAGCTTCCAAGTGATCCATAAAACATCCTACAGCCCTTAGAGGAAAGTCAAAATTCTATAATCAGAAATTGCAAATTTTTTAATTTATCACTATTTGGAAAAAAATAAAGTAAAAAGTGATATCCGATACAGCTTTCTCTCTATTTTTTTACCATCAGAACCTCCTGAGCTTTCAAATGATCCATGAAACATCCCTGTAACCCTTAGAGGAGAGCTAGAAACTCTATAATCAGAAATTATAAATTTTTTAATGTATCACTATTTTGAAAAAAAAAACAACTATAAAGTGATATCTGATAAAGCTTTCTCCCTTTTTTTAACCATCAGAAGCTCCTGAGCTTTCAAATGAACCATAAAAAATCCATCCAACAATTATTGGAGAGACAGAATTAGAAACTCCTGAGCTTTCAAGTGAACCATTAAACATTCATTCAACATTCAGAGGAGAGACAGAATTTCTATAACCAATAATCATAAATTTTTTAATGTATCACTATTTTGGAAAAAATAAACTTAGAGGATAGCCAAAATTTCTATATGCAGAAATTGTAGATTTTTTAATTTGTCACTGTTAAAAAAAATAATTTAAAAAGTTACATCTGATAGTTCTTTCGAATGACAAATTTTTATAATTGAGTATCATTTTGCCGATAAAAGCAAGTAAGATAAAAAAAAATCGACTTTTTTCACAATTTGCATTAACATAAAAGTTTAAAGCAAACACAAATTAAATAGTCGGGCTACATAAATCTCTTTAAAATTTAATGCTGAATTAAAAAAAAAAAAAAAAAAAAAAAAACGGTCAAGAATTGCCTTCCACTAGTTATTTTGAACCTCGTTCTTTTATTCCATCCCAGTGTATTTATAGTATCTTAAATGAATGCACGGGGACATGCAGAATACAAATAATTTGCTTATTCATCCAGTTAATTATTATAAACAAATTTGATTTAAAAACTGGCAAATAGTGTTATTATCGGCAAAAAATTCCTTTCACTAAAACTGCTTTGTACTACTGTAAAAATTACATTTAATAACAAAAATAATTAAAAAATCAACAATAACAATTGTTATAAACAGTTTTTGTGGCAAAATATTTAAATTTGAGGTTTTTTCAGATTTCGATCTCCCTTAATCATATGAATTGCAGCAAATATTCCTAAGAATAGTATATGTTTGATAATATTTAGGAAAATATAAGAACCTATATTTTTATAAACAAATTCGAAATATTGGCACTATCGCCCAGAAAAAAAAATAATTAAAAATAAATCTACATAAATGGAATCAAAATGAAATTAAAGTATATACGATTCTACGTAAATGTAAAAAGATATGCATATTCTAGTCACATTAGCTATGGAGTTATGACCTTCAGAAAAAACCATCTTTTTTCATTTTTTAGCCGAAAATGTAAAAATCGTGTTTTTTGGAAATAGCTCATTTTCTAGGTGACTTACGATAAAATTTCAAAAAGGTAAATGAGAGTGGATCAATTTTTGCATGAAAGAAAAAAAAAACGAAAACATTCTAGCCCTAATAAGTCACCAGTCATAAGTACATGGGTGATCATCGTTCGTACAATAGTTTCAAAGATTTTCAGTGCAAAAAACTTTTTTTTTTAAGCGAAAGGGCCGAAATTTCGAATTTATTTATTAAATCTGTAATTGTTATATTTTACTAAATATTATAAAACGTATATTATTTTTAGGAATATTTGCAGCAATTCGGACGATTAAGGAAGATCCAAATCGGAAAAAACTTCAAATTTAAATATTTTGTCACAAAAACTTTTTCTTGCAATGGTTATTGTTAAAATTTTAATAATTTTTGTCATTAAATGTCATTCGTCCCAGAAAAAAAGAACTGATTGGAAGTTTTGAATCGGTCTGATGCCTTAGTGAATCCGAAATCTTAATTGGCTATTTCCGATATCGACCGATTCATTACGATTTCAAATTTAACGTTTTCCCTGGCGAAAGTTTTGGATAGGAATTCATTCCGAATCATTTCGAAATCTGTATCCGAACCAATCCGAATCACTCCGATTCAATGAGAAAAAAGTTCTTAATTTCGTTCGATATAAATCGGTTAAAACTTAATCCGACTCAATCCGAACTTCCAATCCGCGAATCAGTCCGAGCTCGGATTGATCTGAACCGATTTTCAATCTGAATGAATTCAATTCAATCTGAATTCGGATATGCATAACAGAATCTCAACACTCTGACGTATAATTTGTTTTACGTGCTTGCTGATTTATCATTTTTAAATTTTATGTAAAATATGGGAGCATAACCTCAAAAATTTCGATCTGATCAAAAAAAATCGAAAACAAATGATAAAATGTCTGTTCAATCGGAGTTTTCTCATTTACGACGTCTGAGTCGGAGTGAGCAGAATAAAATCATTTTATAATGTTGAGGTCCGATCAAAATACGTCATTTCGATTCCGAGGACGATCTCCAATCCGCTTTTTTAAAAGAAACCGATTCACTAAAGCGACCGTTCAATCGTTTCTTTTTTCCAGGATTACATTAATACGAAGCAGTTTTAGCGAAAAAAACTTTTTTTTACGGATGATAAAACTATTTGCCAATTTGTCTATAATAATTAAATGGATCAAGCAGTTAGTAAAGCATAAAAAATTGTTAAGTAAATCCCATACTTTGAGTGAGAAACTTATAAATAAACAAATGGAGAAGATGAAAGTTCCGACCGTAACGCTCTTCAGAATTTAATGAATTTTAATTTTTGAAGAAATTGAAAATCGGATCAAAATTGATGGCTCTAGGCATTTTTGAACAGTGATGCCAAGTGAGCACCCTAGGCTATTGCGCTCGCGTGTTACGAGCGACTATAGGATCGCTCGTTCGTCACTAGATGGCAATATAAAGTTGCGGGAAACATACAAATTTGAAAAATATATCAGAATATTCGGAATTAATATTAATAATCTCAGATTGCAGGAAATTAGATCAGCGAGAGCTTTAGAACTTTTATGTACGATTCATGACTCATAGCTTAAGAAATTGATATTGTAAGTCCACATTTAATCATGTTTAGTTTTAAGATAAGGTGAGGTCCGGATGTTAGGTTTATACTAAGGTATCGAGCAAAAGAAATTAAATGCTAGCGATAAATTAGAGAACTAACGAAGATATTAAGTATCGCCGAATGTTTGCGTATGTTTACTTTAACTGGCGACAGCGGCTTCCCGGGCGACATATTTTCAATATGGGTTTCTCGGAAATTGATATGGAGATGGCGAGATCACCATGCTTCAGTCGTAGAGACTAGAGGGGTTCGATTTGTGGATAATTACGAAGAGTGGGAATGACGAATGTTAATGATGTGATATGATTGGCTGAAAGAGTGATGAGCGGATTTTACGAGGATTTTAGCCTGTTACATGCGTTAGGGCAGCGCGTTAATTGGCCGCAGTTGGCGCGCAATTCAAAATGGATATTAACAACAATTCCTGTAATTGAAATGAATAATTATTATAAAATGCCCAATAATGTATACAAATTATTTTTTTTTTTTAATGTTTTGTGAGATATTAGTCAGTATTTGGAGTTCAAAGAAAATAAACTGTTATTCAGAAAATATATATGCTATAAACCTGTTTCTTGTCTGGAATCAAAAGCTATACAATTTATATACATCCTTGTGCATGTTTCAGTAATTACTTATTTCAATCACAAGAAATGTTTTTAATACCCATTTTGAATTGCGCGCCAAGTGCGGCTACCAGCGCGCGACTGTAACGCATGCGCAATAGCAAGGTGCTCAGATTGGCTTCACTGTTCTAAACGAAAAAAGTACATTTCCTCCCACTGTTTGTGCGGCACTACCTCTGCCCTGCAGGGTTCCGAAGTAACACGTCACTCAAAGTTTTCTACGTGAATTACATAATAGACGTAATTTACGAAGAAAACTTTAGAAAAATGGTAAATTACATGGTGAACGTTAATGGTTTGCTAGAAAGTGACTTTACAGACAGGACATGACGTCACTTCATGACTCAGTTGCGAAAGTTAGGTTATGTTGGCGGTGATTTACATCGTGTAGAAAACTAAAGAGGTAAAATATCTGGTAAATTACTGTAGGAAACCACGTAAATTACCTAGAATGAATTACGTGCTCAGCCCTGGCGTTATGTTGGTGTTTAACCGAAAAACACCTATAGGGAATTCTAACCTCTAATCTGGGAACGTTTAGTAACTTTCATGTGGTCAATTTGCATATATCACCAGATATCACTATATTTTTTGGACGTGCAATGTAAACTGTAAGGGGTCATAAAACCTATCGGCTATTCGGCTATCCCCTCAAATTGTCCTTCCTATGCTCTTTGGTCTTAATTGTCTGCTTACTTGTCTCACACGACAGCCGAAAGAAGTGCTTCAATTTTGTGTATTTTGTTTATTTCAAGCGTGCAGTGAGTAGGTGTTGATTTATGCCATATGCATTGGGTTACTTTGGAGCCTTCGGAGCAGTATGTGGGTGAAGCCAGAAGAAGTTTTGCTGGCAAATGCTTTATGGTAAAATTCTTATAATCTTTATTCATCCACATATCTATTAATTAAATACCTATATTGTTTACATTGAATGTCAAAGACAGCTGACATCGACATGTGGTTTGCGGCCCACTTTGATTGTCATTTGTGAACTCGAATATGATGACCGTTGAAAATTAAGTGTCGAAAATATTGTTATTGTGGTATAGGAAAATTTTACGATAGAGATAACAAATTCAGATATGTGTACTTGTGTAGTTTATAGTCATGTCTGCATATAGAATATCTAGATATTTTCTAGATGAGTGCGCGTCTCGAGTGATTTTAATTCAAAAGAGATTTTTTAATTTATAAGGAGTAGAATATAATTATTTTACATAAGATACAATATTCAAAAGAATTCAGGTAAAATTTCAGTCAAAAAATGACAAAATTAAATTTTTTTGTGGATCACTAAACCGCACCGAATTTGTTTATATTTGTTCATTTTTAAATAAAAGTGAAGGATTTCATTGCATTATAAATAAGTACAATTAAAAAGCAAGAATCGTAGTGCTAAGAAATTTTTCAAAATTATTTTTTAACCTAAAAAATTGAAATCTCTGAATCCGGTTGTGTTTGGATGGTTCCACAACTGGATTCAACAGGGATTCCAGATACCAGTTACGTTTAATTTGTTTGAATCTTTTTTCGTTTACTGGAGCGTCACGAGTGATTTCAATTTAATAAATATATTAAAATGTATAAATCATAAATATAATTATTATAAATTTTACTATTTCTACAGGATAACGGAACAAGAAACTTTATATTTTGTTTTGCAACGACGTAAGGGTCATGGAAAAACAAAAGGACTCACCTCTATTTTGGTGGGAACTTTGGACAGTGTTTTTGACACAAAACCACCGCCATTCAGGATTCTCCACCAAACGCCAACGTCTGAGGTGTATTGGGGTAAATTGGATTCAATTTACAATAATCATAGCGGAAATGCAAGCAATTAGAAAATTTCTTGTTTGGATCCATCCGCAAGTTTTGCAAATTCAAAAAGAATGTACATGCAAACAATTCCACGGCTAGCCTCCATTTACTTCAAGCCAAAGAATCTTGCTCTCTTCAGTTTTAATTTTTTTTTCGATAAGGATGGGTACGAAATATTTTAAGACCAAATAGAAAAATCGCCAGACTTATTTTTGAAAAGATTTTTGTTTTTGTAAATTCGGATGCATTTTCTTCTCAGTTCTCATTTTTTCCGTTTCTGGAATCTAGAATGTGTAAGGACTACCTTAAGACCGAAAATAATTAAGTCACTACACCCATTTTTTAAAATAACCTTTCTTAAAACCTTTCTTTTCTAAAAAAATATTCGGTCGACAAGAGAATTTGAAGTGTTTTTAGATAAATAATTTGTATTATGGCATTTGTATTATTATATCAGTTTCTTTTTTCAAATTGAAGCTGATTAAATTTCGAAGAGGTCTTTTGAGGCCGGATTAAAATAAAAAATGTCACCAATTTGTTATTTCAGTTGAAAAATGAGAAAAAAACTACAAAAAAGTGCATTTTTATGAAAAATATATTTTTCTCTGATCTTTAGCCCTTATATATATTTGCAGTCAACTTGGATTACAACCTTTACTAGATTTGCTAGATAAATTTTATTAACAAATAAACCATTTTCATACCTTTTCCTTAAAAAAAATTGTTTATTTTCTAATATGTGTCAAAGTATTTTCTCAAACTTAGTATGCTACAGGAAAATGTTAACATTTAGGTTTCTTCTTGGCTTTTTTATAAATAATTTAGTTTAACAAAGAACATTTTAATCTTTTTTTTTTTCAAAACCTTTTTTTCCCATCTTATATGTATTAGAATAGTTTACTAGACTTGCTAAACTGCATTTTATTGTTCACATTTAACATTTAGCTTCGTTATAAATAATTTCAGTTAAAAATAGATCATTTTTATTTTTTTTCGCGGAAAAATTCTTTTCCGTCTAATATTTATGAAAGCAGCTTCTCAAACGTAATAAACTCCAGAAAATAGTTAAACCTTATAACTGGGGCTTGTTATCAATAATTTAAGTTAACAAATACAAAATTTTTATCCTTTTTTCTTGGGAAGAAGGTCTTTTCCATCCTGTGTGTATCGAAATAGATTATTAACTTTATTAGATTCCAGCAAATTTATGATTGTAATAAGTTTGATAAGTCTGATATTTTATATTTTTAGTTTAAATTATTTCTAATAAAGCTGAATTTCAAGTTTGAACAATTTTTTGGAGTTTAGTAAGTTAGAAAAGCTTTTTTGATAGATATTAGAGAATTTTCTACTTTTTAACTGAAATTATTTATAACAAAACTAAATGTTAAATCTTACCAATTTTCTAGAGTATAGTAATTGCGAAAAAAATTCGATAGATATAACATGGAAAATAATTTTTTCCGAGAAAAATAGCTGAAAATTTTCTATTTGTTAATTTACATTATTTATTTTTGTATGCTCAGGTTGTAATTTAAGTTACTAGGATTATCAGCATTGGAATAAATAATACAAAATATTGAAGGAATTAATGTAAAAAGTAGAGAAATTACAAAGGAACGATTGATTTTAGACCACTCATAATCTGATATAGAAGCATGCACACAAAAATAAAATCGTTTGAAATTTCATTGAAATGCATGAAAATCTTTTGAAATCTCTTGAAATCCTTTCATACCTTTGGAAATATTTTTAAATCCAGTAAAATCTTCGAAATCTGTTAAAATCCGTAGAAATTATTCCCGTCATTAGTCTAAGGACCGTTGGATTAGTTCAAATAAATGAAATGAAAAATCCCTTGAAATCTTTGAACCCCTTTTGAATTCCTTTGAAATAGTTAGAAATCTTTTAAAATAGTTAGAAATCTGTAGAAATCATTTAAAATTCCTTGAAAATAAAATGAATTAAATTTATTTCCTAAAGTTCTCTAGAAATCCCTTGACATTTTTAGAATCCTCTAAAGTCTCTGAAATATTCGGAGGTCCTATAAAATCCTTTTTTAGTCCTGTGAGCTTTTTTCTTAATAAATCAAATTAAATCCTGTGAAATTCTTTAAAATTCCTTTAAATCTTTGGAAATCTATAGAAATCCAAGGTGTCTACTAACCAGGAACAACTAAGAACAATGTTTAAGCTCTGAACAAATGGTATTCTCTAATAGATATAATAATTAATTATTCATTATGTAATTTGAAATTCTACTTTGTTTTGCAAGACCTTTCTAATTTGAACCCTTTCATAATTGTTTTAATGTTGAAAAAAAACGATTTTTTAAATTAAATTTTATGTTGTATTTTAAGCATTAGTACATATAGATTAGTGATATTTTTTCAATAACTTTATAGATTGGTGTTATTTATTATAACTACGTGATTTTATAGAATTTCCAAGGACTTTAAAGATTTTAAAGATTTCAAAAATTTGAATTAAGACATCGAAATTGTATTATATGTGTAAGTCCATATTGAAACAGCTCACTTCGTCGCTTGTCAATAAGGTTTAAGTTCAGACAGAATTCAGTTTGAAGTTGGCCCTTATTGACAAGTCACAAAGTGGACTGTTTTAATATGGATGTATACATATTTGTTTGTAAGTTTTAGACACCATAAATTACAAAAATATTGTTTTGCTCATAGAACCCTGAATTGATCAAAGTATTTTTGTAAGTAAGCTGGGAAGAAAAAGAATAAGAGGAGATTTGATATGTACGACTGGGGGAAAACCCGGAAATAACCGGGAATTTGGTGGGTGAAAATTAGTAGGCACCCTGGAATTCCTTGAAGTAAAATTTCATTAAATTTATTACCTAATGTTCTCCAAGAATTAGTTGAAATCCCTTAAATTCCATTGAAATCTTAGGAAATCTGAAAAATCCATTAAAATAAGTGGGAATCCTTTGAAATCCCTTGAATATAAATTAAATTAAACATATTCATTGAAGTTCTATTAAAAATACCGTTCAAATCCCTAGAAATTTTTTTAATCATTGGAGATTCAATAAAGTCCTTTGAATCGCTAGGAATCCCTCGAAATTTCATTTTCATTTCCTTTATTTTCCAAATTTCTCTAGAAATCCCTTAAAATCGAGCATAAATATTTGGAAATCCGACAAAATTCTTTGAAATCCCTTGAAATGTTTGAAATCTCTTAAAATTCTTTAAATCTTTAAAATACTTTAAAACCCCGTAAAATTCTTAGAAAAGCCTTTAAATGCGTAGAAATGTTTGGAAATCTTTGAAATCCTCTAAAATCACTTGAAATGTTTGGAAATCTTATGAAATTCCGTAAAATCTTTGAAATCATTGAAATCATTTGAAATTCTGTAAAATTTTAATGAAATCTGACAAAATTGCTTAAAATCCGTGGTAATTCTCTGGACCCGTTGAAATTTCTTGAAATCCGTTGATGCATTTGAAATCTTTGAACTCTTGGAATCCTATAAAATTCCTATAAATCTTCCTGTGAAATCTCTTGAAATATTTTGAAATCCTACATTAAGTAAATCAATAAATCATTCGTTTGTAGTTTCTCTATTTTTTGCGTCGCTTATTTCAATATTATAACATTATTTATTTCTATACTTACATTCTTAAAATGATTTTCTATAATAATTTTTCTAGAATCGCAAAAAATTATGAGAAATTCATTATAGAAAAATCATAACAGGCCTATACTGAATTTTCTACAATGTTTTTTCGTAAGGGTGGAAGCTATCAGAAAGTTTCTTGTTTAGATCCATCCGCAAGTTTTACGTTTTGCAAATTCAAAAAAAAATTTACATACAAACTATATTTGTGTATTTCAGTAGTGGCATGTTCTTTAACACACGAGGAGATTTTAAAAGACTGGAAATGGCTCAACGAGAATTTAATTGATACCTTGAAATCTTTTGAAAACGAGGAAGATGTAACAAACTTTGTATGTACCAAAATCCAATCGGTTATAGCAAACAACGTGCCGGATAATCAGTTTGCAGATGGTAATGACTTTTTAATTCTATGAGATAAATTTAAATTCAAATTTCAAAAATAAAAACGTCGCAACGATGAAATTTTGTTTGATTACAGAAGAAGATCCCCAAGCTTTTAAAACTGTGTCTTTTAAATTTCATCAACTTTTCAATCTTCCTGTAGACGACAAACTTGTAAATTATTACTCCTGCAGGTCAGTATTTTATTTTAAACTAGCAGACAAAGTGCGCGTTCACGTCCCTGGATTTTTATTTCCTAACATTATAAATCTAAAGAATTGAAAAATCCATCATTAAACAAATATTTCAATATTAAGAGTTTACAAAAATTTTAAAACAATAATTAACAATGAATAATTTCGAATTGAAAGCGTTTAAAATTTTTAAAAAATATATTGAACGATTTTTATTTGAAAACGTTTCAAATCAAACAATTTTAGAATAGGTCAAATTTTGTAAAAAGGACAGTATTTCGAAGGGAATATAAAGGAATTGAATTTGTATCATTTCTAAATAAAAGCGTTTAAAATTGTATAATTTGAAATTGAAAGTGTTTGAAGTTGAAAAATTTTCAATCAGAAGCTCTCAAAATGAAAAAATTTCAGATTAAAATTGTAAAAATTGTACAATTTCATTCGAAAGGTGTTTAAATTTTACAATTTCTAATCCATAGCGTTCAAAATTGAACAGTTTCATTTTGAATTGAAGAATCTCGAAATTGAATGATTACAGAATAAAATTTCGAAAATAGGACAATTTCAAAACGTTCAAAATTGAATAATTTTAGATTAGAATTTTGAAAATTGGAAAATTTTGAATTTAAATAATTTTATATTCGAAGCGATTAAAATTTGACAATTTGAAATTGAAAAATAAATTGAATGTTTCAAAGTCAAAGCTTATGAAATTCTAGAATTTTAAATTGTTATTACATAAAAAATTATAATTTAACATTGAAATTAAAAGACAAATTTTTCTGATCAAAAAATAAATTCGCTGTCAATTTCAGCCTTCAAAACGGAAAACTTCAAAATTATAAACCTTTAAAATTGAATTTTCCTGGAAAGAAAAGTGTTCAGAATGAAGTGATTTTAATTGGGAAACATTAAAAATGAAAACCTTTCTACTATGGAACGTTGAAAATTAAACAAATCCGAACTTTATTTAAAACTGAAAAAAAGTTTATTACCAAGAATTCTGATATTAAAAGTTCTGTATACTCAAACCTTTTAAAATTTCAACTATTTTGAGTAAATTTAGATCGTTTAAAAATTAAAAATCTTCAAATTGTTGAATATATTTTTCAAAATTGAACAATTTCAATTTTAATTGCAAAATTAAAACTTTTGAAAGGGAATAATTGAAAATTCAGCGTTTGCTAATTACTTTTTTGGTATTTTTCCACATTCGGAATTTTGAAAATTCGGCAAAATTAAGTCTTCCCCTATTTTGATTTTAAACAATACAATTTTAAAATTTTCAATTTCATATCGTTTAATTTTTAACGCTTCATTTAGAATTATAATTCATTCTTGAAATCTTCCAGTTAAATATTTTTCAATCTTAAATGATTCATTTATTAAAATCTTCAACTAAAAATCGGACAATTTTAAGATATTATATTGGAAATTGAAAATTAAAAAATGAATACAAAACAAGATTGCTATGATTCTAATTTTGAAATTGCAAAATTTTAAGCCTTTCAATTCGAAATTGTTTTTTCTCAAGTTGAGTTTGAAATGTTCGATATTTTTGAACATTTTCAAATGAAAAATTAATCAATTTTCCATGCTTAGTTCTAAAATCTTCTCATTTTTAAGGCTTGAATTTAAAAAAAATTTTATTTAATTTTTCATTGTTTTGAATTTATTCTGGAGGCGTTTAATTAAAAATTGTTTAATTACAAATCTTAGAAACTGAAAATTGTGCAACCAGACAATTATGTAGGTTTAAAATTGTAACCAAACAATGTAGAATATTCAAATATAAAATTATTAAATTTGAAACTGACTATTGAGGCCATCAATATGAAAATATGCAATTCTGAAAGATTTAATAGTGAAATTGTCCTGACATGTTTATTATAAAATTCTCAATACAAATCTCAATTTTTTTAGGATGGCCTCTGAAAACAAAAACAAATTTCTGGTCACTTCCCGATTCCAAAACATTTTTGCAGGTCATTAATGATGTTTATGTTCGATAGAAAGAGCACGAAGAACCCTATCGTAACTGTAGTGAGAAGAACATTTTTTTAAATTGATATTAAAAGAGTCGTAAATCCTCGAAGAAGATAGTATCCGCTAAGGGATCGTTCGTATACTACGTGACATGTTTTTCTTTTGTTTATATCGTAGTGTTCTTCTTAATTTCACGGCGATTTTATTCACGTCTTTCTTCAAAAAAAAAAGAAAAATTCGTCACGTAATATATGAACGATCCCTAAGAACCTACTGAATGCTTACTTTTACGAATAAATAATAAAATTTTGATTTTTTAACCTGAAGTTATTTAAAGAAAAATCATAAGCTTTCCTTTAAGTAAAAAAAAAAACAGAATAAAGACCCCTTAATTCAAAAAAAGTCAAATTTATTTTTTACTTCCATTTTTGACTCTCCCCCTCGGTAAATATGTGTCCCAATGACAAATTTGTTTCTTCATAAACTATCATCCAATATTATGTGCTTCAAAATTAGACACTATTTCAAAGTAAAACATTCAAAATTTTACACTTTTAAAGTAGTAGCCTACAACATTGTGAGATCTGAAATTGGAAACCTCCGAAAAGTAAGAAATTTAAAATGAAATATTTTCGAAGTTAAGCTTTTGTAAGAAAAAAAACTTTAGTTTCAAGGCCTCAAAATTAAACTATTTAGAATTGCGCATTAAAAACTATAATTCTTAACTGAAATCATAGAAATTGGAAAGATTGGACAGATTGTTTTGACTAAAAAATGTGATTTTTGTCCAAAAAAATCACTGTTATTTTCACCGCTCAAAATTGAAGAATTTTAAAGAATGTAAACCTTTAAAGTTTAATCATTTTGAAAACATTAGTAATTATATGATTCCTAATTGGACGCTTTAAAATTTAATGAATTTAAACTTGAAGCGTCAAAAATTAAACAATTCCAAACTTCGTTTAAAATTGAAGTATTCTTAAATTATGATCTTGAAACTAAGTCGTTCAAAATAAATAATTTTCAAATTGTGCATCACGCGTTTTAAAATTCAATCATTTTAAACGAAATTACAAAAGTAAATATTTGAAAATCAATGATAAAGCATTTCCATGTAAGGGGAACAACTTCACGTTGCTTCAAATGGGAAGCCAATTTTACAAGATGTCGAACTTTCTCTAACTAACTCATACTATTGTCAAATTGACTTGACAGAAAAAGTCGAGAGACAAAAAACACGCGAAAAGTAAGCGGAAAAATAGGAGCTTTAATTTGAACAGAATGAATGAATTGATAGATTATTATTATTAAGAATTTTGTTGAATTGTATGCACATTTTATATTAAATGTGTTTGTTTCTAGTTACTGGAAATCGCGGTTACCCAGACAAGGATGGCTCTATTTGTCTGTAAATCACATGTGCTTCTACGCTTACATTTTGTCAAAGGAAACAAAATTAATGATAAGGTGGGCCGATATTGTTGAACTCGACAAGACTAATTCCCTCTTATTTCCAGACAGTATTCGTGTAGCAACCCGAGACTCTAAAGAGGTACGTTAAATATAATTTGCATCTACTCTACACTACTAAAAGGTTTACATTCATATTTACAAGATTGTCTTCTTTTTTCAGCATTACTTTTCAATGTTTTTGCACAAGTCGGAGACGTACTCTTTAATGGAGCAGCTGATAAATATCGCTATGAAGCGGTGAGAAGAATTTACTGTTTTTATTTGAGTCAGTAATAATAAAATCCCACCAAATATATCTGCGATGCAAAAAATTTTCCAAGTACAACTACATGAATTTGTGAAATCAAAGTTGGCCAAGAACTTTAGAAAAAAATATTCATAATAAAGTATATTTAAAAACTTTTTTTCAGGTGCCCGACCGAAATTTTAGTTCCATTTCGTTACTGCCAGTTAAGCAAAATAATTTTGATCCAATCATTAATATAATTTCAGATATTATCTAATTTCGTCCAAATCTAGAGAAATCAGACCAAAGTTTAGTAACAAATCTTTTTTTTTCTATCAATAAAGAAACGGAACGAAAGTTTCGGTCGAGTTCCTGCTTTTTTTTTATAAAGCATCCCACAGAAATTTAAAAAAAAAATGTTAGGAAGCTGTTTTTGATATTCTAAAACTTTTCGGGATTATATTATATCATCAATCTTCCATAAGTAGAATTTAAAAAAAATCATTTTGCTCATACATTCATTCCCATAATTATAATTGCATAATTGTAAAATTGTAATTGTACTTGGCAGATTTTTTGCATCGTAGATGTTTTTGGTGGAATTGTATTTTTTTTTGTAAAAAAAAAAGATAGATACGCTCTGTTAATTTAACTTTAACTAAATTACTAGTGTACTAAATTTGAAAAATCAAATTAATTTATTCTTTAATTAAATTTAATAGTACCTTACCACCCGGGCAAACGCGCGAAAAAGGAAAAGCCTGTTATCACTCAAGATAGGGCACGAAAACATTTTTTTCAGCATAATCATCCTAAAGTACAAGTTTCTACCGAAAATCGGCCAAATGGGGGTTGATTCGTTTTGCTGTGCCTCTCATTATTTGTTATGCTAAATACGTAAGATCTTAATAACTCATCAGGATACAGAAAATTTCTGCAATTTGTATTGAGAATCTGTTGTAACTGACTTCTTGTTAAAATTTGATGTCAGTCAGTTTTGGTAGAGGTGAGCACAGGTTGAAAATTGGTTGTTTTTATGGTTTTTTGTGTTTGAATTTCACAGTTTCTAAGGTAATATGAGAATTGCATTAACATTCCAAAAAAAGATCCTAAATACATGATTATTCCAGACAAGGATTTTTGGTAGCTTTTTTTGTACTTGGCGATGATTTGCTCCCGCGAACCTTAATTAATTAACACATATATAGTCTAAAATATTTTTCAGGCTCATTGATGAGAAGAGTGGTTTCAATCAAGATAGAGATCTTTTAAACAAGTTGAGGTACTTTGAACTGGAAATACAAATTTACCAATACCCGACGTAAATTATAAAGCTTATATCGTCCATATGGTTGCATAAGGTCGCAAGCCACACCATTTTCAAAAATGACTTTTTTATTGCATTTTATATTTTATAACGCCACGTGTCGATTATCAGTAATATTTTAAATAAAAAATTACGTATTACTCCAGTAAGGCCTGATGTACTTGAAGGGTGAGTTCGACGGTTCCACCGAGCTAACAGTCCTTTCAAAATCATAAGGTGGTAAGCCACATACGAAAAAGGTCGTATCTCACTTTGAAAAAAATAATGTATGACGTAAGTCACATAATCCCGTTAAGTGAAAATGTAAACACAGCCCGAAATTGTTTTTTTAAAAAATGTTTTCGCTGATAATTAATATCGTGGTATTCAAAACAATTTTGTTTTTTAAAAATTAAAAGAATTATAACTATTAAGCTTTTTCATGTAAAGTTGTACTAGAGGACTTTTTATTTGCTTGTAATATGTATTTTTTTGAAGCAAGTGGGTCACGACCTTCTGAATGCTTAACCCTACACTGGGTTTTTTCCTCTCATGTAAAATTTAATTTTTGTGGCTACGACCTTATGCAACTAGATGGACGATGTGTTGTATAAGTATAGATAATCAAGACTTCTTATTTTTGCCAGCAAAAATGTGCCAAAGAAACCATCATTTTTGAAGCGGGACCTCGACGCTAGAGCACATTCCGAAGCATACAGATTACAATTCAGGTTACCAGGCAACGAAAAATTGGACGGTTGTGTCGACGCGACTTTATGGACACCTTACAACAAGAAACACATTTGGGGAAAAATATTCTTGTCCCAAAACTATCTTTGCTTTGAAAGTAGAGTGAGTGATAGGCGTATTTACATTTTCATTTTATTTGTAATATCATGAATATTTGCATGAATATTGTTCTCTATTCCTTATCAACACAGGTCAAGCAAGAAGTAAGTTTAGTTGTTCCACTGCGAGATGTGAAACGAGCGGAACCAGCTGATAATCAATCTTCAAATACAGCAGTTGTCAAGTCGATATTAGTCACGACAGCTTCCACTTCGTTCCTATTTTCGCAAATCCATGACAGAGACTTTGTGATGACGAAAATAAAGGAGTTGTTGGCAAAACAAAGTCTGACGTAAGTTAACAAACGCTTCTTTGAAGATATTCAGAGCGGCCACTGATCGGGAAAACCGGGAATTAGCCTGAAATTTTGAGCACCGGGAAAAAGCCGAAAATTTTTTTGTTTTTAATTTTGCAATAAGTATCGTCTCTCTGTTAAAAAAATATGGTTTGAATTGTGCTCAGTATTACCAACCATCTTCGTTAAATAATCGAACATCATTTTATAATTACAAATTTCACGTTTCATTCAAAAATGAATGTTCCTTTTATAACAGACACACACGCAGTTTAAAAAATAGGTTATATAACCACCGCAGGGTCCTACTGGAAGCAAATGCTATAGAAATGACATCAGCCTCCAGCAGAACCGCGGTAAAACACACCTATGGCCACGTCTCACAACCGTGAGATGGGTG
>JAUMHM010000001.1:10073721-10084092 GCA_032362435.1 Melikaiella ostensackeni | reverse complement strand
TCTGCGATCCCTTTTCGTAAACTGACCCAGCCTCAAAAAAAGCCTGCTTGAAAATCGAAAGTGCGTCTAAACTCTAAAGCGTATTTCCTGTTTTCTGTTATAGATTCGTTTTCCAAAAACTTGTCTTTCGTCTAATTTTAATGCTTTCGTATGTCTTGCAGACCAACCTCTTGAGAAACGTACCGCTTGACTCTTTCGAGTTAGCCCACCCATAAATTTCACTGCGTAATTTTCTCGTCCCGATTTCCGCTACTTTCAAAACCCTGTTTTTACGATCGTGGGAGTTTTCTACTTGGGCTCTTTCTCTGGGTGAAAAAAAGAGGATTTTCGAAACTAGAAATATGAGACCTAATTAAAATCATTGAGTTGATCAAGAGTATGAAATCTCCCGCGCTGTATCGAGGCGCCTCTATATCTAGATTCTGGGATCATCACACTCGCCGTGAACTGCGCATGCGCTCTGACAACGCCTTGAGTGTCTGGATGTGTTAGTGTAACAATATCTGGATGTGTTAGTTTAACATCTCAGAAAGTAAAACCAAACATATATTTTCTTTTATGCTTAACATTTTAGCAAGATACGCGCTAATATCTATATGTTAGGCGGTACTATATAATACTTTAATAATCAAGGATGTTGTTTTTAACCGTACCGTATTCTAACTAAAAATGTTTTTGTTAAGTATGAAAAGCTATCCTTGTATTTTTAATAGATCTATATGATAGATTTTATAGATAGACAGGTTTTGATAGATCTATAGGTAAGAATTTCATAAGTTTTCAATAGTAACTTTCACATGAACTTAATTGTAACTTTAATGGTGACTTATATTAGAACTTGTTCTTCAGATTTAATGTTGTTTTTGTAGATGAGCCACACCGGCATTAGGCGAAAACGTTACTTGACCAAATGTTTATAAAATTTTATTTGGTGCAATAAAGACTTTAGACCAGTAGAGAAAAAACCAACATCTTTAATTATTGAATTTTATCTGGTCAAAACCAACAACATCAAATTTATATAATCCTTCAATATTTAAGTTTTAACATCTATTTTCTCCATGTCTAGAGCATATCTGTTCAAACATTAATTTACGAAGCTTACTCACGTTACGGATCGCTGACGATTGGAGGAATTGAAAGACTCAGATTGAAGCACAGACTGAGGGTGGTTCAAAGCTTGGAAGAAGGGATTGAGAAAAATGTCATTAGAAGTGTCATTTGTGACAAGCACATGACATCAGAAGAATTGCAGGAACTACTATCCTTGGTTAGAGAGGAATTGATGAGTCAACGCAGAACAGAGCCCGATCGTTATGATCCAACCCAACCTCCTTACGAAGCTTATAAAGTGGATTACGAACTCTTTAGAATATTGTTTGGTGGTTTATCACCTTGGGGAAAATGTGTACAGGCAGAATCTCTTTCCGCAAGATTATTCCGCGTAAGTGGAGACAAATTTTTTTTTTAAATCAGACTTGTAGCTTTAATTGATCCAATATTTCAAAATTACAGCTTATGGATCGAAATCGCGATGGTCACTTAAATTTTCGAGAAGTTGTACAAGCGATAGGATTAACAGCAACGGCTGATCAGACACAAAGATTGAAGCTTCTCTATACTCTGCATTTGCCACCATTACTATTAGCAGATGACTTTGATTCGCCATCTCCATCAGGTAATTAATCCTTTGTAAAAATATTTGACGAGGTGTAAAATTTGTTTCTTCAACAATTGCATGAAAACGGCGATGTTTTGAGCGCGTGAAGCGGGCTGGATGTTGCCGTTTTTCGATCAAGGAAAAAAATTCGGAAAAAAAACATTGACAAGGAAAAAAAACTCCTAAAAGAGATAAAAAACGGCGAATGCCGAAGACGAAGAAAGTCTTCAGAGGAAACCTGAAGGACTACGAGGAGTTAAGTGGAGATCTGGTCGCGAGGCTGCTCCATACAAGACACCTCAAGGTTGGGTGGGTGTCCTGTAGAGTCAAGAAGAAGGTGCAGGCCATTAGGTGTTACCGCTGCCAAGAATATGGGCACCTTGCAGTGAAGTGTGAAGGTCCTGATGGGACTACGAGTTGCTGGAAGTGCGACAAAGAGGGACACAGAGCTGTGGAATGCTCTGGCACGCCACAGTGCTACTTCTGTACCGCAATGGAGAACGAACTCCGGACCGACCATCTTCCGGGGACGATGAGATGCGCGACATTCAGAGAGGCGGCCTCCAAGAGGAAGCCAAGAGAAGCCGCAAGGTGAGCCAAGCTGGTCAACCAGGAGGTCGCCGAGGCACGACGTAGTGAGCCTATAGGTAGTGTTCCTGAAATAATGCGAAAGAGGTTCCAGGGTCATTGTCTGGCTCGTGAGAGGAGGTGAGTTTAGTGGGTAGTGACTTCAATTGAGTCCCACACTGTGTGCGTAAATGCATTCTCACCTTTACAAAAAAAGAAACAACCTGTCCAGCCGAACTGCGAGTGATATGTTCTGCTGTCAGACATGTGTTGAAATTGGAGTCTGGGCGGTCCGTCATTTGTTCGGATTCTCTATCAGCATTATGTTGTATTAGAGATAGATTCTCTGAGTCCCTAGGTCTCATATTAGCATGGAAGATTGGAAACATGTTAGCTAGGGCGGGACATGTTGGTATCACGGGAAATGAAGTTGTAGATTTGTGCGCAAGGACTGCTTGAGCACTGAATTTCAGTATGCAAACAGGCCTTGACCGGAGGGACTTGTGGGTTGTATTAGGGAAGAATTTGAGTCGTGGTGTTCTTATCTCCGGCCGTACGGGAAGGAGGAGGATAATAAGGAGTATTTCGATCATGTAGTGCTTGAAACGCCCCGGTCGTGGTTCCGTGGATTTCGGTTTTCTAGACGCTACCTTGGTCTTATTACGCGGCTAAGGACTTCTCATATATGCATCGGCGAGCACTTCCAGAAAATAGGGTGGAATTTACCTGTTGATTGTAGCTGTGTTGCCGAGTTCAGAGATCTTGCATATACGAACCATGAGTGCCCTCTACTTTCGGATGGCACACCGGCTTTTCTGGGTTATTTTTCGCATTGTTTTCTGGGTATGTCCCTTGAGCAGGTTAAACTATCTGACTTGATATTTGAACCGGATGTAAAAGCTGTTAGCGAAATGGGGGAGGGGGTCCAGAGTGGCAACTTCATTCTGTAATTATGGGGCATAGTAGATGGTCTGGTCATAGCACGGGAAACGGCTCCCGTCTTGCTCCCTCTACCTGTGATATGAGGTGGCTTGGCTGAAGTCTGTGTTCGTGTTAGCTGGATCAGAAGGATGACACTCACTGGGTCTACTAGGTAAAATGGAAATTGTTTGCAAGGAGATGCCACATTGAGAATTTTGTGTGTTCAATATTGGCCATTTGCTGAATAGCAAGAAGCTACAATCAAGAAGAAGATCGAAAAACAGGAATATCCGACTCGCTTCATATGCACTTAAAAATCCGCGTCTCTCTTTGGTCTCGGAGCGCCCTCGCCCTACGGCTCATTCTGAAAACATCTCGCTTGACACAAAACGCCTACTTCCCTCCCTAGATACATAATATACTATTTTTTTGCATAGATGGTCCAGAAGTTGCTGCAGAAGCAACAGATTTTTTTGATAGTATGGAAAAGAGTGTAGCGTCGTTGGAAATGCAAGTTTGTACAGCAGAAGAACCAATCGCAGGTAATTTTTCAAGATCGACGAGCTGTCACAGTCAACCGGGTGATGAGTCCTGGGAGAATCAAAGTATAGATAGTTTTCGATCTATGATTGCATCAAAAGACAGTCCATTAGACTTGAAAGTTGTGCCGAAAATGTCGCAACGAAACTTTATAGCTTTGTGGAAAACATTGTATGACATGTTTCCTGTTCAACCTGAGGAAGCAGACTCGCAATGCCTCGCCAAGATTGGTAAGAGAATACCAAGAATTTTTTTGTAAGATTTAAAGTACAGTGTTAAAAATGTTTGTGATTTTACAACACTTTACAATACAAAATGTAATGTATAACTGCAGTCGAGGTATTGTTAAGTGAAATCGCAATATTTGTAAAGTAATATTGTTTGAAATTACAATACAAGTAATGTAAATTTGAAAGTTGTGCGGGTGCACGGCTGTGGAGCCGCGCCACCGTCATTTGTGAAATTACAATGCATCATGCATTGTAAAATTACATTGTGTTTTGGTAATAAACTTCCATTATTGTGTTGGAAGTTCACAACGGAAATCTTTTACAGTGTAGGTTTCGCTATTTAAAATGGTGAAATGGTTTTTCTCGTTACGCAGGCACCTTGCTACTGCAACTAGGAGACGTTGGTAAAAAATTTCAGTTGGATCGAGAAGAGTCTGAAGATAGTTTATTGGTAGCAGCTTCAGCTGTCCAACAAGCGTTGCCGCCAGTTTCAAGGGTAATTTTACTGTTGATTTAGTTCTAAAGCCTTTTTAAATTCAATTGTTGAATTGTAGATTGCAATTAATTTTAAATCCTTCAGTCCCCAGATAGCAACGGAAATCCATCCAGTATTCCATCGTCCGTTGATCCTGATTGGTACATAACAGTGGAACAATTTTTGGCATCCGCATTGACCGGTCAACCGATAGTCGATTTTTTCAGCAAACGTGTCAATTTACTGGAGGCAATACAAGTTTTAAGAAATCGCAGGTTCAATAGTGTTCATTCTCTCTCTGATACCTTCAACGTATGACGAAGACGGAGAAGTGAACCGTACGAATGTGTTGCACGTGACACTGAAGATTAACAAAATGTAATATAAAGTGAAAAAAATGGACTCGCATAAATCGAGTGCAAAATACACTCATCTCTCGTTACTGTGAGGGCCTCGGATCTTAACGGCTCAGTAACGGGTGCTATCTGAATCTAGTTACAACCGGATTTAAAGCGACGAGTGAGAACTTGTACGTCAACACTCAGGACTGCATATATAGTCTCTGAACCCGGCACCGCGTACAAAAGTATACGCCCAGAGAGTCGCGGTGTAAACAACTTCTAATACGGCACTAACTGTCCTAGCGAAGAGCTTCAGTATAGGGCATTAAGGGACGCTCAGTGGGGAGGGGGGCAGAAGCAGTCAAGCGTGAACAACCGTGAAGCCGGCACAAGAACGGGCGGCACAGTAACGCGAGATGAGTGTATGCCCATAACTGATTATCGTGAAAAATTGTATGACCGGCAAGTGAATTGTAGATTTTTTATTTTCAGGTTATAAAATAGCCCAGGAAAAAAGAATTGTTTGAATGGAAATTATTTGAATCGGAGAATTTAAGAATGCCGATTCACGCGAATTGCGGTCTATCGGTTCGTGAAATTTGTAATCGGTCTCATAAATTTAATCATTTCAATCGCAAATTTCATTGAATTATTTTTCTTGTTTTCAATCAGAACCGTCGATACGATATTTACCGGTTGAGTTTCTCATATTTCAGACAACGCAGCCAGTAAATGTCGTTCCGATTTAAAAAATAAAAAAATAATTCAATGAGGAGGCCTCGGACTCATTTGATAAATTCAAAATAGTGTCAATAGTAGCATACATATTAAAAAACTGTAGCAAAATAGTTTCACACAATTTTTTATATACAAATCGAGGGGTTAATTATTTTTGAAATCTGGAATAAAATATACATTTCCCATAAAAACGCGTGACATTTTTTCGAATCTTTTAAAATTTATCGTAAAAGTTTTGAAATCCAGAGAAATCCCTTGAATCTCATCATTTTTTTTGAAATGCTATGAATCTCTTACATATGGCGAAATTTCTTGAAATTTTCTGAAATCCTACAAATTCTTTGAAAACCTTAAAAATGTTTTAATTTCGTTAAATTCCTGGGAATTTTTTAAGATACCCTAAACTCTTTAAAAATCTTCGAAATACCTTGAAATACCTTGAAATCTTTTAGAACTTTTGAAATCTTACGAAATCATTTGAAATTCCTTAGAAATTTTTAAACCTCTTGATATTTTTTACATAAGTCTTACGAAATTCTTTGGAATCCCATGCAATTCATCGGAAGTTTTTAAAATACACTATATTCTTTAAAATCCACTGAAGTCCCGTACATCATCTTGAAATCTTCTTTATATTTTGAAATTATTTTAAAAATGTTTAAAAATCTTTGAAATCCCCTGAGACCCCATGAAATCCGCGGAAATCCTTAAAAATTGCATTCCATTTGACTTACTCCCTAAAGTTCTCTAGAAATTCTATGACGTTCCCTGAAATCCATTGAAATTTTTGTAATCTTTTAAAATTTCTTTTAATCTTGTAAAATACCCTTAAATTTTCTATAAAACAGCGTAGGTCTGGTAAAGTCTGTACAATTCCCTTGAAATACTTTGAAATCCCGTAAATTATCTTGAAATTTGTAATGTCTTAAAATTTCTTTAAAATTTTTGAAAACTTTGAAATCAGATGAAACTTTTTCGAATATCTTAAAATCCCTTGAAATGTTATAAATTCTCTGGAATCCCTTGGAATTTTTTAAAATACTCTAAAAGTTTTGAAACTGTATATCCTTTCCAATCCCTGAAATCAGTTAAAATCCTTTAAAACCTCTTGTAATCTGTTGAAATCTTTGAAATCTCGTGAAATTTGTAGAAATCCCTTTAAATGTTTTTGAAATCCTTTGAAATATGTGACGCGCTCCGAGAAAAAGCACCTAGGCGTCGTGCAGTAGATTTTACAGGAGAAGGAAAAGAAGAGGCGAGGAGCCGATTATACGTACTCCGAACCGCCGATTAAAAACACTTACTGCATAAAAAGTACTGCATAAAAATTCATTCGGGCTGCGTATTCTGAAAGAAGGACGTTGATTTGATCTAAAACGATCATAATCAGAAAAATAATTTTTGGACGCTTAGGTGCTTTTTCTCGGAGCGCGTCACGTATTTTGAAATCCCGTACAACATCGTGAAATCTTGAAATTTCGATTTTTGAGATGGCGGATGTTATTTAAGCCAATCTATCCAAGAAGTTTCAAAATATGTCTAAGTGCAAAGTGAAAAAATAGTTGCATTAGTGTCATTTTTTTCAAAATAGTAGCAAAATAGTTACATCGTTAAAAAAGTGCAGGAATCACAGTGTTGTTCAGCAATTCAACTGTAGGGAAAATAGGGAGCTTTTTTATAAAAAAGGGACATAAAATAATAATAAAGACATTTTTTTTTAAATATACTAGCGTGATTAACAAAAATTGATAAGCAAGACTTTTATGAGAAACCATAAATATGATAACCAAATAAAATTACATTTTATTTATTAATTTAGTGATATAAGAAGAAAAATATCTGAATTAAGTGTGAGGTATATTTATTTTAATTTTTCGTTTCACTCATAATTTCTTTAATGGCGTGATAAATTAAATGATATAAGACCAAAAATATTTTGAAACAAAACGAGGACAACAAAAAATTTGGAAATCGGTGAATGTTTGACCCTTGCGCATCAGATTCAAAGTTTCAATTGTTGACCAATATTCTACTGGCCAAAAAATATAGCGAATTTTTTGTAGTAGAGTTTTTGTTATTAAAAAGAATGTAAAATTTTAAAAAATTGTGTTCAACTGGAATCGAAGAAACATGCCATTATTTTGTTATTATACAAAAAATTTGTTTCATCATCTGTCTGCACGGTGTGAAAATCGGTCAAAAAAGGCAAAAGTACTGATTTTGATGTGATAAAAAGAATTTTTTCTTCGTGATACCTAAATAATTACATGTTCCTTCGGTTTTTCCTGAAGAAATTTTAAGCCCGATATTTTCAATTTTTTTCAAAATAAATCTACAATGAACTAAATCCAAAAATAGCGTTTTGCGGATTTTCAAAAAATTCTAACTTCAACACAATTTTTTTTCTAATTTTATATTATTTTCTACTAACAAAAAATTAGTCATAATTTTGTGGTCCATAGAAAATTGGTCAAAAGTTGAGGCTGTGACTGCGATGCGCGAGGGTTAAATATTAACTGATTTCAAAATTTTGTTTTGGCTTCGATTTGGCTGCGTTTCTAGTTTCGAAAATTCGCTTTTTTGGCCAGCCTTAATGCTCATTTTTGAATATCTTAGCTTTCTATTTCTTTTAATTCTTGAAAAATTAATTGCAGCTTCAAGAAAAAGGGGAAAATGGAAAAAAATCAAATATAGGGATTATAAGGGAATTTTATAAAAATAGGAGGAAAATAGAGAAAAATGATTAGAATTCGTGTTCTTAAATTCTACGACTTAAATAATTTCCATTCAGTCGATTCTTTTTTTGTGAGTTTAGTCCTCCCCTGATTATAATCTCCAAAAGTGATTAAACGAATTTCGTAATGAGAGAATCTATTACAAAAGAAAATCAGTTATGAGAAATGAATGAAAATTAGTTTTTGTTATTGTACATATGAAAAATGGAGGCTCCAATAAAAATTGTATGACTTGACGCCAATAGGGAATTTGCATGTGTCATGAATACGGAAAATAATTATTGCCTCTTGTAAAGGATGTTAAACTAAGTTTATTTTTACAAAAAATAAATCAGTATCTGGCTTGAATATTTTTTAATTAAATTTTTTAAAGTGGAAAAAAACTTGCGGAAATAGTAGCTTTCATGATTGATGTGATGTCAGTTATACGGGCAGTCCTTGCCATTGATTGGTTATTCAGTATTTTTGAAAAATTCGCGTGTAACATTCAATATTTTTATATCGATACTTAGTGTCAACGTTTATTGACATTTAAAATGTCAGGTGTGTCAAACATTTGAAAAGCGTGATGGAAGAAGGTTATTCCTAAGCGGATTCGCAAGATCGTCAACCACTTAAAATCTTAATTAATTATCGATGTCTTTCGTAAGCTTGAGTGGAAATGTCCATTCATAAACATCAGAAAATAAATAATTGGAGTCATAATATCATTAAATGTTATGGTTGAAAGTCACCAAATTCAATAGTACAAAAAATTATCTACGGGTGCTTCACTTTTTTGTGTGCCTCGTATAAAGGACGTCATCATAATGGCTACTCATTCAAACGTAGTAATCCAAATCAGCATTTTCAACCAGTTTTAAATAAGCTGTTAGTACTTAAGATTAAGAAATAAGCGCTTTTATCAAATGCTTAAATGATAAACTTTGGAATAAAACAATTGAAAATATGCATGCAAATTTTCTATTGGAGCATGGTGTATTTGTATGACAGTTCGGTACGCAGATTACCGAAATGCAATATTGTTACTCTAAACTACATTTTATATTTTATCAACTATTATTCTTTTCTCCGCAGGAACGTATCATTCCATAAGAATCCAGAATTGTTTAAATTTAGATGTGTAATAGCGTTCTTCCTTTGCTTGAAAATATCACTATGCGGTCCTTCAGCTTTGAAAGATGTACGTTTGGTTAAGGGACAATATTTTCAACGATATTACTCGTATTTTATATAGATTGATTTTTATTTTTATAAGAAATGCGCGTGTAGCTGTTTGCCGTGCAAAATCTCGAAAACAATGTATTATACGTGTATATAAACTGTGAATTAATTCCTATACGCTGTTACTGTATCTACAACCTGTATAATAAATCTCATATAGAAAAGAACAATTGTTTAATTATTTACGAATTCCTTCAATCTAAAAGTATACGATTTCAGGGTTCACAGCGCAAACGGAGCTCAAAAAAGGAGAAATAGGGTAGTTTTTTCACAAAAGAAAGATTAAATATTTATTATTATACGTAGAAAAGCAAAAAAAATCATTTTATAAGAAATGTTAAATTTTTAAATAATGTTAAATGATTTCTGTTATTAAACAATTTATTTTTCGAAATTGGATGTACTTGGGTCGTTGGAAATCCATTCATAGCAATATAAAAAAGTCCGCCGTATAATCAAATTTGTTGAGTAAGCAATTTTTATATGTTTAAAATCGTTTTCATAATCAAGAATATTTTCTCTTAAAAATTTCATCATTAATAATAAAATCGTGATACTTAAAAGTATAATTCAATATTTCTTTCCAAGATTTATCATTTCGTCCATACTATAATTAATACTTTGAATTTAAATTTGAAACTATTCTTCGGTGCTTTTAAACTCAAATAAAAAATAGTTCGAGTCTGAGTGCCTGAAATATTTTACAATGATGGATCGAAGAAACAAAATTATGGAAATCAAAATTCGAACTAAACTCAAGCCCCGGCTTAGGGACCGTGACGGGGGTACCCTCAATGGCCTTGGTTTCTAGATCTCGGTTCTCCAAACCGTAAACAATCAGGGACGTGCGACCCATTTCCTAATATTACGCAATCTCCAAACGTGAGTTCGAACCTGAGTACACGCGCACTGCGCCTTTATCTATACGCTGCTGGCTTTT
>JAUMHM010000001.1:10056219-10073621 GCA_032362435.1 Melikaiella ostensackeni | reverse complement strand
GATATCCATATTATAAACTAACATCGATTTTTACCGATTTCTTACGGTTTACGTGATATTTATTGTTAATAATAACAGTAACGGTAAGTCCCCTTCAAGTCCCAGTGGAACGTTGCTGGAACGTTCCAAGAGGGCGGACATTTCACACGGCCCGGCGACGTGCCCTGAACGTTCCAGTGGAACGTTCTGAAAGTCCCAGCGGCTAGTTCCTGGAACGTTCCCAGAACGTTCCGTGCTATTAGAGTATATTATAATTTTTTTTTCAAGAAAATGAATTAGAAAATATATTTAAATTGATACGAAAGACAACGAGGATAGAAGTTGTAATTATTTTATTCTTTATTAGGAATATCATTTATTTATGATTCCAAATTTGACCACATGAAGAAGCATGAAGCATACGTAACTAAACAAAACAGATTTCACATCAGACATTTTATCCTTTTTTATAATTAAAATAAAGGAATTTATGTTTAAACATTTTTAACATTTCTTCACCATTGTTTACCTTCTACCGGGCCTTCGGTGGTTCGGAACCCACCTTAAACTGTAGGTCCCCTCAAGAGAGGATGATGTCATCCCAGGTAAAGGGCTCCGTCAGGAGAACATGCTTGGGGGTCACTAGTCGACTTTGAGAGTCCTGGAAAAGAGCTGGCGATCTCCTTGCGAGAAAGGCTCCATGAGGGGACTATACTCGCTGGTCTATTCCGAGAATATTTAAGGGTGGGGCACAATAGGCTTTATAGCTTGAGCGCCAGGGAAGCTCCATTGGGGCTTCCCGCCCGTCTGTACAACTATAACTACAACTAGGTGCCTCTAACTTTCTACTTCCTTTAGACTCAAGATTTGTAACTTTTTGCAGAAAAATAGACATTTTGCTACAGTTTTCTGTCCTTTTGATTCTCGACATTCAAATTCTTCCTTGTAATTACACAATATTACGCAGTTTTCCCCAGTCCAGACATAATTATTTATTTTTTCTTGTTTATTTGTTATTGTGAATGATTTAATTCATAAGAAAAAAGCAGTTTAAAATATGAGGTTATGTGCACGTATAACTTGTCATGTCCGCCATCTTGAAACGTATCTTACTCAGTATTTACGGTTTTGACGTATATGCCGTAGAAAATGTATTATACGTCAAGAACTCCCGAGTCACGCGTAACTGACCAACCCTGGTCCCACGTATTCGGCGCCAATGTTTATGCACCAGTATTCAGCGCCATGTTCATTTGATGTCACAACGTGAAATACCTAATTGCTATAGTGGAACGAATCACAGAATACTTTTAAGAAGACGAAATGACAACAGGGCTCTTTGATTAGTACTTTGGGTTCATCCGCAACCAATCAAAATGCGAGTATCAGAAGACGATGAACTGACGTATTTGACGCAACCAACGCACATGCTGTGTGACGTGCAACGTACATACATATGTTCATAGTTCACGTCTCGTTTTTCACGTCGTTTGTTAATGATATACTTTTGATCCCTAGCTGTTTTAGTGTAGCTGAATTTACTTATATACAATTTAGGACTCTATAAATAAAAGATTTCACAAAAATGGCTGCAGCCTCGTCAGTAAGTATTTATTTTCCATTCTACTAAACTGCATTTCTAACGTTTTTGTATATTTCGTAGCTTCAAATGTTTCTATAGTGATGACATTTTGATCTTGCTCTTGTTTACATCTTACACGTTATCCTACAACATAACCACAAACAATTAAAAAAATTTTAACTTTTCCAATTTATTTTTTTTAATTTGTCGTTGATTCAGAACCAATGTGTTCAGATTAGTCCATTTTTCGAATCGAAAAAAGTAATACAAACAGTCACATATTTCTGAAAATTGCTATTTTCCTCAACATCCTTCGAACAATATTGAAATAAAAACAGATATTTTTTGATAAATTGAGGTAAACGTTTATGCAGATTGAAACAAATCTTGAGCTTAGTGTCTCTATTTTTAATTTTGTATTAAGATCGAAATGAAATATACATTCTTATGAACTTTTTTATGCACCAGAAGCAGAACACAAAAAACAAATCAAAATTAGACCGTCTTGTTAGAGAAAAATGTATAACAATAGGAAAAAAGAGGGAGAAAAAGAAAAGAGTCAACCAAATCGAGTGAGAATTTTCTTTTTAAAAAAAGTATTTACTGTGGGATTGATATTGTCTTTTCTGAAAAAATGACAAATTGAAAAAAAGTGGACTATTTTTCTAGAGTTTTAGTTTTTTGATAATTCACTCTGCATTTTAAAAAAAAGTACATATTTTAAAAAGAAGTTAAGAAATACATCATTTTAAATTGTAAACATTCCAATTTAATGAGCCGTCAATTGTAAGTCTTAAAAATGGAAGAATTTGAAATCGCAAATTGTTAAAATTAAAGTAATTTCAATTGTAAATCTTCAAAGTTGAACTATTCCAAGAAATCATCCAAAATTACATACCATTAAAATATAAAAATTGAATAATTTGCAAATCTGTATTTTCAAGGTTCAAGAATTTTCAGTTGTAACTCTTCATAATGGTAAAATTTTTAATTGTAAATCATTTAAATTAAAGAGATTTTAATTTTGAAAATTTACAAATATAAATTATGTCAATTTGAAGTTTTACAATGAAAAATTCTGTAATTTTGATGATTTTCGATAGTTATCCAATTTGGATGATTTAGAATTAAAAACTTGACTTTTGATTTTCAAAATCATCAAAATTTAAGAATTTCTATGTATAAATTTTAAAATTGAATAGTTTTTAATTTTGAAAATTTACAATTAAAAATTATGCAAGTTTTAAGTTTTACAGTGAAAAATTTTGTAATCTTGATGATTTAAATTCGATATTTCTTCAATTTGGAAGATTTTGAATTGAAAACTTGACTTTTAATTGTCAACCAAGTTTAGGAATTTTAAATTGCAAATCGTGAAAATTTGAGAATTCGCAATGGTAAATCTTCAAATTGAACTATTCAAAAAGTGTTCTAAATTGCATACCTTTAGAATGTAAATATTGAAAATTAAATAATTTTCAATTCTATATTTTCAAAAAATTCTGTTATTTTGATTTAAATTCGAAATTTCTTTAATGTGGAAGACTTAGAATTGAAATTAAAAAATTAAATTGTAATAATACTAAAATTAGATTAAAGTTGTATGAAACCCAATATAGCTATTTTAATTTATGATTATTAATTATTTAATTTTTTTATTTTCTGTTTTTTATTTTTATTTTGTTTTTTCTAAAATATGGTTTTGGTTGACTTATTCCCTTTTCTCCCTCTTTTCCCGTTTGTTATACATTTGTCTCTGTTGAGTCAAAAAGAAGGTAGTTAGAAGTCTAATTTTGATTTGTGAGCTTTTTTGTGTTCTGCTTTTGGTGCATAAAAATTTTCATAAGAAAGTAGATTTCATTTCAATCTTAATAAAAATATTTTTTTGTTTTTATTTACAACTTCTTTTAGATTTCGAACGTGGAAAACTTGTCGCCACAAATTATCCGAAGAGTTGCTAAAGAGATGAATGAATTAGCGAATGATCCTCCTGAGGGAATTAGAGTCATTATTAATGAACAGGATATAACGGACATTCAAGCAATGATTGAGGGACCTGGTAAGTTCTAATTGTAACCATAAAAGTGGGATTTATTTTATTATTTTAAATACGCGATTTTTCCACTAGAGAATAGGCTCTGTAATTTAATTCCATTCTTTCCACAACTGATTAGCAAGCTATTTCCAAAATTGAAGAAATTAAATTAAGAATAAATCAACATTTAAATTCTTCTTTAACATCCAACATTCAAATTTAACTACGAAATTCTCAGAAATTTAAAAAACCAAGAATCCAATGATCACAGTTGGACCACGCACTCTTAAATTTCTCCATTTAAATTCAAAAAAACCAAAAAAAAAAAGAAGAAAGAAAAAGAAGGCAACCTTCGAATCTTCTTGCTTTTTTCCCCTCGTCCTTTTTTATTTTTATTTTTTTTACACAATAAAAAACATTTACAAAAATCTACCAACGTTTCAGGGTTCATTCAACATCCTTTTCAAGGCAATGAAAACAAATTTTTCAACAAGTAGGGACATGGAAGAATTACTTTCTAATGAAGAAAGTTTTGACAAATTAGATGAAAATCTGTTTAAAAAATAAAAAATTGTACTTTCAAAATGCCTAATAATTGATTAAAGAAAGGGCTACTGGTAAAGGTATAAGCTCGAAAGATATTAATACTCAAGATACGATCCCCAAATTTAATCTTAAATGCGCACTGTAATAATAGAACTCAATAAGAAAATGCAATTATTTTTCTTTGAAAGTTAATTATTTTCAATTGAAAAGTCTACTATTATATTTCTGGTTCAGAATTCATCTCTTTTGGTTGAAAATTCTACTAATTTGTTGAGAATTCGTTTTTTAAATGAAAATTAATTTTTTTTAACAGAAAGTGTACCTATTTCATTATTGGTTGAAAATTCAACTATTCCATTATTGGTTGAAAATTGATCGCTTTTAGTGGAAAAATCAACAATTTGGTTAAAAATTTATGTATTTTGTTGCAAATTCGTATTTTTTGGTAGAAAATTAATATTCTTGATTGAAAATTGAATTATTTTGTTAAAAATTCATTCTATTAATTGAAAATCGTATCCTTTGCTTAAAAATTTAACTATCTTGTTGAAAATTCGTGTTTTTTTTTTTGTTAAAAATCAATTTTTTCAACTGCAAATTTAACCATTCCCCTTTTGGTTAGAAATTGATCTTTTTAAGTTTAAAATTCAACTATTTGGTTGAAAATTAATTTTTTTTTGTAGAAAATTCGTTTTTTGGTTGAATTCAACTGTTTTTGGTTCAAAATTAAAATCTTTTATGGCTGAAATGTCAACTATTACATTTTTTGTTGAGAATTCATCTTTTTTGTTAAATTCGACTGTTTTTTATTTAAAATTGAAATATTTTCTTGGTTGAAATATCAACTGTCATAATTTTTGTTGGGAATAAACCTTTTTGTATTGAAAAAACTATTTGTTGAAATTATTTGTTGAAATTTTAATTATTTTGTTTTAAATTTAACTGTTCTGTTAAAAATTTGACTTTTTGGATAAAAAATTCGTTCATTTGGATTAAAAATTCAAATGTGTTGTAAAAAATTCGTTTTTTTTTTGCTTGAAAGTTCAACTAGTTGCTTGTAAATGCAACTGTTTGCTTGATAATTAATTTCCTTGTTGAAAATTCAACTAGTTGTTTGAAAATTCATATTTTCGGGTTTAAAAATTTTAATATTTGTTTTTTAATTTAATTATTTTGTTGAAAATTTAACTGTTTTGTTGATAAGTCATCTTTTTCGTTCGAAAATCTGTTCTGTTGAACGTTCGACTTTTTGGATAGAAAATTTGTTATATTTGGATTGAAAATTCAACTGTGTTCTAAAAAATCTGTATTTTTTTGCTTGAAAGTTCAACTAGTTGGTACCTATACATTATTTTTATTTAAAAGAATTTATTTCCTTATTATTCCCATATTTTATTGGAAAATCTCTCTATAACCCCTGTTTTGAGAGCATTTTGGGCTGTGAAGTCTGCTAAAATATTAGTTTTGTATGTTTTGTGTTTTATTTGAGGCGTAGTCCCTAAAGTCCCCTGTTTTCAAGATTTGGTCCCTATTATACCCTATTTTCAGTCAACAGTCTAAACTTAAAAAATTTTTGATAAAATCAAGCCGTACAATTCTTGCACTTTTTCGGTGTCATAAATATCTTGGAATCTCTTCTCTAGTATTCTTTAGGACCCTTAGGATCCTTTGAGACCCATGATTGTCTCTTAAGCCCAATAAAAATCATTCATGTCAATTTCAAATTGGAAGCTTTTGGACCTAAGGAATTTTTAATTGCGAAATTAATAAGTGTAACTAAATAGAGTTGTTTGGTCTAAATTTAAATCGTTTTATGTTGTACAGTTTCAAAGTGAAAGCCTTAATGCTTAATCAATTTTAAATTCAAATATCAAAAGACTATTTTAAATTTAAATTATTCAAAATGGTACAGCTTTAAATTGGGTCTTAATGTTTTGGTAATGTAAAGCTTGAAGCGGCCAAAACTTGATAATTTGAAATTGAAAGCTTTTGAAACAAAGTGTTCAAAATTAAACAATTTTGAATTGAAAACGTTATGATAATTTTAGATTGAAATATTCGATAGTAATAAGTAAATAAGAAGTAATAAATAAATTGGGACTCAAAACTGAAATTCTTGATAAAAAGGACACAGAATTAGTGATGGTCCAAAATACGCTGTGCATTATTATTTTTTCTAAAATGGCTCCCTTGCAAATTGTTTCTTCTAGTGTCAAAGTGTCCCCTGAATTTTGGCAGAATAAAAAAAATTTAATGGTCTCCGTAGCCAATTTCTGCAAAAAAAAAAGGTTTTTTTTTCTTTAATTTTCGGTGTTAATGGATTATTTTACTTTAGTATACAAAAGAATAAAATAAATATATGCCAAACTAAAGGAATCGATTATCAGCGGAAAATAAAATAAACAAGTTATTTCAAAAATGGACTCGAGAGACATCTAACCATTTTTTTTTAATTCTGTCAAACATCTGGGTGATGTATTTCGCTAAAAATAAAGCAATGAATGTATTTCAAAGTAAAATAATGAATTAAACACGTCAATTAAAATAAAATAAGGAATTTTTTGCAAAAATGTTCTTAGCAAAAAGTTTGAAAACCCCTTACAAAATGATTAGAGATTTTTTCCGTTATTCGAGGCCTTTCTGCGGATAAAAATACCCTAGAGAAAAATTGTCAAGTCCTAAGGAAACAAAAACAAAAAGGCGGCAGATTTTCCAAATAATCATTTCAGAAAATTCTTTGAAATACTTGAGAATGTTTTACTGATAGAATACGTTAGAAAAAAATTGACAAGTAGTCATAAAAAGTGGAACAACGGCACGTTCTTCGCAGTCATTTTCTCGTATTTAGAAATGATCTTTTCCTACTTATGTCTAAGAAACCTGTTGAATACCTCAAAACTTTTTACTGATAGAAATACAGTATAAAAAAATCGAAAAGATGAATGAATTGAACCTAGGTAAACTCAAAAATGATAGTTATAAAATTATGCTGTCTATCCTTTTTTTTCATCCGTTCAGCTTTTCTTGATTTTTTTTCATACCTTTTTTTCATTAGTAGGAAACCTTAAACGGCTTAAAGGATTTGTCAAAGCAAGTCAAGAAATGAATTTAAAAAAACCCATTTTTGTAAAAAAAGGGTACTTTTTAAGTGTGAAGAAAGTACCATGTAAGCGTGAAATAGTACCCATTGCACCCTATTTTTTATCCCATAGGGATTGTGAGGCCTAAAATCATTTAAAATTCGTTGAAAATAAATTAAATTTATTCCCTAAAATTCTCTGACATCCCTTGAAATTTTTTAATTCCTTCGTATTCGTATCCTTATAAGTAGAAATCATTTAAAATTCCTTGAATATAAATTAAATTGAACTTATCTATTGAAGTTCTATTTAAAATAAAGTTGAAATCCCTAGAAATCTTTGAAATCATTTGGAGATTCAATAAATTCTATTAAATCTTGTGAAATACCTTGAAATACCTCAAAATACCTTGAAATCTTTGGAATCGCTAGTGATCCCTAAAAATTGCATTTCATTTCATTTGAAGGGCTAGCGGTCAACAAGGATTAAGCCAAATTTGAAAAAATTTTCATCAGAACGAAAAAATATTCGCATTTTGCAATTACTTCAAAGCTCCAGGGCCAACTGGGACAATTTTTTATATAAAAAGTAAAAAGAGTTTCGTACTTTTTTCAAACGAGTCAATATGAGGAATTTATAGAAGATTCCAAACATTCAAAAAATCAATTTCGAAAATTTTGAGGGTTAGCTCCTGTTGACCACCAGCCCTTCATTTATTTTCTAAAGTTCTCTAGAAATCCCTTAAAATCGAGCATAAATCTTTGGAAATCCTACAAAATCCTCTAAAATCCATTGAAACGTTTCGAAATCTTGCGGGATTCCTTGAAATCCGTGGAAATATTTTTTAATCTCTTGAAAACTATTGAAATCTCTTGAAGTATTGAAATATTCGGAAATCCGTAGAATTCTTTTGAAATTCTATAAAATCCTTTGACGAAAAGTCTTAAAATCACGCGGAAGTCTCTCGAAATTCGTTGAAATCATTTGAAATCCCTTAAAGTTCCCTGATTTTTTTTGAAATCTTTGAAATCCTGTGAAATTTTTATGAAATCTGACGAAATCGCTTAAGATCCGTGGGAATTTTCTGGATCGCTTTAAATCCGTTGATGTATTTGAAGTCGTCTAACACTTCTGTGATATATTGACTTCTCACAATGATTTTGTATAATTATTTTTTTAAATCATGAAAAAATTATAAGAATTTCATTATAGGAAAGTCATTATAGCCTATATTGAATTTCCTATAATATTTTTTCGCAAGGGTCCGCTGTAAAAACTAGGTTGAAAATTACATTCCTTCTCACTAAAATGTTTCACTTGGATTAATATTAATATTATTTATTGAATTAATAATTTCTTAAAAATTAAATTATCAAATAATTTTTTTAAATTGAATTAATATTATCAATTCAAGATATTGAGCTTACAAATTTAATATTTTTCAGCTGAAACTCCATATGCAGGTGGCTGTTTTAAAGTAAAATTGGCTCTGGGTAAAGATTTTCCTCAAGGACCCCCAAAGGCCTTCTTTCTTACCAAGATATTTCACCCAAACGTCGCAAAAAATGGAGAAATCTGTGTGAATACTTTGAAAAAGGATTGGAAATCAGATCTTGGAATTAAACACATCTTATTGGTAACTATATAACTGCACGCCCTACAATTTTTGAAATAATAAACTTATATGTATAAATCATGCAGGCCTCGGATCGACCAGAATCCTTTCAAAAAAGTCGCTAAGTTACATAATACACATGAAATTTTCAAAAAATGTATTTCTTTAGGAATAGAGAGTAAAAGTTTCAGATAAAGAAATCCAGTTGATTATATTTTTTTAACGAAGAAAATTAGATCAAACACTATAACGTATAGAAAAATACGTAAAGTAATAAACAATATGTAGTAACTTGAATTTTCTTCTTTCTAGCATAAAATCCTATGGATTTGCAAATTATATTTGTACAAATGAAATTAATTCTTTAACCCATTACATTGCAAAGAAATTCCATATTATATTGATAATTTTACAATCTTTCGAGAGATTTCGAATTTCTAAAAGATTTTATCATGTAAATTCTAAGCCTAATTCATAGAAGTGCTATTTTGATATTTTGTTACCATTTGGTTACATTTTTAATCAAACTTTTTAATTCAATTTTTTATACCAGGGTTGCTACATAATTTTGATTTCCAATTTCCAGAATTTTCCAAAAGGAACTGACAGGTACATTCCAGAAAAATTTAGAGACTTTCCTACTTCACTAATTCCAATAAAATTAAGAAATTTCTTCCAAATACGATAAACTTAATTTTGAAGTATTTCCAAATCTTAGGAATTTCTACATTTGAATTTTTTAAAAATAAATTAACTTTAATTTTACGGGCGCCCATATTTTAATTATTCTTCAATGAAAGGATCGATCCAAGTCTAAGATATGTCTTTCTAAAAATTTGAACTTATCAACTTGCATTATTTTTAAATGAGGCCAGTTTATAATTTAAATGCATTTTGAATTTGGGTTGCCTGAAAAAAATGTGTTGACTTAAACGGTTTTTGAATTTTGAATCAGTTTAAAGTTTGAGTTTTTTGTTGTAAATTTAACATATTGCAAAGTCGCAAATTTTTTATTTTCTCATCCGTTGATTAATTTCAACTTCATTATTTCCTAAACTTGAATATGTTCTCTTTGAATTTTTATAAACTGGGAAAGGATTTCTAATTTGAAATATTTTTAAGACAGAAAGCTTAAAAATTAGATTTTTTTATATTTCTATAGGATGAATGCTTTTATTTAGCATTGTTTATTCTTGAAGCCATTTAAATTCAAATATTTAAAAATCTGGAACTGATTTATTTTACATTTGTTCAGTTCTGAGCTTTTGTAATTTTCAACGCTTCCAATTTGATATTGTTTTACACATGAATGTGATTAAATCAAATTGCTGGTTTTGAATTCAAATATTAATTTCGCGTTCAAGTGGAATTTTAGTCAATTTCAATTCAGTTCTAGCACTTCAAACGGAATTCTAGTTGATTCAAAATGAGTTCTAGTTCATAAAAATAGAAATCTAGCAATTCAATTTAGCAATTCAATTTTTTAATTCAATTTAATTTAATTTTTTCAATTTAATTCACCATTAAATCCTAACAATTAAAAGCAATTCAAATGGAATTTTTGTTAACTGAAGTGGAATTGTAATCAATTCTAATTAAATTCTAGCAATTTAAACTGAATTCTAGTGGATTTACATTTAAGTCTAGTTACTTTAGATGTAAATCTAGTTAATTTAAATCTTAATCTAGTTATTTTAAATCTAAACCTTGCAATTTAAATAGAAATCTTAATAAATCAAGTGGAATTCTAGTATTGAATGTTTCAATTTGAAATGATTCACCACTTTCAATTCAAAGTTCTTCTACTATGTATTTCAATTTCTTTAAAATTCAAATATTCAATATTGAACCCTTCAAACCTAAAATTGCGCAACTATTAAGGCTTGCAATTTGAAATAAATTTGCAGAATTTTAAAGAATAACGCAATATAAAGTTTCAGTTTTCTGCGTCGTTGTTTAATTTAAAATTCATTTTTTCCCAAAATTGAATCTTTTCTATTTGGATTCTTATTAATTGAGAAAGGATTTTTAATTTGAACTATTTTCAAAACAAGAAATAGAAAATTAAATTTTTTGATATTTATAAGAGATTAATGCTTTTATTCAACATTGTTCATGCTTGAAGCTATTTGCATTCAAATATTGAAAAATCTGGAACTTATTAATTTAAAAATTGTTCATTTTTAAGCTTTTTTAATTTTCAACGTTTCCAATTTGGCATTTTTTACTCTTGAATGTGATTAAATTAAATTGCGGATTTTGAAACCCTTTCAATTCGAGATAATTAATTTTTTAACGATTCGCGATTTGAAATATATCAACAATTTAGGATTTCATTGCAAATATTACTTCAAAAAAAAGCACGTTTGAAATCTGCATTTGTTCATTTTTTAGTATTCAAGTTTGAAATTATTCGATTTTGGACGTTTTCGATATTAGAATATTCAACCAACAAACGTTAACAATTAAAATGGTAGATTTTTGAAAGATTTTTCTTGAAAAAGTCGTTAAAACTCAAAAGTGTCGTACAATCCGAGGCCTAAGATGGAAAATAATAAAGAATAGATGAATTGTCAGTATTTTCAAAAAAAAAAAAAATGATGTATATTGGCCTTTCGGACTGTTTTCCGGTATATTTCTGTACTTTAGATGGTAGAGATGATAGTTTAAGATGATAGTTTAGCCAATCATCGCAGTATGAAATTATTTTTAAAAGGCAATTGAAGAAATGGTGGCATTAGGGACAATTACGAGAAAATATTGGAATTAGTGACATTTTTTTCAAAATTAAAAAATTTTTTCTGTTTCAGACTGTCAAATGTCTTCTAATCGTTCCAAATGCCGAATCCGCATTAAATGAGGAAGCCGGTAAATTACTTCTGGAAAGGTATGATGATTACTCCGAACGAGCGAAAATGATGACAGAAATTCATGCCCAGGTATAAAACGAATCTTTTTATTTATCAAGCGAAGAAATCGAATTGATTCTCTGATAAACCTTTAATATCAATTCAACATGATATTATATTTTATTATTAAAATTGTGCTTGAAAATTTTAGTGTAGCAGAAAAGGAAGTAGCAAATCGGGCCTTGAAAATGATTTCTCGCTTTCCGAAGTTGGTGGACCCCTTCCAAAAAAACACGCAGGAGATAAAAAACTATCCACCGAAAAAAAGAAAATGCTCAGGGATAAAAAGAGAACATTAAAACGACTATAAAACCTAACCAATTCTGTTATTATGTTTCTTTTTTGTCTGTGGATCAAAAATGAGTGTGCTAAATGTGTCGTACATTTTACACATTATTATTAACATCATATGTATAAAATTTACAGTAACTTAACAAACTCGACTGATCTTATTTGTTAGGTGGTTAGAAAATTATTCATTTTGAACCATTAAATATTTGCCGTAGTTTTAAGTTAAGATGTAAATCGTACTCCATATAGCAGCTGCAGCATTGTCTGTATTTAGCGATTAACATCGTGGCCCTTGTATCTAGCTAATATTTTTTCATTCATGTACAGAAGAGTATTTGTGGTCTGATAAATTAGATAATTCTTGAAACGAATCTTGTATCTTTTATTTCGTTGATATTCGAGAAGTTAAGTACCTTTGTACCTTTGTAAGTACCTTTGCAATTGGTATTTTTTTATTTCAACATTTCTTCAGTTTTAAACATAATTTTCACGATATTAGGAATTATATCGTTTTTTACGTCTTTACTAAATTTAAAGATTAAGTAATAATGCACTCGCGCGAAGCGCGCCTTCAAGTCCCTGGATTTTCATTTCCTAACATTAAAAATGTGAAAAATTTAAAAATCCATTATTAAACAAATTAGTAAATATTAAGAGGTTTAAGAATTTTTGAAACCATAATTAATAACACAGGAACACAAAAAATAAAAAGTGGCATGCTCACTGAACCAGACCGCCATACCTATATGTTTTCGGGATCGCTGAACCTAATCTGGTGTCAGATTCGCTCCGTCATGTAAGGTTTTTGAGAAAATCAGCTTTTTTGGCTATTCCTTAAAAGCAACATAGGGTGCGAACCTGACGTTCTAGAAATTTCTAGCAGGGCTCAAATTGAAGGGTGAAGGTTGTTTTTTAAGGTTACTATATTGAAAAAATTATTTCCGTAGCCTATCTTGAGCGGTAACAGGTTTTGGCTGCGCGTGCTCGCTCATTACGCCGCCCGACTGGTAAAAAGTTGTGAGCTAGAGCGCGCGAGCAGCAAAAACTTGTCACCGCTCAAGATGTGCGGCGAAAATAATTTTGTCAAGATAAACACCTCAAAATAAAAGGTTCAACCTTTAAGTCCTGATAGGAGTTTCTAGAACGTCAGGTTCGCACGCTATGTTGTTTTCAGGAAATGGCCAAGAAGGCTAATTTTCTCAAAAACCTGACGTAACGGAGCAAATCATTATCATATTTTAAGGAACAAAGTAAGCCATTAATGATGAAAATTGATTCAAAATTTCCACTCTTCTCTATAGCAACTGTATTTATAATTAAAAAGTCCAAATAATTGATCTTAAACTATTGCAGATTGAAGGCCGGTGCAGCATGAGGGGTAACGTAGGCGCTGTTGTAGGGCGGAACGTAGGATTTTACGTAGGAACTGATTGTAGGATGGTATAGGGTGAGACGTAGGATTTAAGATAGGTTCTTAGATAGGAATTAATGTAGCGACAAGTCACAGTTCATCGGGTAGAATCGTATATAGGTACACGTCATAGGGATCTACATAGGGTCCTGCATAGGATCCTGTTTCATTTTCTATAGGTGATACCTGTAGGAACCTATATAGGTATGTCTAATGTACCTATACGTAGGATCCTACATACATATATTTCTTACGCAGTGATCCTACATTGGTAACTATGTAGGTATTTCCAGTAAGGTAGAAAGTATATCATTTTCAAGGTTTTTAGGATAATTAAACTTTAAAGGTTCATAATATGTTGAAAGGAGGTGTTTCGGGTTTCAATCGTGTGCAAAACTACAAATCTTGCCGCCGTTATAATATGTAATATTTTTCAATTTTGAATGGTGAAAATGACTGATTTTTTTTGGACAGAAATCATTTTTGTTAGCAAAAAAAATCTATCCCATCACTTTGAATGTCACTTGATACTACATGAGATGATACTTATTAATAAAATTTATCATCTTTAAAATTTCTATGATTTCAGTTTAAAGTTATAGATTTGAATGCCACTATATACATATTTGACATCATCTCTTCCTTACTATTTATAACTATTTACATAAATTCTTATATTTAAATCCTTATTTCTATTTCTTATGTAGTGTAATTTTTGACGTACGGGCGAAATAAGAATGAGCGAGTGAACGAAAGAGAGAGGGTGAGAGAGAGCGCATACACATCTTAATCTACTTATACTATTCCATAACCATTGCTTACAAATCTTTACGTTACTAAGCAACTATGTGACATCCTTCTCCTTTTTCCTTTACTTCTCTTATATCTCAACCCTGCCATTTTTCACATTGACTCTTTCCAAGCTGTGGACACTCAATGCTTTTTAAATGGAGGATCATAGACGCCATTTAGCGTATACTCCGATCCCTAAGATAAGATAATCGATGACGTCACATTACTTCTACATAGATTTCAGATAATTAACTTAAAAAAGTAAATAAGGTGAAGAAAGCAATAAAAGACAAACAGAAAATCATAAATAATTATTGGAATAATTATTTATGTATATCTATTTGTTTTTTCATTGCTTTCTTCATGAAAATGTGGTTCACGCAGAAATAGAAAGTCGTAAAAATATGTTTTGAATCAGTTTTTATTGTAAGGTTATTGTGAGAATTAATCAGATTCGAGAACTTTGTTTAACAACGCTCGTTGCTTGGTGTTACAAGTTTGCGGGGCGTGGGCAGGGGAAGCAACTTTGCGCCATCTAACTTATACACCGAGCAGGATCAGACTTATAATATGTTACGAAATGTTAGGAAAAGTCGACAAAGCGTTATAACATCTCGTAGGAACGCCTTTTCGGCCTAAAAAGTGAATATATTATTGATTCAAATATATAACATGCGAAGACATGAAATATCATTTTAAAGTATTTTTCCATCGAAACTTGAATTTCTACCAATTATTACCATATGAGTTTACCTAAATAGTTTTTGTTGTGTAGGCTATGTTTTGATGACAATCTTGTGCTTTTAATTTTTCAACAGATTTTTTTTGTACAATAGAGGGAATATAGTATATCATGTATCTTGTAAGTGTTAATAACTTAAATGAAAAAAGAGTTGCAAAATAAGCATCTTAAAATATCTTGTCTACTATTAAAGTATGTAAAAAATAAAAATAGACTATAACTTCGTTTGGAAAAATGATTTCTCTTTTAATATGAAGTTCAATACATTGAATGAAGAATCATGAACGATTATTTTATTGAAGAGGCTAGCATTGCTCTGGACGAAGGTAAAACAGGAAAAAGAGGAAAAGAGTTCTGTCACTGAGGTTTCTCTCGATATTCTCGATTCAGAAGAGAACTATTGTAATAGTTTATAATGCCAATCTGTTTAAGAAAAATTGATCATGATTGGAACAATCTAACCTATCTAGTTGATACAGAAGAAACTATCAACTCTCACAGCACCTCACATATTAACATACTAATGCAACTTTCATTGCTAAAATACTTGAATCTTTTATTTAATTTTATTGAAGAAACATATTTTTATGAATTTTCCCTTTTGCAAAGTTCTTTTTGAAACTGAACATAAAGACATTTCAAATTTTTTGTAAGCTTGCGCGGGTCCTGGCAGAATTCCGTCTGCGCGTCGTCTGTTGTATCAGCGTTATCCAATTTTCTGTCATTTTTTCACATTTTTCATATTTTGAATAATAAAATATTTCATATCATTTCACTTGATGACGTGCTTCAACATTATATTTTTTCGGGGTAAAAAACTCACCTACGAGACATAATAATGCTTTTCCATGCTTTTCCAACTTTTCCAAAAAATTCGGAAATGGGAAAGGAATTATACGGTAACAGCGAGCTGCTAGTATTTTACTGGAAACTTTTATATTGATACCATTTTATACCAGAGATCCACTAGATTGTTATTAGGGATCTAGTGGTTTTTCGTGAAAATGATTTTCAGGGAAATTATACTTCCTGCTGAATGAATACCTACCAGCAGCCTGATAAACTCTCTTCCACTCACTCTACCATGTGACGATGCCATACTTTTATCTCACTCTAAATTTATCTCCGTCTGTTGTGATTACTAGGAGAATGTCATAGGCTGAAATGTCTAGTGATTTGACATTGTGTTTTTTGCCGCCCAGTTTGACGCTGCCATGCGAGTCCAGACTAGGGATGTCCCGAAAAATAGATGTAATATAAATTTGAACTGTACGAAATCTTTTTTATGTGCAACAAGATTTATTTGCTGTAAAAAATGAATGAACAGGCATAAATATGTGGAAAGTGATATTATCACTAGAGTTCAACAATTCTCGTGAACATAAAATTGAAGAAGGTAACAAAGATACTTTCCGGTAAGTTACCAGAGATGCGGGAATTTACGAGAAAGTTCAATTTTTTATTAATTTTTTATGTTGTTTTTTATTTTTAAAGAAGTTTGAACGCAACATGTAATTTCCTGTATTTATCGAAAAAAAATCTGAAGAAAATAAACCGGTAAGTTTCCAGAAATCACTAAAGAACTTAACGTTAACTTACGGATAATTTCTCAACATTCCTGGTTTCTGAAAAGAAACTGATTTACTGAGGCAATCATTCTTTTTTTCCTGGGTACGATATTTTCATAACAAATGCATGATTTCAGGCACGACTGGGACAGAGGTACAGTTTCTGCTCATATAATGAGGAAATTCTGGAAATGTTTAGATACTATAAATTACCGGATGTTTTAAAAATTTTGGAAATTTACGGTAATTTGAAAAATTACCGAAACTTTTTGTTTGAAAGTTGTGACACTTGGGAATATTCTACCTTTTTTCATTTACAAAAGGAGATTCAGGATTGGTGGAAAGGCTGAAAAAGTGTAAGAAAATTGTAACTAGTGGAAAATGCTATAATTTGTATTGAAATTCTTTAAAAATTTGTTTCATTTTGAGGTTAGAAAATAATTAATTATGAATTGTAGGTACATTTCATTTTAAATCTTATGCTAATTTTGAAATGAAAATTCTATTATTGATTTTTGTGACTACACTTTGAAATCAATCAATCAAATTTCCTTTAACCATCGAGTTTCTTTCTAATCCAAATTAATTTCCGATTTTAATGTTTCGCGCGATTTTTAATTTCTTTTATGCGTCGATTTTGAGGTTATGTTTTTTTAGGTGTATAGAATATTGATAATAATACTATTATATATATTATTGACATTTATATATGTATTATTATTAATGTTAATATTATAATCAGAAAATATTATATGAATATTAATATTAATTAAATTAATTTATTGGCGATTTTAATTTTTCGCGCGATTCTTATGTGGCATTCGCGTCGAATTTGATGTTATGATTTTTCAG
>JAUMHM010000001.1:9998701-10009120 GCA_032362435.1 Melikaiella ostensackeni | reverse complement strand
ATACAACACTGTGGGTGCAAGCACAGAGTTATATATTGCAATTTTAGCTTTATTCGTTACATTTTTACTTCTAGTAACAGCTTGTACACTGCCGATAATCTTTCTACCTTCGTTCATACGTCTGGATATTTCTGCATCAATCCTTCCGTCAGCAGTAAATAAGCTTCCAAGATACACGAACTAATCAACTTGTTCTATCCTCTCTTTGTTTGAGTCAAACAGTGGTAATCTAAATTTAGTCAGGAAATATCTCAATTATAAAAACTAGCCTACCCAATCTATTTAAAAACACAGAAAAAAAAGACTAAATGATTTGGAATCTAAAAGGAACCAGCTTGACAGCTATGATGTTGGGACCAACAACAACACATGTTCTCACGGAATGACTCATGTCGGTCAAACTAAACGTCCTCTTTATATAAGAATCAACGAACACAAAAATAATATTTAACTAGCAGAAAAATATCATAGCCATTAGCAAACATTCAGTCCAATTTCATAATAGTGATTCTTGTTTCATAAAGTGGGATGAAGTTGAAGTTCTACACATGGAACCGAACTATGACAGACGTTGTTTCACTGAAATGGTTTTTATAAAAAGAAAAGGCATTAAAAGTATGAACAAAATTACCGACCTAGAAATTTTTAATCACTTTTATAATATGTTACTAGAGTGCTTCCGCTAAATTTCTGACTGAGCCTTATCAACGTTCATCGTTTTTATTTATCTTCATAATTTATTAATTAATATATTTTCATTAAAAATAAGTACAACTTCAATACCGAGATTGAAGTGGAGACATCTCTCCCTTCCATTTCCACTTTTTTCATTTTATCATAAATTTTCCAGTCCGAAATGCCTATTTTTATTAAAATCTGTATAATAGGTGTTATGTCACTTCTATTACATAACCAAGGTACTATCCGCCTTCAGTCTCTCTGTCAATTTTGTAACCTAAAAATATTAGAACTATTATTAAGCATTGTATATTATTTTTTCATAGAACTTTTTATACGAAATTTTTACGTAATATGAGCACTCACATTGCTTTTCTCATTTGATTGGATACTTAGAAAGACATTTTTTCATCGAATTGTAACTCAGGAGGCGGAAAGCTCCAAAAATGTTCCTAAGTAACGTCTGGGAGTTGTCAGAATATATATTAGAAAGGAATTAGAAGTTTTCCACTCTAACGAATTAGTAGTTTTCTACTTATTCATAGTGGTTCACTTTCTCTAATTGAATTAGTAGAATTTTACTAGTAATTAGTAAAATTTCATTAAATTAGGTTTGGAAAGTACATTTGAAAGCTTTCACTTCATTTGAAGAAATAATTTTTTATAATTGTCTTGGCTTAAAATTATGGAATTAAATGAAGTCTTAAATGTTAGCCAGTACTTTATTTTGATTGCATGAAAATATTTATTTTAAATCAAACAAATGGTATCAAATAAATAATAATTTGATGTGCTAATTGATAATTTCTTACAATATGTGAGTTGCTTACTTCGAAGGTACTGCAGAAAGCTAATAAGCAAAAGATCGCACAGTTCTTGATGGAATAATTCGTTTAACTTCTTCTTTGTAGAAGGAATGAACCAGAAGTATTTCATCTCAATCTGGACACTGAAAAAAACGATTACTTGTACAAAGTGAACATGCGAAACATGCGCACGTTCAATAAAGTAGTTCGTATTTCAATTGTAGTACATATTTTTCTTGATTAAGAACTGGATTCTTTCAGCTTGAATTATGATTAACGTTGATATTATTACACATACTATATTTGATTCAAACAATTCGCATAATTTGAAATCTTGATGAACCTCAAACAGAAAAATTCGATGAAAAATCTACCTCCAACAGGAATCGAACTTGGGTCCGTCGAGTGTAAAGTCCACAGCGATGACCATGACGCTGCCGCAATTTAACCTTCGACGATAAATGCCAAAGAAATAGACATTTAAAGCAAATACATGGATATTGGATTCAACAACATTTTTGTCTAATTTAAAGAAGTATTCAATTAAAACAAATCACGCCAACATTCATTAAAATCATATGTATTTATTTTATTTGAATGAATATGCGTTTATCTTAATGAAATATTTATTTGATTGGAACAAATGCTTGTTTGGAATAGTCTCCTTCGTATTCTTCATTGAAAGAAACATTTCCTTCAATTAAAGAAATAAATATTTATGTAAACACAATATTTTATTCATCTGGAGAAATGCTTCATTGGTATAAGTGCATCAACTCTTTGTTTCAGATGAGTATATTCTTAACTTGATTAATATTCTTTTGAATGAAAAAATTATTTCTTTGATTTAATAAACTTTAAGACTTGATTCAAGTATGGACAAATTAATTGATTCAAATGCGTCCTGACCAATTCAAAGAATCGAACTCATTGAATCAAATAAATATTTCTTTGAAGGACTAATCAGATTCCAATGAATCTGGACCTTTTGAGTAAAAAAAATGATTTTCTCAAATGTGCGAAATATTTATTTTAATCAAGAAAATATAGCGAAAAAATTCATTTCTTCAGATTAATAAAAGATATGAATATGTCTGGTTCAAATAAAAATTACTTCCGTGAAAGAATATTTTCTTGATCCTGAGAAGTAGAACTCAAGTAGATACATTGACTTGATTCCAAAAATTCTTTCTCTTTCAGTCGAAATTTGTCTTTCTTTACTGGAAAAATGACACGCGAATTGTTCATTTAGTTGACGCAAGAGCAATTTCTAAGAGCACTAATAAGAAGAATGCAAAAAAACATTCCTTCAACTGTATCGATAACAGGCTTCACAGGCCAAAAAGTTTTCTGAAAAACCGGAGGAATAAGAAAATGTATCACGAAAATAGGAGAATAAATTCCTTTAGATAAAATAAATGTGGGTACAATATTGAATGTAATTTGAAACGCTTTAAACTTCTAATATTTCAAGTGGAAATATTGCACTTTCAACAAAAAGGATGAACTTCCAAACGGATAGTTGAATCTTCAACTAAAGAAGATCAATTTTCGACAAAAAGGTATGTACATATATGCAACAAAAAAGATAAAATTTTCAGCAAAAGCGAGGAATTTTTAATTACAATGAAGAATCTTCAACCAAAAAGATAAATTTTAAACATATTAGTACACTTTTCAACCAAAAATAGTTGGATTTTCTCCTTGGATTTTGTTATATCAGATCGCATTTAAGGGGAAGAAGATGAAAAAGTGCAAAACAGGGAAAAAGGGGAAAAGATTGTGAAGCCTTCGATGAAGAAATGTGAATTTTGATAATTTATAGATTGAAGGATGAAAGTTTAAATAAGCAATAAAGTTTATTTTTAATACTTTAAAAATATTTCCTCGAATTCAGTTTGAAAATCAGAAATGTATCAGGTATAAATATATAATTCTCCACTGATCATAAAAAAAATTCAAGAAATTTTCAGAAATTCGTTTTCTGTCTATTTTGAATATTAGGGACCAGACTTTGGTTCATATTTAATTTTACTAACTTTCTAGTCATACGAGTATCTCATTTTATGTGGAAATGAGTTTGTAGGAGAAAAATTTCGGTAATATCGAGATTTTTAGATAAAATTAAAATCTTTTCTATTTTTTGTAAATGAAAAAAACTAATATTTTTACCTAGGTTGATAATTATATTTCAAATTATAATATAAATATTAGTACCAATTATATGCATTATATTGTGTTGAGTATTAAATATTTCTATTACTTTGTAACGAGGATGCAATTTAATAAAAAAATATTAATGAAAAAGAAGTTAAGTATTGCCAAAAACATCTACGATGCAAAAAAACCGCTAAGTAAAAAGTTATCAATACAATTAACATAGTTTGGAAAATCAGAGTTTGCCAAGTAATTCTGAACGAAATCTCAAATTTTTAATTTATTAAATTGAGAAAATTTCAGAAACTTTGAGAATGTATCAAAAAGGAAATCTTGGTAAGACTGATATTATTGGAGGAAGGAGAGAAAATCTCGCCAAGATTTCATTTTCTTTCGTTTCAATACATTCTCAAAGTTTCTGTAATTTTCCAAATTTAACAAATTTGAAAATTTAGATATGAAGCCGGCTAGTGCATAATGGCGTAAGTGCCAAATTTCGGAAATTCGTTTTAGTGGCTTAAAGTGATATTGTTTTGACCTAGCTCATGTCCCTGTAGAATGTTATGGTCCAGTTCGATTTTGAAGTGGGTCAAAATACATGTTTAGTAATTATTTTTCTTAAAGTAATTACTCATTTTGGCCTGTTATTCTCAGGATTCAATAGAGCTAAGTAATATCTCGAAAACACTCTGTCGCTTGTTTTTTTTTCAAGTAAAAGAGGAAAATGTTATGCAACTCTTCGTGTGTCAATAATTTTGTTTTTGGGGACTCGCCGTACCTTTGACAAGGATATTCTTTGGAAGTGGTTGCTTCTTTCAGGATGTTCTTTTCACAGTTTGATAGAGCTAAGTAATAGCTCAAGAGTACTCTCTTTTTTTTTTATCAAAAAATTAAAAAATTATGCAGCTTTTCTTGTGTCAGGTCCGGCTTTTTTTAGGACGCACCATTCTTTGAAAAGGATTTTCGCACATGAGATTGATTTTTTTAAGCACACCTTTCGCGATTCAAGGGCTAAGTATTAGCTCGACATCAATTTCTTGTTTTTTTCTTAATTAAAAAATAAAAAAATTATGCACCTGTTTCTGAGCCGTCTGAAGTTGAGAAAACGTGTGTCTCGATCAAAAAAAAAAATTCCCCCTCTCTTTTCGCGAAACTTAATGCAATTTCCAAACAAAACTTGTAATGTATCAACTCAGCAACTCAATATCTAGAAATCTATTTTTTTATAAAATTGGAAATTGGTTTCTTAATCACTGTCCACAGTTGAAAAAATTTGCGCTTCATGCGAAAAAAAATCTTTCTGTTTTTCCCAAATTGAAAATTCAATTTTTGGGCAATTTTTTGTCTCTCCTGAAAAATAGTCAAAATGTTGGCAATATTTTTTAATGCTGCCGACCCAAATTCAAAAGTCGCATCTACAGTTTCGTGAATTTTATGTAGGCCATGAAAACACGTTTCCAGTTTTGACAACAAAAATAAACATAATTTTGGGTAAAAAATGGTTCAGTAAAGGATGGTTACTACAACAATCGAGTAAAATGTCAGAATACCGTATCTGTTCACAAATTTATTTCAACAAAATTTTGCAATAGAAGCTGTTGTTAGAGACAAAGAAGCGTAAAACTTTAACTAATTTTCAAATATTTTTTATATACGAAGATTCTTTAGGTCATAAGAAACACGTCTATTATCATAATTAATTTTCGACAAAATATGTAGATACGACTTTTGAATTTGGGACGGCAGAATGTATCTCGGAAGTATGTATTCCTTTTTTGCCTAAATTGAAAATTCAATTTTTGGGGACGTTTTTGTCTCTCCTGAAAAATTGTCAAAATGTTGGCAATGTCTTTTTGGAACGCCACTATTCAGTTATACTTTATTCTTAAAGTGAAACGTTACAGCTGCAATCACTGTGAGAAGTAACTTCGTGTAACCTTAAGTTACTTTAAACATCGTTACAGTTGAAGTTAGTTACATTTAATGAAAAAAGTAACTTCGTGTTCCCTTAAAAATTACTTTACATATTTAAGCGCCCTAATTATTGTAATTTGAAAATAAATGGGCATGACAAAAACAAAAAGTAAGCGATCTCTCTTGACTTGTGAACAATATATAAAAATGCATATAATATATTCGTAGTGAATAATAACATACGATTCAAAATTTAAAAAAAAATCTTGCTTGGGGAAGTCATTTTTCATAATAGAAAAAAAATGTTATACTTTTTATTTGAAAATATTGAGAATTTCTCATGTTCATTAAATAACGAGAAAGTGCCATCTTGAAATACAAACCCAACACTGTTATATTTTTTATATTTATTGCGAATAGTAAGTTTTACAATCCATTTTATAAAAACAAATCTCAATTGAATCCTCTCGTTAAGAGAACCTATTTTGATGAATTACTTTCAACATGTCATAAAGTAAATATGGATGCGATTCTGCCAAATTTGTATTCAATATTGATTTTGGGATATTGAAATGATTTGAACTGTCATTCCAAAAGGGACTATCTGCATGAACAATAAATCTTAAACACTTTTTCTTTAGTCGTTCTGCATTGTGGTCAACGGCAAAAATCAATGTTGTTATAACATTGTCGCCAGTCAGTTTTTCCTCCAAAATCTTTGCACAAATCAACTTTAAATCGACGATTTCGTATTTATCAGCTGCAATCAGAATCTCCTGTATGAGATCATCCTCATGTTCAATTTCGTTAGTATACATGAATCCAAGAAGTTTCTCAAACACTTGAGGCCTTATGTCTTCTATTGTCACGACACCGGATATTGTCTCCTTCATATTGTGTGAAAACATTCTATCAAAGACAGCACTTTTTGCTGCTAAAATTACCTTATGCGCCGCATATTTCGAGTCGTTCACATGAATTTCTACGTCGCTGTAATCTGAATTGTTTGCGAATCTTTCAAACGTTTTTTTATAAATTAGTGTGCAGGCGGAACTTTCCTCTTCAACACAAGCTCCTATCATGGAAGTCGAAGAAGACAGATGTACCACAACCTCTGTAAGTATTTCTGGGTTTTTTTCAAGTAACTCTTTACAAAGATCCAATCTAACAACCTCATCTAAGTGTTCATCAATTAAGCGCATGCACTTCAAAATAAGTTCATTTAACCATTTTTGATCGTACCAGAAGTATCCACTGCATGACAAAAGAGTGCGAATAACGTTTCCGAGATTCAAATTCTGTAATAAGAATTTTGAGCAAATCGAACGAAGACCGCGTACTGAGTATTCCATGGCAGCTTCGAAAAGTTCGTACACAAGTTTCTCGGTATAAATGGCTTTACCTGTATACATGTACCTCAAGATTTCAATAACCACCTCAGGTCTTCTATTCTCAATTATAAAATAAGAAATTGATTTTACCTGGGCGAATTTTCTCTGAAAATAGTAGCTGCTTAGAGCCAGAATTAGTTTGTGCGCTGGAACGGCACGCATTTCGTCAACACCAAAGATTAGGTTTAAGTCGCTGGATATGTTCTGATTAAAAAATTGTGCATGTTTCTTGAAATCTTGCTTGAGTTCGTTCAATTTGCAGAGTACTGTAAATTTATTAAAGCAGTATTCTCTTAATTTTTCCATACTAATAAATTTTTCAAAACCAAAAAGGTTTCTTGAACAACCGTTGAATTGGATTTCACTTTGACTAAGTATTTCTCCTCGGATCGGATGGATGAGCGAAAAAGTCACATTCAGAATCGGACTCACAGCACTACATTCCTCAAAATATAAATTTTGAAGATATAAAGACATGTATCCTTCTTCTGTTGCTTCTTCGATTTCCTCTATTGATTCTTGTTTTGTCTCTGTTTCAAATGATCGCGTAATTATGAAACACAATCTATGCTCATGATCAATTATATTCTCCCGAATTGTGGGTGATATTAGTGACACTTTCTCCTTCCAAAGTGATTCTACATTCTTCACAACCCAATGGAATTCCAATTTCTTCTCCTCCGACATCTCGATGTATGTCCCTAAAAATAATTAAAAATAAAAAGTATGTAAACAATTTCTGATCAATAATTTATTGTTATTTCAATAATTCAACGCACGCAACGCTAAAAGTTTGAAACTGCCAGTGAGACGCCGTTTTCAAATCGTATACAATTTTTATTATAAAAGGTCAATATTCTTTCATGTAAAATGTGGGAATGAATTAGAACCGAAGAGACTTTTGACAAAAAAAATTGCTATTGTTTCTTTTCTAAACAAAATAATATTTTTAACAATTTACAATTCTATACTTTAATGTTCAAGTACCAAATCTGAAACATTTTTGCATTAAATTAAGTATAATTAGAGTATTATACGGAACTACTCTATAATATAATGTTTACAGAACAACAGCGCCACAGACTTTATATAACATTCGTTTCAACTGAGTTATTTAACTGTGCTTGAACGATGTTACGCCCGCGTTATAGAACGACGTTACAATGGAGATTTTTAGTATTTCAAGAACACCCGGATGGAACAGTTGAAACAGTTACATAACCGCTGTTACAATACCATAGTGTCACAAAAATTATGTAACATTTGTTACTATCGTGTTCTATATTAGTTTCATGATCAGCGTGTCTAGAGATTCTTAGGAACAAAATTCAAGGTATTTTTCACGCTTCCTAGATCAGGAAATCAAGTTTTTCCAGGTCGCCTTTTTTGTACACCAAATAATGAAATAACTGTTTGCTATAGATGATTCTTAATTTTTTGCGAACGTAATTCGTCGCTTGAGAGCTTTTTTTTTTTAGAGCGTGCCATGTCGAATAGACTTTTAAGCTAAAGTATTTACAAAGTATATTTTGAAACTAACCGTGAATAATTATCTGTATGGTTGTATTTCATTGAATACTTGAGTCATATAAATTATTAAGAAATTACTGACTTTTAAAATACTAAAAACGCTATGAACTTTGAAGTTTTCTTTAGAATTCGATAATATTTATGATGTCCAACCTCAAAATAAAATTTTTAAGTCGCTAACAAATTTTGGTAATTAATTCATACATTAAAGAAGATTACTAAAAATAAAAAACTTTTTGTTCATGACAAAATATTTGAATATATATTTTTTAATTTAGCTAGTAAATTATCATCGACATTTTCAGCTAATAATTTTTATTATTAGTAAGTTGAATATCCTAAAAAATGTTAACATTCTTTACCACGTTTTAAAAATGAAAATACTGTTATATTATACACTTATAAACTTATTCACAGTGTTAAAGTCTGCTTATTGAAATCTGTGAAATAATGAGTACAGTCGTATAAAAAGCGTCTTGAAATCTATTTATATATTCTATAATCAACAAAAAATAAATTATGCCTTAATTTTTAAAAACACTTTTCAACCGTAAGATTTCTTCTCCTGAACGAGACATTTCTTTTACATCTATTAGATTAAAAGATTCAAATTACTCTTCGCATATTGATAAAAAAAATGTTTTATAAGCAATAAAAACATAATAAAATTAAAGCTTCCCATGAAAAATTCAAGAAGATTTCCAGGTTTTCAAGGTAAAAAAAAATTAAGAAGAATTCCAGGTTTTCAAGGTCGCTAGATACCTTGACAACGGTCTAAGTATTCTAGGAAATATAAAAAATAAATTTTTGTTTGAACAGTCGCTTGAACATTTTTTGCATTTAGCTATTTTTTGATTGGAATAGCAGTAAATTTTTTTTGGCAATTATAATTTTTTAAAAACAGTAAGTGCAAATTTTAAAAGTGTAAAAACTGAATTTGACCTTGCTAATATTACCGCAGGAAGTTTGTATGTAAATGTTAGGGTGGTCCAAAAAAGGCTTCATTTGTTTCTAAAATAGCACTCCTGCAATTTGTTCACAAATTTGTTGGAAAAGTGCTAAAGAAATACGTTTTTCCCGTTTTACTTCAATGAGCTATGTATTTAGACATATAAGTATTGTTTAAGCATCTTAAAGAGTATTTGAACTAATAATAACACTGTTCACATTCATTATACACATTCATAAGACCTATAATATAGACCTATTTAGCGATTTCTACGAAAAATCAGTTGTTTACCCAAATTAACATTGTTTGAACGATTGGAAACCATTTGAGAAATGAGTAGAAATTAAAAACTTATTCATTCATGATTATTTTTGCAAAAAAGATTTGTGTAATGTGATCATTAACCTTACTATTACGTGAGACTCCGAACTATAGCACTCATGGGGGATTCTTCGGGGCCGCATAAGAGGGTGTTTGAGTTTTTCAATATTGAAAATTATGGCGGATTTCTTATTCCCTGAAGTATTCTGAGCAGAAAAATGTATTATAAGTTACGTTAGTACCATATTTTCGCGCTTAAATTACACATTAAGAAGTAGTTGCCTTTTTCCTATATTAAAGCAATGGGAAACTTCATGGTCTTTGGGGCACGGGTTAATATTACACGATTTTCCTCAAATTTGGAGATAATTTCTTTGGGTAATCGAACGAAACTAGAGGTCGAGACAAAAAAATATGATTTTGAAAAATAAGAGCCACCTTAGTATTAAATATCTATATAGATTTGTTTATGCAGAGCTAGAATGTGTGAAACAGTACAAAACGCATGCGAAACATACCACCTTGATCAAATAGTTTAGGACTTTATTTTTTAAATCAAAAATACAAGTGTATTCATCATAATCGATATTGTCCCTTTCAAAGTACTCCCCATCGACTGCAACGCACTTATACCAGCGCTTGATCCAATCCTCGAAACATTTTTTATAATCGG
>JAUMHM010000001.1:9970817-9998601 GCA_032362435.1 Melikaiella ostensackeni | reverse complement strand
GCAAAACCTTGTTGTTTAGGTGCCCTATCAAAACATGCAGATTCCTCGTAATGAACATACAGGTATTTGGCGGAGAATGCCTGCGTGTTGGTTCTACATACTTCAACTCTAGTAGAGCTCGACTGAAATTCCTTTCAAGGTGCTCAAATTTTCCTGAGATTTCGCTGTGCACATCAACAGGAACGTTAATGTCCGAATGTGGTTTTAGCGAACCCTGTACTTGTACTTCATTATTTCTAGCACCCATGCCTTCAGCTTCAATCACATCTTCATTATCCTCACATTCCATAGAAATTTCATTAATAGGAGGCTGTTGTTCTACTTCCATTTTGATGGTAGCTATCTCAACTGCTACAAGCAATTTGTTGATAGATATTGAGCGTTTTTGGTCCGTCAGATTCTGTTCCTTTATTATTGTGCCTAGACGCGGGTACTTGAGTAAGAAGAGACGATGATGTTTCCTCCTCACGCTTTGCCTACTATTCTCTGCCACAAAATAAAGGCGCATAACATCTCTGTTCGTATCGTATGTCCATTTTAATCACCTTCTTGGTTGCTGAATCTCTGCCCCTGCTTCTGTTCGAATCAGGACATCTGTCTCTGGAGGATGTGGTGGCACTGAATCATCATCAGGTTGCGCAGAAACATCAATAGCACGATGATGTTGTATTGACTCGCCGGTCGTCGCTTGATCTTATGGTGCAGCTTCCTCTAACTGATGTTCATTATTGACGTTTTCCCTCACCGACTCAACCTGTCGTTTAATCTCCATTGCACGGTCTTCTGACATAAGCAGATTATTTCTGATGTCACTAACCTCAGTAATAAGATCTCTTACTGCAACTTTCTGTATTTCGGGATACTTCGCAGCGAACTTCATCCTAAAATTGTGTCCATTTTCGCGTTTAGTTTCAAACTTCGAATTTTCATAATAGAGACGCATCATTTCTTCTATCATGGTTGCATTCCAGGTGGTGGTTGGCTACAAATCGCTAACGCTAGCCCACTAATTACAGACTTTGTCTATTAGCATTTTACCGAACATATTCCGAAGGAATTTCATGCCAACCGCGTTTAGTTTACTCCTATCTTTTCCTTGATACGTCCAGGTCTTGATACCATAAAGCACAGTAGGTGTAAGCACAGAATTACATATTGCAAATTTAGCTTTATTTGTTACATTTTCACGCCTAGTAATGGCTCGAACATTGCCTATACGATTTCTACCCTCGTTTATGCGCCTGAATCTGTCACCTGCAGCTACCTTTCTGTCAGAAGTAAATAATCTTCCAAGATACACGAAATCATCCACTTGTTATATCCTTTCTTCCTTTAAGGCAATGTTGCATACTGTTTTCTAGGCCCTTCTTTCAATCACAATAATTTTCGTTTCATTCGCCTTAATCCTAAGACCCACACTCTACATGCTGGTATCCAGTCTGCTCATCATTCTCTGAAAACCATCGAATGATTCTGCCATAACAACCTTATCATCTGCAAACGCCGATCCACGCACTTTTGTCGTCCATTTACCCTTACACTCGCTTTACCAACATTATATATTGCTTTTATTGCCTTTAGAAACCGACCACTAACTCTATACTCTTCCAGGACTTCCCAAAGTTAAGTTCTATTCACCTCATGGAAGGCTTCTTCCAGATCAACAAATGGAGAGTAATATTACATTATGCAACGTGTTGGAGATATAAGCGATTTCAAATGACAGTAAATTTTGCTACGTGAGCGTCGGAATTTGGAGGTTTTGTTTTACTTCATCAACGCGGTACCCGTAGCTCAAGTCAAGTGGCGTTACTATCGAACTGCTTTTCCTTCAAGAATAAGTATTCTGGTAAATATTTTGCCCACGGTACTTAGTAGGCGAACCACTCTATAATTAGTACAATCACCTTTATCATCCTTTCCCTTGCAGAGTGAGAACGATTATTACCTTTCTCCAATCATTTGGAACTTCACCGTTCTCATCACACATATTCATCAACTCGCTCAGCCATGCAAACAAATGTCCGTCACCACTCTCAAACATTTTAGATGTCATACTATCCACAACAGAAGCCTTCCGATCCTTTAGATTCTTAGTTGCGGATATGATGTCGCGTATTTCAATTCTTATATCGCCACTCACAGCGAGCTCGTCTAACGTATCCACTCCTGTTTTACCGTTATTATTTTTCCACAGCTTCACATCCCTACACTTTCGAAAGCATTTTGCGTTTTTTCATTTTCTTCTGCTTTGATTTTATCCTTGCTTCCTTTAACTAGTATCTTTGCTTTTCTATTTTTATTCCTGCAATAATTTCCTAGTCTAGTCCTCTACTCATCGCCAAGACCTTGAATATTTAGCTTTCTTGAGTACGCTTGCTTTTACTCTCTAACAGCCACGCTCTCATCGGCGACAATACAGTCAACCATTGTGTTGCTTTCTCCTCTACACCAGCATGTAGATCATTTTATGTTTGGACCAAGTATTTGTCATAAACAAGGTTTTCTCAAGCATCAGCTAGTTAATTCATCCCGGCAACTATTCCTTTCTTGATCTCTGAAATTACCAAGCACCCTGTCGGTACCTTCGCGTTGCACACCAATTCATAAATTAATATCTTCGAGTAGGATGATTCTTTTCCCAGGATCGCAAGTACCTGCAATATAATTTAACGAGTCCCAGAAGATATCTCTTACAACACTACTGTCGCCATCAACTGAAGCGTACCATGCTATAATGAATCACCTTTTGATTCCCACTTTCATCGTAACCCATAATGACCTAGGATATACACACTCATACTTTCTGAAGTGATATTTCTTATCACATATTTGCAGGTAATATTATAAACTTTCTTGACTCTTTGATTCCTGATAGGGAATAAAAATAGATTTTGTTGTTATTTCAACGTTGAATGAAATGATGCGTAAAAATTCGACTTTTGAACGATTTTTCCTCCCAAAGCAGGGCTCTATATTTATTTCGAGGATCTGAAAATTCAGACACTTTACCATTAGACTCCAAACTACAGCAAGAGATTTCGTTCTTGGGAGCCTGAAACGAAAAATAAAATAGTGGGTTAAAACTCGCTTCAAAAAAAGGTTTTTTGTGCCCAAAGGCAGGAATTTTACTCGTAATGGTATATAATCCGTAAACTGGTTCGTTTGAAGGTCCTGAAAAAGTAGAACATTGATAATTTCACCTCCAAAGATTGCAAGAGATTTGGGTCTTGCGAGGCTGTGGCAGAAAATCCAATAATATCTAAAAAGTGAGTTATTTAAATTAATGTTTGTCCTCTAAAGCAGGACTCTTATGTTCAGTGGTTTGCATTGTGCAAACTATTTCGTTTTGAGGTTCCGAAATGTCGGACATTTTACAATTTCGCCTGAATTGAAAAATTCTTTTTTTCTCTTGCATTCTCTTACAGTAATGAAATTACTGCGAGAGATTTCGGTTCGGAGAGGTGATGGCATGAAATCAAATATTGACTAAAAAGTCGATTTTATAAATTGATTTTTCCCCCCAAACCAGGGTTCTTATGTTTATTTGTTTATATTCTGTGAAATCGTTCATTTTGAGGACCTAAATATTTAGACACTTGACCATTCCACTTCAAAATACTTTCGTTTTTAGGAGCCTGGAATGGAAAATCGAATAATGGGTAAAACTCGCTGTAAAAAAAAGGTTTTTTCTTCCCAAAGGTAGGAATTTTACTTGTGATGGTATATCATCTGTTAACTGGTTTATTCGAAGGTCCCGAAAGAGCAGAACATACATAATATCACGTGCAAACATTGTAGAAGATTTGGGTCCTGCGGGGCTGTGACAGAAAGTCGAATGATGTTTAAACAGTGGATTTTTGAAATTGATGCTTGTCCTCCCAAAGCAGGGCTCTCATGTTTAGTGGCTTATTTTCATTGAACTAATTTGTTTTGAGGACCTGAAAATTCAGGCACTTTACTATCTGACTTTAAACTACAGCAAGAGATTTCGTTCTTGGGAGCCTGGAATGGCCACATTATTTTAGGATTTCCAAGGACTTATCCTCATATATGGCTTGGAGAAGGGTAAAACTATAACATCAACGTACTATACATCATTGTTGGACCGTTTGAAAGCCGAGGAACAAAGAAGAACGGCCACGATTTGCGCACAAGAAAGTGTTGTTTCATCACAACAACGCACTGGCTCACACCTCTCCAATCGCAATGGTGAAAGTACATGAACTCTGCTTGAAGTTGATTCCCCGTCCACCCTATTCTTCGGACTTGGCTCCGTGCAATCTCTTTCTGTCCCGCAACTTGAAGACCTGGCTCGATTACTTTTCTGAAGGAATGAAAAAATTGAAATCTTGCTGGACTGAGTGTGTAACCCTCGAAAGAGACTATCTTGAGAAATAAAGGCAAACTTTTCAAGAAAAAATATTCACTTGCTTTTTACCAAACTTGTCAAACGACCACCGTAAGGAAGACAACTCTCTGGTGTGATGTGATTGTTCGTGTGGTATACTCTGACAGTGAAGTCTAATTAGAATTTGCATTTCCTCATATACACTCATCTCGTATAACTGTGCCGCCCGTTCTTGTACCGGCTTCACGATTTTTCACTTTTGAAAGCTTCTGTCTCTCCCCTGAGCCTCCCTTGATGCCCCATACTTAAAGTCTTCGCTCGGACAGTCAGCGCCTTGTCAGAAGTTATTCATATCGCGACTCTCTGGCGTACACTTTTGTACGTATGCTGGGTTCAGAAACTATATATGCGGTCCTGAGTGTTTACTCACTCGTCGCTTTGAATCCGGTATCGTGAAATAACATTCCAAGTATACAGGTAGCTACACGGGTCCTGGGGCAACTTAGTCAGTGAACAGTGACCGCCAATTCACCGACAGTTGATAACTTGGTCGGAAGGTAGGGAACTGACGTTTAATCTTATTTCACACAATAAGGATGGTCCCTGCAATACCGACCGAGTGTATTGTCTACGTTCATGTTGGTGGCGTATGATGGCTACCGGGGAATACCCCCCTTTACTTCTAGAAATGTACTCTTTCTGAAAGGTTTTCGATCGTTGCGGCTCTATTGATGAGATTTTCCTTTCGTTAAAGTTTCTGGAACACCTCATTCGATAAGCAGTAATAAAAATTTCGAGAAAGCTAGATTGAATTCACGGTTCGCTCAACGAGGTGGGTCCCTGTTTTACTGCTTCGACTGCAGAATAACCGGCCAGTAATTACAAATGTGATGACTAAGTTGCTTTGTTATTTAAAATCAAGTATTTTAACTTTATACAATGGAGTGAATTTACAAATTTGAAGTTTGGAAAGATTTAAAATTACTAGAATAAATAACTTATTTATCCGAGTTTTTTCGAGAGCGTGAAATTTCAAAATTCAAACCAACAATGCTTCTTCCTTCGGTGTAATGGGTTGCTGCACTATACAGGCTTCAGAGAGAGAATCTATGACCCAACGATGCTTATTCCTTTAGTGCAAGGCAGATTGCTTCACTATAGGCTTCAGAGAATCTACGCCCCAACTATTCAGAAACCTAACATCACAAAGTATGGTTTATATCTGTGCTAAGTTCCCGAAAGTCGATAATGGTTCGTGTCCGTGCTAAATCATATCCTGTCGATACCAGCAGTAGATGGTGGAAAATTCAACTTCTACTTAACTAGTTGTCAAAGTGATCGAAATTTTGAGAAAGCTGAAAAGGATTCATGGTAAACTCAACGAGGTGGGTCCCTGCAAGACCGACCAAGTTGGAAGGTTCCAGAATGTTAAGAGTCCCTGTTAGTAATCAGAAATTCTAGAAACATATGTGAACTACAAGACTCTCATTCTTGATTTATTCAGAAACCTAACCTAACATGACAACGTATGGTTTGAATCTATACTAAGTTCCCGACAGACGATAGTGGTCCGTGTCCATGCTGAATTATAATTTTTCGATACCAGCAGCAGATGGCAAGAAATTCAACTCATACTTAACTAGTACTCAAAGTGATCAACATTTTAAGGAAACTGGAACGAATTCATAGTTCGCTCAACGGGTTGGGTCCTGCAAGACTGACCTAGTTGAAAGGTTCCAGAATGTTAGGCGTTCCTATTGGTAATCGGAAATTGTAGAAACATATGTGAGCTAGAGGAATATAGATGCCTTTAGAAACTTGGATCCAATATTCGAGACACATATACCTCGTTTCAAAGTTCAGATTTCCTTGTCCCTGTTTTGAATTTTCTCATTTGTTTTATTTATTTTCTTCTTAAATATTAGTTTACCAAAATTGTATGCTTATTGATAGTCACAGCATCAAGTTTTCTTGTTAAATTTGTAAATTGAATCGCACTTGTATCACTTGCTTCAGTTCTTGAATGTTCTTTAGAAATACGTTTCAGCGACTGTAAAGCTGTTGCTGCTCTTCTTTACAATCTAGCATTTGACAGTAGGCTAATGAAAGCGACGGACTGGTCTCCTATCATATATCCTTAGCCCCACCACCAGATTTCCAGAGACCTTTTCTCAATATTATATAACATGATGCAATAAAGTTCTATCATCGATTCAACGTTGATTCAACGTTGGCTTAACGTCGATTCGACTTTGACGTAACGTTGATTCAACGTTGACTCAACGTTGATTCAACGTTGACTCAACGTTGATTCGACGTTGACTTGACGTTGATTCAACGTTGACTTAACGTCGATTAAACGTTGGCTTAACGTTGAGTCAACGTTGACTTAACGTTGATTCAACGTTGGCTTAATGTTGATTCAACGTTGGCTTTACTTCGATTCAACGTTGGCTTTACTTCGATTCAACGTTGGCTTAACGTCGATTCACAGATTGATACCTTCATCTTACTATACGTTGGCTTTTAACAGGAACAGTCTAGGCGTACTTGGAGAAAATATCTAAAACTGTGAATGAATACTTGTAGCTACAGGTATTATTCTCGTGGGCATAGGGTAATATTTGAACTGAAATATGCCTGCCAAGTCTCATCTATACTTATACGACTTATACTATATACGACGTGGATTGTTTAACATTGCACAGAGTTGATTTAACATTGCACAAAATTGATTCAACATTGCAAAAAGTTGATTCATTATTACACAAAGGTAACTCAACATCATAATTCACGTTACTTTGAATCCTTGCTATTTCTATATTTTTATAGACACCTAGAATCATAGTTTTTGAAAATAAAAACTACAGTTTATGCAATCAAATCATACCGCTCTCCTCATTCCCTCTCGGAAATTTTTCCGAGAAATCTCAAACTATTCTCCTCTTTCCAACTCAGAATTCTTCCTGAAAATATTCAAACAATTCTGCCTTTTCCAACTAGGAAAACTGAGGAGGACGTGGATGGGCACCATGAGCAAATGCTAATGGCCCCCGTTGGCCTCCTTCTCCTCAGATTTCCTAGTTGAAAAGGGGAAGAATGTTTGAATATTCTCGGAAAGATTTCCAAGTTGGAATGAGGAAAGCGATATGAATTGATTGCACAGAGTGTAGTTTTGAAATTTAAAAAACTATGATTCCAGGTGTCTGTAAAAAATATAAGAATAGCAAGTATTCAAAGTAAGTGAAAATATGATGAAGAAACATGGTACAAAACTGATAGTGTTCATTTGAAGAGACGCTCTACAATTGTTTTCTGTCCCATCTGTATAAGGTGTAGTTTTCCAGTAAACGACTTTGTACAATGTTGAATCAAGTTTTTGCAATGTTGAATTAATATTGTGTAATGTTGAATCAACTTTGTGCAATGTTGAATCAACTCTGTGCAATGCAAAAGCAACGATGAACCAACTACGAATCAATGTTAAACCAATGATGAATCAGTGTGAGAAATTGATAGTTGTCACAGAGCGCCATAAGCCTGCTAGAGAGAATTATCCACGTCGTCGCTTGCAAATGCGTAGTATAGATGTGATGAGAATCAACGCTGAGCAAACGTTGAATCAACGTTAATCCAACGTTGAATCAACGTTCAGTCAATGTTGAATCAACGTTAAGTCAACGTTGAACCGATGCAAGAACTTCATTGCATCATGTAATGTGATATTGAGAAAAGATCTCTAGAAATCTGTTAGTGGAGCTAAGGATATATAATAGGGAGCTAGTTCTTCGCTTTCATTAGCCTGATGCCAGATGTCAGATCGTGAAAAAAAGCATCAAGAGCTTAACAGTCGCTCAAACGTATTTCTAATGAACATTCAAGAACTGAAGCAAGTGATGCAAGTGCGATCATATTTACAAAATTTAATGAGAAAATTTAATACTGTGACTATCAAGAAGCATATAAAGCGGCGAAGATGGACTTCCTCACAGAACTGAACAAAATCGCCCACAATGATGTTATTCTTCCATCAAAGAAACTAAAAGTACTAGGCATGGATAAGAGATATAAACTCGAAGATATAAAAAATGTTTAACAAAGTTTAGAACGACTGCGTTTCTTGTATCCATAGAAAACGAATTCTCTGTCTTTCTACCTCAGAGAGTGTCTAACCTTCTAGAAAGAGATAAAAATCTGTTTTTGGAAACAAAAAGAGCCTGTATTAAAAGTCATCTCTGTAAGAGATATCACGGCAAATGCTACAATTCGATTGAATTTGTGAAAAAATAGAAAGAGTGAAGTTTTAAATTACCGCTCACTATCCGAAAGCCTTCAGTTGGATCAACGTTATGTCTTATACAGCCCAAAATCAAATGCTGCATTCCACTAGAAATAATCTAAGTTCATCATTTTCAGTGCAAATTATCATTAGTGCTGAATTAAAAAAGATGGAAAGTTAGCCTCATCAGTGAAACTGCTAGCCAGTCTTCCTCATGCAAATTCAAAATCAAATCCTGAAGAGTAGAAATTGTTCAAAAGTCACTTCAACACCATTCTACTGTACTGCGATGGTCCAGAGAAACAACACTATATTGACTGTGGAAATTCCCCTATACATGACCATATCTTATGAAGATTAGGTAGTGACTTTGGAGCAAACAAGAAAGAATTATGCAAGTTTAAAGAACAAAGCAGTGAAAAAAACTTACATTCACTAGTAGCAGGTGATTTGAAAGTCATACTCACCATTCTAATGATGTACAAGCTCGAGGACTATCAAGACGAACCTATCGCTCGCGGATTTCACGAACATGAACTTCTGAAAGTCAAACATCCAGATATTTACCTTGGGGAGAAAGTTCTGAAGGAATGAGAAAATAAAATCTTTTGTAAACTGGTTGGTCTTCGATAATTCACATGACAGCTGAATAGACAAATCAGACATGTAATTACCTTTATTCTTCATTAAACCAAAGTTGAGTCAACCTTGAAATAACATTGAATCTATACTATTATCAAATGTTTTATATTAAGTCTACGCTTTTACTAACTAGATGAAAGGTTCTGAGAAATAAAAGAAAGAGTTGATATGTATATTGTTGTTTCATTGAAAATATTTACAATTATGTAATCTCTTCAAATTGGAATATGTGCAACAACTGTAACTACTTTTGCAAATTTTTTATACTACAGGAAGTTTTGTGATTGATGAGTTGATATTTTAAGAGATAGAAAACTTTGCACTTATCATTTTATTTTTTTCTATCACTTTGATTTAATTTGATAAGCAATGGTTGAGTTCAAATTTCGCACCCGAATAAAAAGAATGACAAAACATAGCCACCATAAGTCACGTTGTACATTTCCATCCCTGGTTGCGGTTTAATAGGGGTGAATAAGCCTTAAGAAAGATTTTAATAATTCTAACCTACATGTGACTTTGGTTCGCATGCTTCGTTGATACACGTTTTAACCTAAAGGGTCTGCAATAAACAATGGCAATTTCTCTTTTTTTTCTCACAAGTTTTATTTGATAAATTGTTACAATTTCATGGAACAAAAATAGATATAGTGATGCAGAATAAAAATTTGTCTTCAATTTCGTTTTTGTTCTTAACTTTTTCAAGCTTCAAAATGACAAGCTTTTCTTAAATTCACAGTACTATCCATACTATTGTACGAGATGTATGCATACTTTCACACAACCTACTTTGGTAAAGAATCTGAACCGATATTGCGAAAAAACAGTTTCAAAGAGCACGTTCCAATGATTGTTCTAGATTGTTTGAAGCAAAATGTGTTTCTGAAAAAGGCTTCAATGGATCTTCGTTTGATATTTGAATCTGCTGACGATTTTCCCGCTGAAACTGCAGCCTACTGCCTAATTATACATGATCGCATTATTCAGTTCCAACCCTTTAGTGGTGGGGTGAAGAAGTTGATTTAAGATACTTGTAGTGGTGGCGGGTGATTCTAGTGGTGGGGAAACGAAATCAAGAATTAGTTGAGATTATTTTGAATTTCATGCTGTATTTTTCTATCCGGCTTTAAATATTATATACATGTTTGGACTGCATTCTAGATCCAAATATCGCTTGCTGTCAGCTGTAGACAATCACAGATGTCGTTGGGCTTCATTTTCAACGTTGGACTTCATTCAAACATTGTTGCGTTGAAATCAAATTTCTGCACTGACCACACATCATTGGGTTGCATCCTTTCAAATTCGCGCGAACTTGTTTCTTTTAACACTAGATAAATTAACATTTTACGTATAGATTAAATTTAATCGGCTTGAATTTTGGTAGACTAATATTTCAAAAAATAAATAAATAAAATAAAATAATCCGAAATAGGGACAAGGTATTCTGAACTTTGAAACACGGTATATGTGTCTAAAATATTAGATAATGAATTCGTTCCAGCTTTCTCGAAATTTCGATCACTTTAAGTATTAGTGAAGTATGAGTTGCATGTCCCGTCTCCTACTGCTGGTATCTACAAGTTATAATTTAGCATGGACACGAACCATTATCGACTGTCGGGAACTTAGCACAGATATAAACCATACTTTGTAATGTTAAGTTAGGTTTTTGTTCAAACCAAAAATGAGAGTCCTCTAGCTCACATATGTTTCTAGGATTTCCGATTATCAGCAGGGTCTCCTAACATTCTAGAACCTTACAACTAAGTCGGTCTTGCAGGGACCCACCTCGTTGAGCGAATCATGAATTCGTTCCAGCTTTCTCGAAATTTCGATCACTTTGAGTGTAAGTTAAGTATAAGTTGAATTTTCCGCCATCCACTACTGGTATCGACAAGTTATAATTCAGCATGGACAGGAAACATTATCGACTGTCGAGAACTCAGCACGGATATGAACCACACTTTTTAATGTTAGGTTTTTGAATCGTTGGGGCGTAGATTCTCTGAAGCCTGTAGTAAAGCAGCCCGCCTTACACTAAAGGGACAAGCATCGTTGTAGCTATACTATTTTCTATTTATATCATTCCAGTTCTTTTTTTTTCTCTGACCGATATTTATTCCACCAAAATATTCTTAATGTAAAAACAACAAATAACTTTTCTCACGGAAAATGTAAATTTTGAAAATATTATTGAGACTTACAACTTCTGGTGTTCTAAAGCGTTTTTATAATAATTTTCAAACAATATTTTGTAAAATCGCACCAATTTATTTAATTTTTTTAATGTTGTAAAAAGCGATAAGAAGAAAAGTTGGACAAAAAAAAGATTATTGATCAAGTTAATATTTTTCTTCATGATTCAAATATATTTATGCACAACAATCTTGTATCTGTTCAATAATAGCACCATTAACACTACTGCAATACTTGAAAGTATACAAATATATATATATATATACACTAATACCCCGTTAGTGTGCCCCCCCCTTTGTGTGTCGGCTTCTCGGTCATCCATGCTTCAATGCTTCTGTATCCACTCCCCCCCACCTTGAGCGTCCCTTGACGGCCTATACTCAAGGTCTTCGCTCGGTCAGTCAGCGGCGTATCAGAAGTTATATATATCGCGACTCTCTGCGCATATACTTATGTATGTGCCGGGTTCAGAGATTATATAATCGGTCCTGATTGTTGACTGACTCGTCGCTCTAGATCCGGTTGAAACTAGATTTTAATAGCCCCGTTACTGTGCCCACCAGACCCGAGGGTGGCACGCTAACGGCGTATGAGTATATACGAGTATATATATATATTTGCTGTTTATTTATTTTTAAGACTTTTATGAAGTTTATGTTTCTTGAAATGGCGACAATCAAATATTTTCATCAGAGAAAAAAATTCATTATGAACTACTTGTATTATTTTTTATATTTATTGTGACACTTTTCGCTTGCTCAAAATTTGCTCGACTCCCGAAATTCTGGGAGTTGTTTGTGCACGAATTATGCAACGTCATGGAAACAAATTATTAAAATTCGCTTAAATGAATATTGTAAATTCTTGCTAACGTCTTCGATCACAGATTACGACTATGCATATTTCTTATCAGTTTTATTTCGAAATATCGAAAATTGTCCATATGATCGCGAGCTGAAATGAAAAATAGTGAAGCATTTCAATCAGGCAAAAAAACAGTTTTTCGTAAGTAATTCGAAAACTAGGGAAGCTAAAAATTTCGTTAGTAGGAGAAAAAGATGCGTCAATAAAAATTCAAATGGTGATTTGTGTTCTTAAGGAATCAAAATTCAAAACTCTATTTTTAAGTGCTTAGGAGCATCCCCACTCCAGTAAAATAATCCTATACCTCCTTTTCATCCGACGTCTCAGTTGAAGGATAGGAATTCATTCCGAACTAATCCGAAGTATTCCGAATAATTCCAAAATCTGTATTCGATCCAATCTGAACCAATCCGAAGCAAATTTGTATTCCTTTTCAGTCTGAAAAAAAAAACAAAGTTCAATCCGCACTCAGTTTTCAATCCTCCTTCATTCGCGTATCCGATCTTGATTAATCCGAGCTCGAATTCATTCTGATTGCACGTACAGATTAAAGAGGATTGAAAACTGGGTTCGGATTGAAACTGCTTGATTTACGAATAAAAAAGGATTGAAAAATTGCATCAAATTGATTCGGATTTGGATTGGATGCAGATGTCGGAATAATTTGAATTGGTTTGGAATTATTCCCTTTATGAAATTCTAAACATGAATTGTCTAAGTTTTTCAAGGTAAAATGATTATACACGTGTGAGGAATTAACCACCGCTGAATAAATAATGTGATGTTGAGATAAAATTTATAATATCACCAATTAGCCTTACAAGTAAGCTCTTCACGAGATATGCTTGGGAAGGGGGAAACACAAATATCAGATATCAAATATCAGAATAATAATTAGTTAGGCTGCTCTCGAAATTCTGTGTTAATCAGTTTTTCCTACAATTTGACAAAATGGGGAACCTTTATACCCTCGTCTTCATCTTGGTCCCCATTCTTAATTCTATTCGTAAGTATTGTAAAGTTGTATCTTAGAACCAAGTAAAATGTGACCATTTTTCAGCAGATTCGTCTCATTATTAAAATCAAAGTGTTTAGTTTTATAAATTAAAACTCATCCTAGAAGTTTCAATTTTGATCACTCTTTACGGAATTCTCAATTTTCGGAGGCGAAACATTAAAATGTTCTAGACAAAAACATTTATATTTTTTGTTACAAGCATGAGCTTAGGGTCGTGTCCGCATGATTTGGACCCACTTATGAAAAATCGTGTCCACAATTACTTTGAATCCCATTTGAACCAGTGATGAGCAATACTCGGACCAGAACTTTCCGGTTCAGATTGCTGGAGGACCGGACCGAAAATTTTCGGATTGGATCTCGAGAAGACCGAACCCGAAACTTTCGGTCCGCAGGAATCCGATCCGAAAAGTATCGGTCCGGATCTACCCATTTCAGACTCAATCAGGAAATTGGCATGCAATTCGGATCTCCTACCAATTTAAATAGTATTCATAATTGTCAATAAATATGTGGTAGGCTTTTAGTGTTCCGGTTGCGATGTAGAGCCCTGTTGCACTTCCGGTTACGCAGTAAAATTTGGCTGCGTTTATGGTTGCGCAGTAGACTTGTATAAAGTCTATGCTTGCGCAGTTGAACTCTATGACACTTTAGGCTGCGCAGTCGAGTTGTCGTACTTCCGGATGCGCACTAGAGTTATGTCACATTTAAGGCTGCGCAGGAGAGTTCTACCGGGTTCACGGTTACGCAGTACAATTGTATGACACTTGAGGCAGCGCAGTAGAGTTATGTCGCACTTGCATATGCGCAGTAGAATTAAGCTACATGTCCGGTTGCCCAGTATACTCCTATCGGGTTTATGGTTGCGCAGTACAATTGTATGGTACTTAAGGATGCTCAAAAGAGTTATGTAGTACTCGAAGATGCGCAGTAGAGTTACGTCGTACTTCCATCTGCGCAGTAGACCCCTATGGAGTGTATGGTTGCGCAGTACAATTGTATGACACCTGAGACTGCGCAGTAGAGTAATGCTGTATTTTAAGATGCACAGTAGAATAATTCTGCATTTCCGGCTGCGCAGTAGACTCATATAAGGTTTATAATTGCGCAGTACATTTTCATGACACATTATGCTGCGCAATGTAGTTATGTCGTACTTGCGCATGTGCAGTAGAGTTACGTTGCGATTCCAGCTGCGCAGTAGACTCCTGCAGGGTTTATGGTTGGGCGTCCGCATGAAAATGGCCCTGATTTTTCAAAAAAAATTTAACCTAGGCACCAACGATCTTGTTTGAGTCGCAAAAGACACCCGAGACGCTTAGAGTACGACACTGCGTACTGTACGTACGTTCAAACACGTTCAACTTTGTTCAAGGACATCAAATAGCTTACTTTGTTTAATAATTGAATAATTAAATAACTTTGTTCAAAAGCATAAAATAACTTACTATTCGTCAATTGGCTACGTTTTGCAAGTCATACCACTGATAAGATCACTGTAACACAGAATGTGTGAAAATTGAACAAAATTGTTCAAAAAATGTTCAAAATGGAGTTAAAACTAATCTTTAACACTGGGTTTTGTAATGAGCAGGTCCAAATCATGCAGATACTAGCCCAAGCTCATGTTTGTAACACAAAATATAAAATTTTGGGTGTTTATGAAAAAACAACCCCTAATTTGAAAACGCACCTCCTCCCTCACCTTATCAATCACTCTTTTAAGTTTACTTAGCAGCGTGTCTACTCCTTTCTCTTCCATTCTTCCTACCTCCTCGTTTTCTCAAAATTCTCTTAACTTTTCCCAAATTAACTAACTGCCCACTCCCCCTCAACTAACCATCAGATTCCTTATTCTTTCCTCTGCCAAAATGTAGTCTATTACGGTGTCCCCTTCACCTGTGAACGTTGGTTCCCTTTCTTCATCCCCCTTGGTATTGCCGTTACAAATAAACCATCCCACCTCTCTTCACAAGTCTAGAAGCCTCCTGCCCTCCCGAGCCGTTCCTCTATGCTTCGAGTTTCTCACAAAGACCTTCTTTTCTTCGTCCCACACCTCTCCTGCTTATCCCCAATAACCTCTCCTCTTTTTCCTCTGTCCATTTTCTTATCGTTCTCCATCTTCTCTCTTCTCCTCTTCCGCTACACACGCATACAACAGCCACAACCACTTTCCCAACTTTTGTTCATCTCGTTATTATTCCGTCCTTTTCTTCCGTATACTTTTCCTTCTCTTCCTCTACCACTATTTTCTTTCTTACCCCTAACACCATGCAACTCATACCTCTCCCTTTCACATAATCCTTTCTCGCTGCTTGCATCTTCCACATATATTCTTTCGGTAATATTCTTTTCATGCCTTTCCTCTCCTTCTCATTCACCCACGTTTCACTCATCATTATCACATTCTACTTTTGCGATTTACCCTAGAATCCTTTGTCCTTGTTTCTTAACCCTATCACATCCCAAAATGATACTTTGGCGACTCTCTTTTTGCATTTCTGGAGAGAAATGCAAAAAGAGAGACGTTGATATACCAAGAAAGTAGCTTTCTTCCTTGCATTCAATTTCCCTTGTCGTTTATAAACCCCACCGTAGTACCTGAATTCTCATTACCCTCCACTTTTTCCTTGCATTCACTTCCCGTTTCCTGGCATTCCTCAGGTCTCCTAATTTATTGTCCCAAATCCAGACCTCTCCGTTTAGCCATATCCTGTTTCCCAATCCCTACCCTACCACCTTTATTCCTCTTAGCCCATAACTTCCGCTCGATAAGAAGCTTTTTTTCTCTCTCTAGCCACGTCAGATTTTCTACGATTCTTCCACTTCTTCCTCTCAGCAATTTTTTCAACCATAAATACATACCTCTCCTCCTCACTCCCTACTCCCACTAAAAACATACATTCTTTCCCTTCCTTCCTAGTTTCGTTATACCTTCTTGTGCTTGTACACCGACGTTTCTCATCAGGTTCTTAATCTCTTTCGCTCCCTTTTCACTGTCCACTTTCATGTCCTTACTTATTATATTCTGTTTCCTCTTCGCCCTTCCTTCCCCTTCCGTTCTTCTTTCAACCTCCTTCATTCTCAAACGCAACCTTTCATCCTAAAAACAGACAAATTCGAAGTGAGCAACCTCTAAATATTATCCAATTTATTTCTCTTTTATTTTTCTTTAAATGCATAGTTCTATCTAATATTATAAGCATCGACAATTAAAAATTCATCCATTCCTATTTCTCCTTACAGAATTAAGTTCGCAGGGCAACTCACATAGTAAAGAACTTCCTCCTCGATATGACGTAATTCCTCCTCTATATGACGTAATTGCTCCTGCCCAGCATCAGGGATCTCCTCCGCGTAGAGAGCTTGGAATTCGCCCCCTACCACGTGGCTCACATGTGATAGAAGGTTACAAATATCCTTACGGTTATATAACAAAAGACAGACTTGGTAATTTTCACAGCTTTTTACGAATCAAAAATGACCGTCTATCGTTAGTAGATAGGGAGGATCATGTCGTTGGATTTTTCGAGGGTCCTTATCTTTTTGGAATATATCAGAGTACTTATCGTGGTTGCATTCGGGTTAAACTAGACGAGGTATACAAATCAAAAGAAGAAATGACAGATACAGAAGTAGAGGATTTATTTCCTGATCATGTAATGTATGATTTACCTAGAGAATCACACCGTAAGGCCAACCCCTTTATGTACACATCACGTGCAATAATCTAAGATTTTCATTTATCTTGTAATGTAAATGAAATGATGATTGAAATTCAATAACATTAAATCGCAGCATTGAAAAACTGAAGCAAAATTCTAAAAATTTGAAAAGAAAATGGATTTCATGTTCACGAAAAAAGGCAAAAGTAAGATTTTAATCTATGCACTCTCTGGACATTAGATTTTTCGAGCTATTTAATGTCAAATAATATTATGTGTTTGGGAAATGATTTTCTGCAGTTTTTCACTTCTCTGATCAAATTTTTAGGTGAATGCGAACGCTCTTAACAAAAATCCAGGCATTACCCGAAGGCTTAATGAATTTTGTGTTTTTTGGAATAATTGGGATAGTTGGGGTTGAGTTGAAGGGTTAGTGTTAGTGTTAGTTTGTAACAGTAAAAAAATTGTATTTTTGAAAGCATGAAAAAATAAACATTTTCAATACATGTATCCACGTTGTTTTTATTTACATCATATTCATTACTTGAATTATGCAGCGAGAAATATGATATTACATCATAAACTGTAGAAGAAAGCAGTAGCTTGGTGTCGCTCCGTGTTTTGGCTCAGTAATTATACTAGTTTTCTATAGACCCCTGCACCGATATTCACCGACATTATAGAAGGGTGTGTGACACGTGCTTTCTGGCTCACATTTCTATATAATTAGCGAACTTGCGGCTAGGAAGTAGACAGCTACAGCTTTGTGTCGCTCTGCATTATGGCTTGAGAATTAGACTAGTTTTCTATAGATCCCTGTACCGACATTCGCGGACATTGTAGAAGGTTCTATGACCCGTGTTCTTGAGGAAAAAATATTGCGTAATAGTACCTAGAGGTTTCGATGGCGTGTTACATGATGTGTGGAAGGTTAGGATTAACGTGTGTCACCCGTGCATGTGCGGGAGCGGAAGCATGTGCGTGTATTACGTTTCAGCTTATGATATCTTGAAACGAGAAAGAAATGATGAAGATTCTGCTATGTGTTACATAATAATAATCATAATAATACCAAAATTTCGCTGGAAATGTGAGCACCTGCACGTGCTTGTAACATGATATGGAGATGAGAGTGATGTGAGAATGATGTGAATGAATACTTCAGATTGTTTTCATTCTTAACTATTCTGCATTGAAATTTTTATGCTAGAGCAAATAATATGAAACACACGTAACCTACACTAACCTATATGTAAGAATTTTTTGAAATGTGAGATGCTTTGTCTCAATTCACTAAAATCAGCTATAATGGAGCAAAGTCGCGTTATGAATTCTAGAACTTTTAGAGATATGTTGTATAATTTATATCAAATGCATATCAGCATGGGTGTCATATTTCATATAAATTAATCGAAACGTGTCGGGTGAACAAGTTTCCTTTTTTGCTGAGGTCATCGTTATTTCAGGAATCTTTACCTATATAGTATGACAAAAATTGAACTCATACTTGAAAAGCAGCCACCATCAGCTGAATCATCACAATATTGAACAAAATGCTGAAGAAGAAGAAACATATATCTATAGGACAAAAACATAAGATTATGACATTAATCGCTAATCTGAAGACAGCGAGCAGAAAATTCAAGAAGTTCCTGAAGACAGGAACGAGCATGAATGAAGCTTCGATGAAACTACAAGAGAAAATAATTTGGGATGATATGGAAAGTGCTTTTCAAACACGAGTAAGAACTGGCTTAATATCAAATTTAATTTCAGTGTTGCCAGATTGGAGTTTTTCCCCTATTTTTAGGGAGATTTCAGTAGCACAGGGAGAAATATAGAGAGAAAAAATATATAGGGATTTTATTAGGAAGATTCTGCTGTCCAAGAGGGTTTTTTTGGGATTTTCTATGCAAAGTGAGAGTGACGTCCTATGGAGTGTAATTGGTTGAATACATCGGAAATACGTTAAAGGTCGCACGTGTTTACACTCCATGGAAACGCGCCAATAAGCCCTAGACTTTTTCGAGATTGGTTCGCTGGTGAAAACTTGAATAATTTGAACACACCCTGGCAGACATTGTGTACACACATTTTATAGGTTAACCGTTGACGACGTTGACATGTCCAAGATTGGAAGAAGATTGTATAAAATTTAAAAAATGCCATCAGTTCAACCAAAACGTATTCTCCAAAAATACATAAAAGCATGGGAACTAGAAGACGCTTTTAAAGGTTATGTTTTAAATATTTGACACTTATATGCGACTCTTATTCATGGCATGGCCTAGTTTCAGCGAAAAATATTTATTATTGCGAACGTAAAGTAAACAAAACTAAATTGCTCTCATATAGTAAAGTATCACATGACAATACATAAATAATTAAATACATAATCATAATTTGCATACGGAAAAATTCGAACGAACTCAAACATATGATCCGTGTCCTTTATAACGAATAAATGAAAGAAATCACATTAATTGCCAATTTTAATGTGTCTATAAAAAAAGTATTGTTTCTTTAAATATTATTTCGTGTATATAATTTAGACTTGTTTCTGTATTATACTAAATTCCGGTTTTGAAAAAAATGAGATCATAATTTTAAATTAAAATTTAAAAAAAGTTATTATTTTGAATTTCAATTCATTTTCAGGTTGGTTAAAGCCGTGCGCGGGTGATAGTTTGAAAGCATTTTGCCATGTTTGTAAATACGATTCAATAGCACATCATAAGTCTCTTGATGAGCACGCAGCAACAAAGAAACATGAGCATAATATTGCGAAGTCTAATGATATCAAAAAGACCCCTAAAATGACGAAGTTTATTAAAGAATCAATCGACGACAAAAGAAAAAAAGTCGAATTGAAAATTGCTGCTTACATGGCTGCAAACTGTGTCAATTATTTAGCAGAGGCTTACCTTTCACAAATTTTTATGTAGGATTCATCAAAAACAACATATTTCAAAAAAAGCCTATTATTCAATGAATAGTGTCTTATTTGGGACGCCATAACTTGGGACTTATTATTTGTAGGACATCCTTTCTTAGATTTGTTGGGAATTGATTCTTCTTTAATCCATATATGGACAAGTTTCACCTAAAGTGCATATGAAAGAAGATAATCCGCAAAAAAATAAAAATAAACAAAAATTTTATCTAATGACGGACTTCTGACGGTCATATCTCGTAAACTATTAGAGATTAAACGTTCCTTTTTTACTTTACAAATGATTTTATACAATTTAATTTCTGATGAAACTAATTAGATCCTGAGTGCTACAAAATGGGCAAATTACTGAAAAAACTACATTTTTCCACTTATTTTCAGCATTTTCGAAGCTGTAAAGATATCGGGCAATGTTGCACACATTCAGTAAGGTCTCTCTCATCCCAGTCATAGGGTTGTTGCGTGTTAAACTATTTGTAAAAAATGCAACCCCCCCTTCCACAGCAGCACTCAAACAGATATTGAACAGGGGTTCTATTTTAATTTCGCGCACAAACATGGACGTCCGCGCATGCGCATGGTTCAGAAAGTAGGCCAGGAGCGGAACTTTGAGTAACGAGTTGTTTACAAGTTTTCCATCTGTATTTAAACTTTTTTATTGTTAAATGAATTAAAGATAACTATTAAAGGTGGATAAAGGTATCATACGATACCGTAACATTAACTAATGCACTGCATTAACAATTGTAACCCCCACTTATGAATGAAAGTCACAATTAGTGTTGATATTTCATTGAAAGTTCCGGGGTTAGGTTTTCTTATTAAATACACACAGAAAACCCATAAACTGCCATAATTTACAGTGAACAATAATTTTGACTATTTCTCAACCTAATCAAATATCAAACACATCAACACTATCATCACATCAACAATATCAAACACAATTTTCAATTTTAAATGCCATATTTTAGTGGAGATTTCAAAATCATTTTTTTTCAATGCAAAATTTGACAGAAATTTGATCTACATTTTTGTTTGTTGTTAGTAATTGTTGATATACTTCCGAAAAGCGCATACCTCCGATTAATTTGAAACTCCGTATACTTATGTACTTTGATGCGCGGATTACAAAAATGATAGTCAAAATGGGTACAAATTTCATTATCATGGTGAAAACTATCAAAAACCCATGAAAATCGTGGTTTTTTTGCTTTCATCTTAGTGAATAATAAAAATTTACAAAAGAGTTTCAAATCAAAGTTGTAGATCTTTTGAAAATACATCATTTATGCACGATACATTTTTACTCTACGACTCATAGTTTTTTAGAAAATGGACTCAAATAATATGAAAAATTCCTGAGAATTTATTTATTTAGCGAGATAAACGCGAAAAACCATGATTTTCATGGATTTTTCATGGTTTTCTGCATGAAAGTCGAATTTTCCAGTCACATTATGGCCAGTCACAAGGGTGCCTTCCCCCACAAGACGTTGGAAAGGGGTAAGGATGTGACCTACATCATTTTTATGACCAGTCACAGGGGTGCCTTCCCCCTCCCCCAACGAGACGTTGGAAAGAGGTAGGGATGTGACCTACATTCTTTCTGTGACCAGTCACAGGGGTGCTTTTTTCCACAACAGGTTGGAAAGGGGTAGGGATGTGACCTAATGTATTTCTGTGACCAGTCACGGGGGGCCCTCCCCACACGAGAAAGTAAAAAAAGAGGAAAGTTTATGTTAAAAAAAAAAGTTCGAGTTTGGAAAGGTTTAGGGATGTGATATACATTAATTCGGTGACCATTCTCAGGAGTGCCACAAGTTCCATTCCAAGCAATTCTACACTTCGTACCAACATTTTCCTACTTTTTTCGAAAAATATTGGTTTTTCAGAAAAACTTTTTGATACATAAGATGTGTATTTTGAGTAGATATACAACTATTAATTGAAGCTTTTTGAAATTTTTTATTATTTACTGAGATAAACGCAAAAAAAACATGATTTTCATGGGTTTTTCATGGTTTTCGCCATGAAAATCGAATTCGCGTCTAGTTTCAATATCATATTCGTGATTAACGCGTCAAAATACATAGGCATACAGAGTTTCAAATTAATCGGAGGTATGCGCTTTTCGGAAGTACCACCCATAATTTTTTTTCGTTGTTTGGTATTTCATGTTGAAGATCCCTTCGAATTGACAAACACGATTTTCAATTTCAGTTGCTATATTTTAGTGAGGATCTCAAAATCAATTTTTTTTCTGAAAAATTTGACAGAAACATGATCTAAATTTTCGTATGTTGTTAATACATTTTTTATTGTTTGGTATTTTAGGTTAAAGATCCATTTAAATTATCATACACAATTTTTAATTTCAATTGCTATATTTTAGCGGAAATCTCAAAATCAATTTTAAAACAATCTTCAACAAACAAAAATTTGGAGCCAGTTTTTTCAAATTTTTCAGAAAAAAAATTTATTTTGAGAACCCTACTAAAATATAGCAATTCAGATTAAAAATTGTGTTTTATAATTCAAAGGGACCTTTAACCCCAAAATACCAAACAATAAAAAAAATTATTAATTACAAAGAAAAATTTGGATAAAGTTTCTGTCAAATTTTTGAGAAAAGAAATTGATTTTGATATCCCCACTAAAATATAGCAATTAAAATTAAAAATCATGTTTGATGATTTGAAGAGACCTTTAACCTACAATATCAAGCAATAAGAAAATTTATCAACAACAAACCAAAATTTAGATCAAGTTTCTGTCAAAGCTTTCAGAAAAAAATTGATTTTGAGATCTCCACTAAAATATAGCAATTTCAATTAAAAATTGTGTTTGATAATCTAAAGGTACCTTTAAAATGAAATGTCAAACAATAAAAAAAAATTATTAACGAAAAACAAAGATTTAGATCAAGTTTCTGTCAAATGTTTCAAAAAAAAGAATGATTTTGAGATCCTCACTAAAATATAGCAATTAAAACTGGGAATTGTGTTTGATAAATCAAAGGGACCTTCAATCTGAAATACCAAACAATAAGAAAAACTATTAACAACAAACAAAAGTTTAGATTAAATTTCTGTCAAATCTTCCAGAAAAAAATTGATTTTGAGATTCCCATTGAAATATAGCAAATAAAATTAAAAATTGTGTTTGATTATTGAAATAGACCTCTGAAAAAAAATGCTAAACAATAAAAAAAGTTAATTAACAAAAAACAAAAATTCAGATCAAGTTTTTGTCAAATTTTTCAGAAAAAAAATTTATTTTGAGATTCTGACTAAAATATAGCAATTAGATTTTAAAATTGTATGTGATAATTCGAAGGGACCTCAAACCTAAAATATCAAACAATTAAAAAAATATGTTAACAACAAACAAAAATTTTAATTAAGTTTCTGTCAAATTTTTGATAAAAAAAATTGATTTTGATATCCCCACTAGAATATTGCAATTGAAATTAAAAATCGTGTTTGATAATTTGAAGAGACCTTCAACCTACAATATCGAGCAATAAAAAAATTTATTAATAACAAACAAAAATTTAGATCAAGTTTCTGTCAAATCTTTCCAAAAAAAATTGATTTTGAGATCACCACTAAAATATAGCAATTGCAATTAAAAATTGTTTTTGATAATCTAAAGGGACCTTTAAAATGAAATGCCAAACAATAAAAAAAATTATCAACAAAAAACAAAGATTTGGATCAAGTTTCTGTCAAATTTTTCAAAAAAAAAAAAAATGATTTTGAGATCCCCACTAAAATATAGCCTACCTTCTGAACCATGCGATGCGCGGGCGTCCACGTTTTTGAGCTAAATTGAAAAAGATCCCTGTTCAATATCTTTTTGAGTGCTGATGTGAAAGGGGGGTTGCATTTTTCAAAAATATTTTGCCATGCAACAACCCTATGGCTAAGATGAGAGATCTTACTGTATACCTTATTTAAATCGAAAAATGAAAGAGTTTTGGCAAATAAAGTTTTAGTTTTCATAGGTTTTTACGATAATATAACAGAAAATTTGAAAAAAATGAGTTTTTTCGAAGAGGTCCCAGACAATTTTTTCTTCATTTCAGGCTTAAAATACTCCAGGACATTTCCAAAATATAATCAGAAAGAAACCGATATGTGTAAAACTCTTGTCTGAAAACTTTTTGTCAAAGCGAGATTTTAATCTATATTACCCTTGAGATTTTTCATTCTTCCAGCTTTCCAAGGTAAAATAATATTAATTACAGTGCCTAAAAAAGGAGGTAATATCTTTAAAGTGGAAAAAAGATTAAAAATCGTCTACTGTCGCTTGTTTCGTAGCATTGAAAAAATTGTATTTTTCAATGAATCCAAAAAACAAAACATTTTCAAAACATGATATCCACATTCATTTTATGTTCATAATTTTCCTTATTTCATTGACTCAGCAAGAAATTAAACCTTACATCAGAATCGGTACCAAGGCCTTTTAATTATTCTTAAATCAGTGAAATAATGCATTGAAGTATCAAAACTTGTTTTTACTCCCTTTCAATTTCATATACTATAATTTTAAAATGCTATTGTTTCTTATTTTAGTAATTGAAAAATATATGTTATTGAATTATGAGGAGAATTATTGGCCGTAACTGAATATGCCATAGATTTAATAGTAAAATATCACAAAGATAATTTGTCAACTTGAAATTTAAAAGCACAATTATATGCTTAAGAAATATGAAAAAATCCGTACAATTGAGGTTCGAATAGAGTTAAGATGACATTATATTTTTTTGTTAGAATATATAGCCAACTGGTCGTTTATGAAATTTGTTCATAACTTTATTTCTTGAAAATTTAATGAATGTAGGAAACTTTCTTGAATCCTATAATAAAATATTTGCGAAAACTTCTGTTTTTCTCATGACAGGGTTCACTTGCGCTTGAACCAAAAAAATGTATGTCCCCTTATACAATCCAGATTTTGCTATTTCTAGGCAAAATGAATTAGTTCTAAAATTTCAACGGATTTTCGAATTGGAAAGACGATTCTAAAAATGCACTTCGAGTTGCAACTGATTAATCAATCTATTTCAATCAACTCTTTTCCGCAGAGTTTGGACTGAACTTGGTATGGTTTACAGATTAAAAAAGATGGAAAAACTGCATCGTAGGGTTTCCTACAAACCCTTGAAAATAATTTATTTTTTGATTACTTTATTTTGTCTGGTAAATTATTTGCAAGAAACTCAAAAAATATTTTAAAAAATTCTTGAGACTCTAATCTATACGTCTACTTCAAACATAAATTATCTGAGTTTGTCAAAGTAAAATAATAACATAGGTGCTATGGATTAATCGCCACTGACTAAATAATGTGATGCTGAGTAAAAATCATGATTTCACGAAACCACAAATAAGCCTTTTATGATTTGTGCTCAGGGAGAGGAAAACACAATATCTCAGAATAGTATATATAGACTCTAAACATCAGAATATTCATTAGTTACGCTATTCTCCAAATTTTTTGTTGATCAATTTTTCCTACATATTGGGAAAATGAGGATCCTTTGTACTTTGTTCTTCACCTTGGTCGTTATCCTTTATTCCATTGGTAAGTATACAGAATGAATTAGTATCATCTCTAAGGATGTTCTAAGTATACCTGTACAGTCAAGTTCAAAATTACTCAATCCTCAACTGGATTTATAAAATCGACGAAAAGGCTCATTGATAATTCATAAAGAATTTCAGAAAAGAGATCTAGGCAAATTTAATACGAAAAATAGTGAATTCGAGATTTTTTCATATCTTTCCTCCTCTCGCCTTGCCATTATCTCTTCCTCTATTTCCTGCCATTCTCTACTCCTCACTTGTATACCACATTCAAACCTCATTTCGCATATCTCTTCCTTCCATTTTTAACGTCCCACGTTACCCTTCTCTCTTTCTTCATAATCTCCCAGGTATACCTGGCTAGCTCCAACTCACCCTCATGTCCCATTTCAGAAACCTCTTATACACCAGCATGTCGAATATCTACACTGTCATCTTCCAACCTATACCCCAAACTTGTCCCATTACTTTACCCGCGCAAACCAATCTCTTTCTAACCTGCGAGTCGTTTCCTCTTTCCGCCTCGAACCAAAATCCTAGGCAGAAAAACTCCTCCACCAACTCCACCACCTCGCTATTTATCTTCCATTCGTACTCTACTCTACACTTTCTACTTCTAAAACACATCATTTCAATCTTACTCACATTCTCCCTTGAATCTTTTTCTCTCACTTACTCTTCGAAAGTTCTCATCATCAGACTCATCCCTCTCTCATCATCCGCTACTAGAACTACATCGTTGGCGTATGCTAATAATAACAGTGTGCCTGTTCCCAATATTCTCCCTCCTTTTCCTTTCCTCTCCATCTTCTCCTCCAAGTCTGCTAATAGGACACTAGACAGAAGAGGACTCAACGGGCACCTTTACCTAAGTCCTCTTTCTGGCCAGAATTCCTCCTGTTTCTTTTCTCTCATTTTCGCCCTTATCTCAGTCTCCAAAAATATCTCTTTTATCCTCTCCATCAAACCTCCATCTACTTCTCTCTCTTTCATGGCCTTCCATAGCACCCTCCTGTTCACGAAGTCAAATGCTGCTCCAAAATCCACAAACAATTCAACTAGCTTCCCTTTTTTTCGCCCTAATTCCTATTGACTAGAAAGTTGAGCACGTAAATATTACCTGTAGTCCCTATCCCTTTCCTAATACCCATTTGGTTCTGTGGTATAATTCCTTTCCTTCCATCCATCTGTCCAACCTCTTCCTAAACACTTCCACGTAAATTTTATAGCCCATTGGCATGAATATGATACCTCTATTTTCCTCTACCCTTTTCCCCTCTCCTTACTTAATCAACGGATCTACAAGTCATGTCTTCCATTCCTCCGGCCACCCTTGACCTTTCCAAACCTTATTGCAAATCCTCCACATCTCTTCCTTTACCCTTTCTCCGCCGTATTTGAGTGCTTCATCCTCCAAGCCATCCTCACCTGTTGCTTTGTTTCTGTTCAGCCCTAAAATTGCCTCATTCACCTTTTCATTACCAATCTCGTTTCTGTTGTCCTCATCCCTCGCTACCGCCTTTCTTGGTTCACCCTTTACCCTATTTTCCATACCCCCTAGAAACCTCTTGAAATACTCTGTCCACTTGTCCATCCCAATTTCCTTATTCATGCCCTCCCTTCCTCCTCTTCCCCTGTTTATCACTCTCCATTCTCTTCCTGCCTTTACCACTTTCTCTACCTCTTCCATGTACCTTTCCTTCTCCCCCTGTCTTTTTCCCCTCAACATTCTTTCATGATCTATTTTTCTCCTGTTGAGTTCCCATTTTTCCGTTTTCCCTTTCCTTGTTGCTCCCACTGCTTGAGATTAATATTATTAAAAATTGAACAATAATTCTTTTTCAACGAATGGGACAAGATAAGGTGAGTGAGTGAGAAAGACAAGAAATATTTTTTTAACCACCCTAATCATTAGATAGAGTTTTGGAAGCAAATTTTCATTTCACGTAAGTAAAAGTAACTTTATTGCCAAATTAATGAACGTACAGTGTATTTTAAAATAAAAAAAAAAGTGACCATTTTCCAACACTTTTGTAACGTTATCAAAATCAAAGTGTTTGATTAATTAGAAAGTAATATTTTAGCATGTGTTTTATCGAATTTCGTGGGGCTTCTGTAATTTATTTTTAACATGAATATAAATGGATAAAAGCAGATAAGGTGTGTAAATAATTTAAATTATTCCTCTTGGAAGCAATAAATGCAGCTTAGTG
>JAUMHM010000001.1:9952895-9966667 GCA_032362435.1 Melikaiella ostensackeni | reverse complement strand
CCTCAAGTTACACTATTTGCACTCACATATGGATTACTTCCCAACGAATCTAGGAGATTTTAGTGAGGAGCAAGGGAGGAGGTTCCGTCAAGACATAAAGACAATGGAAATGAGATATCAAGGTCGATGGGATGTAAACATGATGGCTGATTACTGCTGATCATTGAAGAGAGAAAGTGATGAGAACGGAGTGAAGCGTAAAAGGAAACCGCTCGTAAGATCTTTCGAGGTTAAAAAGGTTAGATACCGTAAGAAACAGTGAAAGTAGGGATTATTCCCGATATTCAATGTAAGGATTCAGAAATTGTAACAAAACTCTGTTTGGACAAATTCGTTTGACCCTGATCATCATCTGATAAGGTGAAATTGACCCCAAATTCGGATTAGTGACCCCAGAAACGTCTAAGATAAGTGATTTTCTCCGATTCTATGGTTTTTTCCTCTTTTTGACCTTGGCATGACATTGATCCTGACCTCATGGGGTTGAACTAACCACGGATTCGGACTGAGCGACCCCAAAAACGTCTGAGAGTAGACGTTTACTCCAATTCCATGGTTTTCTCAATTTTGACCTTCGGATGACCTTGATCTCGACCCAAAGAAGTGAAAATGACCCCGGATTTGGATTTAGCGACCCCAAAAACGTCTTAGAGTAGTGGCTTACACCGATTCAATTGTTTTTTCTCATTTTGACCTTCACTTGACCTTGATCCTGACCTGATTGAGTCAAACCGACCCCGGAATCGGATTCTGCGACCCCAAAAACGTATAGGTATGGTGGTTAAGCTCGGGATTCAGAAAACTTTTTTCTGTGGGGCTGTGTTATCAGCATGCTATAAAAAGTATCAGATCGGATGTCTAACGTGGAACTCACAATAAATAGCCGTAAGGAAGAAGTCCGCTCTATTGCAAAAAATTGAAATGTGGTCACTTCGAACGAAAGTGCAAAGGACAGCGACGAGGAATCTCAAGCAGCTAATGATGACACGTTATCAAAAGAACCCGAACAGTAAGAGACAGAACGAATCGAAAAAAAAGAGTAACAGCCACAAACGAAGCTGCCCCTGCGAGAGACGCTGTTATATTAATTAAAACATTTAAAGAACAAAATGATATGGGAGTCGAACCCTTCATAGCTCTTGTGAAAAGAATTAAATCACAGTGTACAAATCCAGGAGTCTTATTAGACTTGATCATTGCAGAAAAAATAAAAGGAGAAGCGGAGAAATCTATTCGCTTTTTATCGATCCAAAAATATGATGAGATGAGATGGGGAAAGTACGCAGAAAGTCAACATAAGATTCAATCAAAGAATGCACGAACTGTTGTATACTGTACAATCAAAAAATCCTTAAAAATACATGAACGAAAAGTTTGTATAAAAAATGAAGAACAAACGGTTCTCGAAAAATACATTATGAATTTTAGAAAAGAACTTCCAGGCAGAGTTTCAAGCAAAAATCCTAGTGAAATTAGAGAATCCCGACAAATGGTAAACCAATCACAAGTCTGGTTAGCGGAACGAAGTAAAATTCGCCAATCAAGAAATACAATCAAGCCCCAACTACTTATCCACAAAAACCTCCATAAAACTCCTTTCGAAACCCCAAACTCTCAACTCAATAAGCAAAAATACCTTTCAATAAATAATCCTTCAAATCATGGCAGCCCTATGCAGCAGAGGCTTCAGTTATTTTGCAGTCACTGCAAAATACCTGGACACACCAAAAACCAATATTTCTTAAAACAGGAAAATTTTCACACAAAATCCTCAGGAAGTCGACCTCCGAACCTTGTAAATTATCTCCATGAAGAAACAGAGAAGGAAAAATATTTCCGAGAAATGGAAACGGAACCGGAGGCAGAGTATCAGCAATATCCGGAGAACTGTATTTCATCAGAGGACAATTACAAGGAGCAATAAAACTAGTAAAATTATCAGTTGATAGTAGCGCATTGATAAGTCTAATGTATAAGAAAATTGTATTAACAAAAGCCACCAGAGGATTTCCACGAACAAAGCGATTTCAATAGTGAATGATAAGCATAGGACAAACGTAGCCACGATATTTAAGTTTCAAGGGAATCAAAAAATATCCTGGTGTCAAAACATTTAAGCAATTGGGGTCGTTACTCAAGGGATTCAAAGGCGAGAGTTTAAACAACATTCTATCTTGCACAAAACAGTATTGAACTCTCCGCTGGTTGGGGTTCCTGACCCAAGAACTTGTTTAAGGTCAGTCTTTGCACTTTTAACCCCCACCTCCCACATTTCTCCGAAATGAGGAGCAGAAGGGAGCATAAAATGCCAATCGATACTGTTTGAAGCTAAATATGTAAGTAAATTAGTATCTTGAGTGGCGTCTTGAAGAGCATTACGAAGTTCACGTTCTTTACCATGGAAATTCGTACCGTTGTCACTGTACATATCGCTGGACAGACCTCGTCGTGAGACAAAACGTTTATGAGCTGCTGAAACGCAAACACTAAGTAGTCATGGACTAGTTCCAAATCAACAGCTTTAGTTACGAAGCGAACAAAAATAGGAATATATACTTTATGCGATTTCGATCCGCAACCTGATCTTGTTCGAACAAAAAAGGGTCCGGCATAATCTAAGCCGGTGTGCGAGAAAGGTCTTAAATGTGAGCAACGGGAGATTTACAATGAATTGAGTAGCCGTTTTTGCTTTATCGCGAGTACAACTTACACAATTGTGTATTTTATCTTCAACGAGGTTTGTTGCGCCGAGAATCCAAAATTTTTCACGCAAAACATCTAGAGTTAACTGCGTCCCTGCATGCAGCAAGTTTTTATGAAGTTGCTCTACAATGAAAGTAGAAACATGGTGCTTCGGTAGTATAGCCGGGAATTCAGTTTGAATAGGTCAAGTTGAATGTTTTAGCCTTTCACTGAGTCTAAGAATTCCAGCTTTTTCTAGGATAGGATTCAATCTTTGCAAAGGAGAAGAACGAGACATCGCTACTTTGCGTTCTAGGCAGCTAAGCTTATTAGACAAAGCTTGTTTTTGAGCATAACGAACCCGAAAATTCGAAGCTTGACTCATCTTATTACTAGGTAAAGGCCTGTTTAATTTTTCTTTAGTCTTGGTCAATCGAACAAAACGTAACACGTATGCGGTTACACAAAGAAGTCGAGCCCGAATCGAGATCCAATCTAACAACTTGGTACTCCATAGTATTTCCGTAACCATGTGAGCATGAACCTTCTGCTCGAGCTTAGACTTAATCTTTGGCCAAGCGTTTGAATTTTCTGAGATCGATTTTGGACCTTTTCACCAGAGTTCATTGCCAATTAATGGGGAAACTGCAATACCGCTTGATGCAGGAGGATCTAGAGGATTGTCTTTGGATTGGACATGAAGCCACTGAGCATCGGCAATAGAAGTTTGAATATTCAAGACTCTATTGGTAATAAATGCTGGCCAAGTAGACGGTTGTTTTTGAAGCCTTATGAGTACAACTTTCGAATCAGTCCAGCAATAAACAGGAGCTGTGAATAATCGCAGACTCTTAATCACGTATACAATGAACTTTGCCAATAAGGCAGCAACGCACAGCTCAAGTCTAGGAATACTCACAGTTTTGATTGGAATAACTTTAGTTTTCGCCATCAGTAGATTGACTCTTATTTGTACGGTCATCAGAACAACGCGTAGATATACTGCAGCAGCGTAAGCAAATTTAGAAGCATCGCTGAAACCATGTAATTCAGCAATTGAAACGTCATGCCCAAGAAATACCCAACGAAGTATCAGTACTTTCGAGGCTAGAGGTAATTCCTCCTCAAATTGTTTCCATTTAATAACTACATCAGGAGGTAGATCGTCATCCCATGATACTTTAATGAGCCATAAAGATTTAAACAACATTTTTGCAGTAATGACTATAGGCAAAAGCCACCCAAGGGGGTCAAATAACTTTCCAACTGAAGATAAAATTTGTCTTTTTGTAATTCTTTCAAAAGCCACTCAACAAATCTTTAGAATTACTAGACCACTTACCAAGTGACATTCCTCCAGATTTAGTTAACTGAATCATTTGATATATTTTCTTGAAAGCAATAAGTTTATTTTTACCACAATAAAAACGTCATCGACGTATGTTTCGTTTTCTAATATTGAAGCTCCTAGAGGAAAATGTACCCTTTCATCTTGGGCAACCTGACGCATAACGCAGTTCGCGAGAAACGGGGAAATAGCCATCCCGTAAGTTACGGTATTCAGTTCAAAACTTTTAATTTATCTTGAAAGTTTTCTCGACAAAAAATAGACTAATATTTTCAATCTTCTAGTGCTACAAGAATTTGTCGAAACATCCGTTTATTGTCAGCAGCTAAGACTTACTGAAATAAACGTCAACGCAAAATAATGGCAATTATATCATTTTGCAATTTTTGTCCAATATATAAACAATCGCCACGCGATTTCTTTTAGGATGTAGTACTAGACACGTTAAAAACAACTTGTATTTCAGTTGTACTCCTTTCTTCCCTTATAACTGGGTGATGTGGAATGAATACCCGAAGAGATTGATCATCTTCTGATAAGATTTCAGACTTGTGACCCGCATAACTATAATATAAAGTATAATCTAAAGTTAGAATAATCTTTTTTGATCGAACGATTTTGCTCCAATTTCTTCTCAAGAGGTTGAAAGGCTGATAAAGCTATTTTCTTTCAATCACCAGCTTCTGATGTAGGCGTTTTAAATGGAAGCTTGACTTCATAGCGACCGTCAGAATTACGAGTGTGAGTGGAAGCAAAACGCGATTCGCACTCAATATCTTCAGTTGATAATATATTTTCTTTCGAAACACCTTCTAACTGTCAAAAATTTTGCAAAGTTTCGTTAATCAGTGCAGTTGAGTTATGATGTACTTTAATAGTAATTGTGGGTTCGGATTGTCGCAAGCGTCCGGTCATTACCCAACCAAATATCGTTTCTTAAACGAACAAAGAACTCAAAGGTACTTTACCAAGTCCTTCTTTCAAAAGTAGTCCGTATACATCAGCTCCTAATCGATATTTTCATTCGCATTTGGACAAGGACCAGCCATCTCAAGGTCGCGAAATGGTGTTGGCAAATCTTCAACAATAAATGACGGCGACGCGTAAGTAGTTATTCATGAAAGCACAAAAGCATGCATAAAAATACTAATCTCCGTGAGTTCAGTTGACTGTAGATTAGAGGAAACCGAAGAAAAATCGATCCAACCGTTGCACAGCCAAAAACATCAACCAAAACATCTACACGTTCGCATCTCAAGCGCAATAATTGCATTAAAGTTTCAGAAATAAATGAGGATTGCGAACATTGATCCAATAATGCACGAGCAAATACTCTTCGTCCATTTGGAGCCGCCACAACAACGCGTAGGTTCACATTTCTTATCATCATTGCTTTGATTTGAATTTTCAGACTCATCAACACTCTTTTTATTTTTACTGTAGTTAGTATTTTGACGATGCAACAAACCGTTATGCTTTCCACGAGAATGAAAGCAAGTTCTTTCACTCTTACCATCTTTCTGGTAATGTTTACCCAAACACTTTAAACAACGAGCGCTTTTACGAATATAAGATTCGCGTTCATCGTCTGTCAGACCTTCAAATTGACCGCAATCTGTAAGTTTATGTACGTCTTTACAGTGAAAACAAACTAATTTTTTATTCTCTTCTGATTCTACAGGAAGACCTAGATTCGCAAGCGCTAATGTGACATTAAGAGCTGCATCACGCTTCTTTTTCAAATTAACCAAAACATCAGACGTTGTTTCCGGTAGATCGTAGAACAGTTTCAAGTAAGCATTAATTAGACTTATATTATTATCATAACGAACTTTTAAAGCATTCCACGCATTTTCAAAATTACCAACGGTAATAGATTGATTTTTTACAATAGTTTACACTTAATGGTATAATAATAATAATAAAATAATAAACGCTGCGTATTATGAAGAATATCATTTTGAATGACTAAAGAATCAAAAGGATCGCGAAATTCTAACCAGTCGATACATTTGCCAGAAAATTCTGGTATCAAGATTCGGGGAAGTTTCAACACAGAAGAATTTTCTACTTTAACTTGCCTTTCAGGTTGCTGAAAATCTGAACTTCCGGGAAGACTTTCCAAGATGAAATCTGTGCAATCTTAGTAGGCTTATTCCACTTCAAATCTCTTAAGATCATAGACATCTCCATGTCCATCTTCGTTGACATCTTCTCGTAATGAATTTGCCCTCAAAAAGGCGTTGCATTGTCGACATATATCCCACATCATTCCAAGATTTTCCACTCTCGATCTCAGATACTGAGAAGAAGGGTTCTCCTTTGCTCTTACTCTTTCTATACCAATAAAGAACTCATTAAAAAGTGTTTTCTGTCCCTTAAAAACTTGAAGGTAAGACATTTCAGGGGAACCCATTATTGAATTGTAATGAGCCCTGGCCACCATTTCAAGATGCACTACAAATGCCTGCAGATAAAGTACTGCTTAGAACCTAAGTCTGAGATAGCATGTGAAAAAGTTACTTTCGAGAAAAAACAACAAGTCTGTTCAGTGACGAAAAGTGCGACGATGAGAATTTCGTCGCAAATACGTTTCTCAAGATGATGCAACTACATCTGACTAATCACACGCACAAAGAAGCTCTGGCTTTTCCTTTTCAAAGGCGGAAATTTTCCCTTCCTCATCTCTATCCGGCTCGAAGGACCTTATTTGAAACTTGATAAATTCAATTTATGAAATTTCGAGAACCGAGTACACATACATCAAGAATGCCGAATAGGCAAAATGAACAAAAAAAAATGGGGAGCTTCAAGCTCCATATTCTTCGGCGACATGGTGCGTACCATTTCGAGGCTTTTCTATTCGAGGGGGAAATCGAACACAGAGTCGATCCCTCGTGAGTATCATAGTAACCTTATCCCAAGGAACACCATGAAGGTGATAACCGTGGAAACAAACAAAGACCATGGGCACATTTTCATAGAAGATAATCCCTACATTCCGAATTCCATTTACCACATTGTTAACTCACAAGTTAAAATTCCCGTTAGTAACGAAACCGAAACGGACTTGAGATTGAGTGACGAAGAGATAAACTATAAGATATAAATGTTGTCCCAGAAGCAGAGGAGTGTATAGCTTACATTACATTAAACGAATTGAATGCTAGATTAAAATTATTGGACGGAAATTTGAGGCTTGAACATATCGAGGATGCCCATAAAATTCAGATACGAAAGATAGCTATCTCTTATTATGACATTTTCACACTACAAGGAGATCCACTACCTTGTACAAGTCTAGCGTCACATAAGATCGTCGTGAAGGACGAAATGAACATTAACATACGTTAACCTTGACATCCGAAATGCCACAAGAAAGAAATTTGAAATCAAGTAAATGAAATTTCAACTAAAAGGACTATAAAAGCGTCGGTCTCACCATTCAACTTGCGCACTTTTGGTAGTCCCGAATGAACGCGATGCTTCTGGAAAACCGAAGTGGAGGCTTGTCATTGACTTCAGGATGTTGAACGAGAAAACCGATCAAGACGCCTATCTACTTCCGGTAATAAACGAAATCCTTGACCATCTAGGAAAAGAAAAATTCTTTTCGGCCTTCAATTCAAGCTCAGAGTTGTACCAAATTTCCAGGAATGAGGAATCTAAAAAACAGATATACCGCGTTTTCTACACCTGAAGGACATTTTCATCAAAACCGCATGCCCTTCGGGCTAAAAAAACGCTCCAGCAGTTTTGAGCCAACAAGGAGTCGATAACACTGTATACCAACTGGAAAAAGAACCGTCTGCCTAATAAATTAAAAATCAAACATGGCAAAGAAAAAGGGTGGAAACTATGGAGTCTCCCTCAATTAACATCACTGAACGAGTACGCATCGAACATATGTTGAATTTTCTACTACATATCAAACTCACAGAACATATATTTTTTCTGTGTGAGTGACTTGATAAACAATTGAGCGAAGGAGATAAACAAGATTTATTGAGGGAGGCACACGGAAATGTGGCCACTGGTCACTTCGGCGAAAACAAGTCTATCAAGAGATTGCGAGAACAAAACTCGCGGGAAAATATGGGGAAAGTCGCAATCGACTTCGTTAAAAAATGTGAACGCAAAAAACTAATACAAACTTGTCCCAAGGTTGGAGCAGTCATCCCGGAAATGCCGACGCAGCCAAATGACAAGATCGCAATGGACTCATGAAGTATATAACTCTTATAGCACTAAGTGACACGACGAGCGCAAGCATACTAACTAACCTGCTAAATCACTACATTTTGATCTTTTCTTCTCCAAAGCACATCTTAACTGACCAACGTGCTAACTTTGTATTGAAATTGGTTCAAAAATGTAAAAACCTCTTTCGAATCAAGCACATTAAAACAACTGCAGTCTATTCAGAAAGTAATGGAGCATTTGAGAGAACCCACGGAGCAATTAAAAGTTCGTGAAAAACGTATATAGCCCATAACCAGACGAAATGGGACCAAAGCTTGAATCCCATATGCTCAGAATTCAATACAGCAGTTCGAGAAAGCACAGAATAAACGTCGTATGGAATGACTTTCGAAAGAAGAACCAATTTACCTCGAACTTTAGCAACAACCACATCATTAACCCGTCAAGAATTATTAGACATTTGGCAAAAAAGACATGAGAAATATTTGGAATAGGGAAGGGCTGAGATTCAAAAAACACAGGCACGATTAAAAAGGCAGCAAGATGCTCAATCGGTTCATTTTATGATTTTTAGAATGCATTCGGCTTGAATACTGCTGTCACTTGTCTCCATTACATCTGCTACCGTTACCTTCAATTCACGCGATGGCTCCACTATATTCACTGAAGACCCTGGTACAGCGAAAATCTATCATACTACTTGGTGACTCATTTCATCCATCGACACGCACAATATTAAAAAGATACGAACAAATTAATCTTTTATATAAATCCGTCTCCGAACGATGTAATCCATGCTTGGAACAATATAAATTAGAAACCTCAAGCTTCAGAATTTAACTGTTAAATTCTCGAAGATTGTTACTAAATCAGCTGATAGAAAAGAACAGGTACAAAAGGGGAAATTTTAATTTCGTGGGAAGCATCTCCAAAACGCTTTTCGGAACACTATTCGAAAGTGATTTAAACTATATCAACCACGAAATTGACCAACTATATTCTGAAAACAAAATTTAAAAAATGTCACTCTACAATCATAACATTCATAACTTTCTGAGAAGTGACAACAACTGCAATTTTTTTCAATTTTAAAAGTATCTGCATCTTTTCCGAATCAACTTCAAATGCGCTGATCCAAACCAGAAAAATTTTCTACATATCTTGAAAATTGACCAAGATATGTAGGTCATAACACTTTGCAAAGTGAAGACCACAAAAAATTTTTTTTTTTAATTTTTGACGATGATGGACTTTTCATACAGGATTTGAAATGCACTTATGTGCGCCACCTTCAGAATTAACAAAAAACCATAATCAACACTTTTATTACCACTTATCATCGATCCACCCCACGCTGATAGCACCAAATGACTACTTTGCAATATCAAAGTCGACAATGAGCTTTTCGTATAGGATTTCAAATGCTCTCATATGCTCCACAAAAGTTTTGTGCATATCTTGAAAATTGCCCAAGACCTGGTGATCATAATACTTTGCAAAGGAACCATCGTTCAGAATTGATCGAGAGCCTTGTAAATGTAGAAGAGATGTCCTGTTCATCGGTCCTGACGAACCCTTCAGGTTAAGAATGAGTCACTGGGGCATTTTTGAAGTTGGAACTTCGAAAAACCGCTTTGCGAGAAAAACTCGAATATCTCCTAAACTAGAATCAGCCATGAGGGCCCTTTTCATGCGGTCGCCCACATTTAAGATCCTAAGTATTTAATTCTCTCAAGAATTAAATTGAAATGAATCATGTATTCGAATCTATCCTCTGCTATCCATGTCAATCCATTTCTATGTCTTCTTTGAACCTTAATATTTTCAAACAAAGTCACTTGGTGCTATCAGTTTGAGGTGGATCGATGATGAGTGGTAATGAGTGGGTTGATTATCGCTCTTTGCAAATTTGGAAGGTGGCGCATATATGAGCGCATTCAAAGTCCTTTTCAAAAAGCGAAATGAAGTAAATTGAAGTCATTTTTTGTTTGTACTGTCCAAAAAGTTCAAGTCAGTTGAAGTCGGAACAAAAAATTTAGAAAAATTTTAATATTTTTTCTGCTGAGAAAAAAATATTTTTAAGTATATGAAATAAGTGAATATCCGATGTTTTTAAACGAACTATGAGCTATTTTCTTCATTTTTTAATGATAAATAAAACCAAAAATAAAATTATTCTAGTATGTAACGTTCTTGTAACATGATGCAAAACATACGCTTATATTTTTGATCGCAGCATATAGTGATAAGCGACACCTAAACCATACAAGCGATTCATAGATGACATGTTTATAGATTTTAGAAGGATGAATGTGAATATGTCCCTCCAAATACACTAACTGAATTCTAATTTGTGTTCATTTTCTGAATATATAGGAGTAGTGGAAGAGTGGCACGACTAATGGGTTGCGCCACATTTTGCCGATTTTTAGGAGAGGCAAAAGAGGTTACATAAGATCTCAGTATCATTTGAAGAAAAAAACCTCACTCCCGAGATAATACAATTCTGAATCAAGGCGAAAAGAATTTGATTTTAAAAAATCAGCCAGTCCTCACATCCCTACCCTTGCATACATCTTTTGTTTCCTTTACATTAGCGTTTCACCGCGTAAATTCCCCAGGAGTTGCATGCCAACTGTGTTTATTTTACAAATAGCCTTTCCTCACATAGAAGATTTATCTATACTATTATTATTATATCATTAGGCCAAATCTCTTTCTGGGGGAAGCGTAACTCGTTCGATTCTAGCCTTCATTATACAATAGGTGATCAAGGAGTTTATCTGGTAAGGATGAGTGAGGGATGTTTAGGAGAAGGGATAGATCCTCAGGGATGTCCAGAAAGTATGAGTACTCGATTTTTCTAATTTAAAAAAATGTATTTTAAAAAAAAAATTACATTGTCTTGTTCGTTTACCGAATGAATCCAAAAGTGCCTCGGTGGCCAAAGCTGGGTGTGGACGAGCGTTGTCATACAAGCAGACTCCCTTCATCTCCCTGAGCCAGAAATTCGATCAAAATGATCCCTTTTCGATCCCAAAACACAGAAGCCATGATTTTTCTGCTTGAAATTGAAGTTTTGAATTTTTTCGCGAATGGGAAACTGGTTTGATGCCACTGTGACGACTGTCTTTATGCCTCTAGAGTGTAATAAGTTACCCAGGTTTCACCTCCTGTAACAATAGAATTCAGAAAATCCTCACCTTCTAGTTCAAACCGCTCAAGAAACTCGCGAGCGCTAGCGACCCGATTCGCTCTGGGATGCTCTGTCAGTTGTTTTGGGACCAACCTGGCGCACAATTTTTGGTATCACAGCGTTTGTGTGATTGTGTGGTGTAAGAGACTTCTGGTGAGTTGTGGATTCCTCGCGAAAAGTTCATCTACTGTCAATCGGCGGTCTTCACGAACAAATACCTCAATTTTTTGCACCAACTCATCGGTCAAAATGGAAGGTCTTCCACTCCTCTGATCGTCATGAACATTTGTTTTGCATTCTTTAAATACTCGAAACCACTTAAAAACGTTCGTTCGATTCATAACACCTTCACCATAAACAGCTTGGATTCGTTGAAAAATTTCATCAGGTGTTTTTCCTTCTGCGTGAAGGAACTGGATGACACTGCGCACTGAGCACTTGGCGGGATTTCTTATCGACATGTTTCACGCAAACTGACACTACGGTGTTAGTTTTTGTACTACCGAGGTCCCTCTGTACTTGTTGTGCTCAGGCAAACACTCTCTACCACTCAGTGTTGCCGAACTTGGTGAAAAAAATTCCCACAGTCCAAAATTGCAATAATACTCTTACAATGTCTCTAGCAATCGTCTCCGGTAAAGAGCTTCACAAAGCCATAGTACATGAGTACATTACCATTCACTTTATCTAAATTCACTACTTGCTTCGTTAAACGTTCTTCATCCATTTTTGAAACATGACCAAATCGTCTTAACCAATTTCTCTGACTCTTGTCAAGGAGTGTTTCTCCTACACCACATTCTTCGAGACCTCACTCATTACTGATATTGTCAGTAATGACAATGTCTTCGGTTCCCTACGACTCACCTTCGAGTTCGTGCTACAGCTTTTCACACGTGAGGTGATTGTCACCTTCGCGCACTTGTATCGAAAAATACCATCATTTAGAAGGCTAAAAACGCAATTTTTTATGTAATTTACCATTTTCAGATTGACTTAACTTCTATTGCCCTCAACGAAAAAGTGAATATTGAACGCGAATGTATCGACCTTGTACGAAAAAGCTTGATGTGCCTTTTTAATTTCTGAGGTACAATGGATGTTTGAAATTTCGGATAGATTTTCAAGGCTTTTATCGTTTATGTAAAAAAATATTACTCTTAGAGAAAAATATTCTGCAGAAAAATGAAAGCTTTCATGAGAATACATCTATTTTGTATGGAGCTTTTTTTGTGAAACCATTATTTTTCAATAAAACCAACTTTAAATGAAATCAAATTAATTTTTGTGCTTTTATTCAAAAGATAACTATAAAATGAATAGTATTCGTCTCTGAGAAAACTATTGTACACAAAAAATGTAGGTTTCAATAAATTAAACGTTTGTTTCTGTGGGACATTTCTTCATGTTTTCATTATTTTAGGAGTTAGAAAAATACCTTACACTTTGTCTCCTTCAATGAGAGAAGTGTTGGTTTTTTACCATGATATATATCTTCTTTAATTGTTGATTTCCAGTGTTTCTTGCAGTTTTGTATGAAAAAAAAATTAGAAAAAGATTTTCAGTTCTAAGTAAACAAAAAGTTTATCATTTCATCTCAATCAATGTAATTCGTGCTAGTTAAAAAATCAGAATTTGTGGGTCTTCACGACTATAGCCATCTAAAATTTGCTTCAAAAAGATTAATATTGCAGTTTTTTATAAGGATCTCCAAAATCGTAAGAAATACGGAAAAACGGACAACATTTTCGGAATTTTCGCCAAACAAGTGTGATAGTAACAACAAATGGAATAAAATGGATTCAGTCAATATGCATATTGTATAATTAATTTCAATGAATTTACAACATTGTTTGAACATAAATAAGAATTAGCTTTTATAACGGTATAAGGATAGCCCTTTTGGCCAGGGCAGGTAGGTATTGGAAACCTTTTTTCTGGTTCAAAAGATAAATAAAGTCTGGTTCCGTCTCATAAGCCAGACTTTTAAAACGTCTTCAGCAAGTCTTGGAGATATCTTGATTGCCTGTCATTAAGACAAAATCCAAGACGAAATATTTTTACACAGGTTGGCTAGGCAATAGGCTAGTTCAACAAACAGTTCCGTATTCATTATGCAAAAATCCATGGAAAACGCTTATTTATTTTCAAAAATATAAGGGTTGATGTATTCAACCCCTAATTCGGGCTGTACTCATTGAACACTCGAGTGGGCCGAAAAAAAACTTTTTTTTAGTAGCGGATTCTAATGGTGGATAGAAGTTGTATTTTCTTAACAGTAAAAAGCCCTCCAAATTTTAGTTCGATCAGATAATATCTTCTATTGTATGTATTCTTTTATAT
>JAUMHM010000001.1:9932222-9952795 GCA_032362435.1 Melikaiella ostensackeni | reverse complement strand
TGAACAAGTGATGGTCCAGAGGTCGGACTCCTCAGAGAGATCCTCACGAAGGACATCATCCATCTCAGCCAGATCTTTGGGTCAATAAAAAAACGATGTCTTTCAAAAAACCAGCAAAGATGTCATTTAATAAGTAGAATTATGTCAGTTCGCTCGCGAAGTGCGCATGTGTAGTTTTCAGCGGTCTAACATTTACCACATTGCGCCTGTTTCACATGCATGAAAAGTTGCGTTTTCAAGGGGGTTTGGAGAAAAAATGGTTTACTGCTCTAACGAAACATCCACTGCGGTCAGCGGTACTTGCAGTATTAAAATGATATATTTCTTAAAGATTGAAATGTAATTTACTTTCTTATGAAAATTTTTTGTGTCCTGTACAACAGAAAGAAGAAAGAGGGAGAAAAAGAAAGAGTCAATCAAACCAACCTTTCACTGTTTCTTTTCTCCGTCTTTTTTGTACTACTAAGAACCAACATGTTTCGAAGCTAATTTATACTTCCTCATCAGGCGTAATTTATAGGAAAACACTAGGTACAAATAATGAAGATATCATTAGATTAGAAAACCATTATTACCTGAAAATAAAGCAAAGTTAATAAGTACGAATTGTTATTTTGGTACATTTTTCATTCCTCAATTGAAAATGATTTTCAGATAGGTGAATATTCTGAATAAAAACTAAAGTCAATTATTTCATTCTTTAATTGAAAATTGATTTGCAAATAGGCGAAATTCTGACCAAAACTACAGTCAATGTATCCAGTTAATGACTCCAACCCAAATTTTGTTGTATCTAGAAAGTTCTCTTTTTAAATTATAGGTTTGTAACCTTCTGTCTTTATGAATAACATATGAACTCTCTCTTTTTTTATTTCCCTCATGAAACATAATTTTAAGATCATCCCAATTAAAGTCATGACCATGCGTGAGTATAAGTTTTGTAAGGATTGAATAATATCCTGCACTACAATGAAAATTATTTGTATGTTTCTGTTTTCTTGTTCTGAGTGACGATTTAGTGTCTATCCAGAAAAAATTGTTTTACGGTGCCAATCATTGATAATATAATTTTCATCAAGACTGAGCCTATAAGAGTTCCAAATTGTTTATGAAAAGTACCATTGAATTTAAAATAAAAGAAACTGAAAACATATTCAATAACATCAAGAAATTGTTTTTTCAAAATCTTAGTATGAAGTTTGATTATGCCCCATTTTTTTCTGTGACTAGTTCAACTCTTCCTTATGAAGTGTTATGAATTATGGCTATCACGTCAAGAGAAGGAAAAATGTGATCTATTGGTATTTTAACATTTTCAATTATTTTGGAAAAGCAGCAGTGTTTTTTATTCATCTTTCCGAAAGGGTTACTGATTCTTTGATAATTTTGCTAAGGAGTTATTCTTATTTTATTGCGGGTGAACCTACTATCGAAATAACTTTGACTGTTCGTGAAGAGAAACCTACTTTATGAGCTTTAACCAGGCCATGGGACAAAGATAGAGTAGTATGAATCGTATCAATATCACACCTTTCAATATTATTTCCCTAGATTTTTGAATCCCTAATCTCTCTAGAATTTTAGGTGTACCTTTTTGGAGAATTCATTTAGGATCATTTGAAATAATTGTAAAACTATCTTTATCATTCAAAATATGCATCATTTTTTGTTTATAAAAATTTTTTAATATCGCAGATCATGACTGTAATTGGGATGATGTTGAAATTTTGTATCATGAGAGATATAAAAAAAAAAAGAGAGAGTTCATGGAAATGTTATTCATACAGAGAGAAGGTAACAAAGCTATCAATTTAACAAGAGATCTTCGGAGAAACAACAAAATTTGGGTTGAAGTCATTAATTGGATACATTGACTGTAGTTTTGGTCAGAATTTAGCCTATGTGCGAATCAATTTTCAATCAAAGAATAAAATAACTGACTTGAGTTTATATTCAGAATGTTTGCCTATGTGAAAATCATATTCAATCTAAAAGTGAAATATGTACGAAAATAACAGTAAGTATTAATTATCTCTGTTTTATTTTCAGGTGATAATGGTTCTCTAATCGCATAATGTTTCCAATATTTGTACCTGTTGTTTTCCAATAAATTACCCCTAATGAGGAAGTCTAAATTTTGTCTTAGAAACATGTTGGTCCCCAGTGGTATAAAAAAGACGGAGAAAAGAAAAAAGAGTGAGAAGTTGGTTTGGTTGACCCTTTTACTTTCTCCCTCTTTTTTCATTTTGTTGTACATTTATTGTACATATGTCTCTAATGAGTCGTGAAACTAGGGTGGTTTCGAAGTCTTTTTTTGATTTGTGAACTTTTAGGGTGTTCTTTTTTAGTATATAAACAATTTTTACAAGAAAGTAAATTTCATTTCGATCTTTAAGAAATTTTGGAAGAGAAACATTAAGCAGAGATTTGTCCCAATCTGCAGGGTTGTCTGTGAATACTATAAAGATTTCTTTGAATTGAGTTATTAATGATTACCTCAATTTACCAAAAGATATCTTACTTATTTAAGTAGTATACAAATTTCAGGAAGATATCAATTTCTAGAAATATTGTTATTGTATTGGATTATTACCTTTTTTCTTTTGAAAAATGGAATGATCAGAATAGATTGGTTCTAGATTAAGCTAAAAAATAATATAATCTTTTGTCTGAAAAATCGTATTTTCAATACTTCAGAAACAGATTAGTAGTGTCCAGACAATTACGGTCAATTACTGTGCCTGTAATCAGCGTCGAAGAGTGTCAACAATTTTACCATAACGTAAGGTTGATCACAAATGAAGATATTTGTACTCTTGATAGAAAGGGAGAAAAATACGGAAGCATCGGAGATGCTGGTGGTCCTTTGGTTGTTGCTGGTAAACTGGTTGGTGTTTATTCTTGGAGTGGAGATAAACCTCCTCAAGAAAATCCTGATGTTTTTATGAATTTGCTTTATCCTTTGTATAAAAACTGGATCCTTGTAAACATTCGGCTTAATCACGGATGGTTTTGAACTAAATCAGCTTAATCATATAACATAATTATTATAATGTGATAATTTTGATCAAATAAATGCCTCAGTCTTTGATATTTTTTTATTTCCGGTATTTGTAGTTTTTTAATGTATTAGGGCCGGATTCCAAAATTGTTTTCTAACTTAATAATGGTATTGACTTAATTTTTGAATTTCTTCGACTGTTTCGTTCTTTTTGTAATAGTTGAACATGATGCAAAATGGCAAGTTCAACATTTCAAACTTCTTATTGAGATTCCTTTTCAAATGTTGAACGATTTTATAAAGAATCGCTCAAAATTAAGAACTAAAAAGAAATTGAAATGTTAAAAATTGAACGCTCAGCTATTAGTTGATTAATCCACTGCAGTTTGTGCTGTTCTTGAACCATTAAATCAAAAAATCTGTTTTCATATTATTTTTGTTCTTTGAAATGATTAAAAAGACCTAGTGGGGAAGAAAACGTTCAACATTTACATTGCTTTAGCACAGTTTCATGTGCATTTGTAACGTTTTGAAACGTTTACTGTAAATTTAAATATAAATGTAAACAAAAGTTATAATGTAGTTGATATAATAAGATTTTCAAATATATTTGATAATGTTGACAAATAAAATAATTAGACTTAATTTCTTTTATTACCAATGTTCTATTTCACCGTATGCATTTCTTTGGATCTGATTCATTCCTAAGAAATTATCAGGGTGTCCACTTGAACGGGAAACCGGGGAAATCGGGAAATGACCGGAAATTTGATTTAATGACCGGAATTTTTTTTTAATTGTATTAAATGCATATTAAAAGTGTTTTGATGTGTTTACTGTTATTACGAATTTTTTCGGCCACGAAATGTCACAAAGCGTTGAAGTGATTAATACAAATTTCCAAAGATTTAGCTTGTAACAGACATTTTTTTTTTACCCACCTAGTGTTTACATATTTAGTGTATTTTCCTTATATTACTTTCCATAAAAAATATAATTTCCGACTGCTTGTGGCAAGTACAAGATGTATTAAAAATCAACATAAACATTATTTTGCTGAATTGGGTTAAAATAGTTACACTAACTTTGAAGCGAATATTAGACTTAAAAATGAACTATTGCACTTTTATCAGTTTGTAATTAATTGAATGATTAATTGACCGGAAAGAATAAAAAATTGATCGGGAGGAAACCGAAAAATGACCGGGAAATTAATAAGCATCCCACGGGCAGAAACCCTGGAAATTTATCTTTTATGACACGCTTGCACTGTGTGAATTGTGTATATAAATGTTTTTGTTTATCCATTCTTCGTATTGAAATATGTTTATATAATCATCAGGTGAGGATGCGTTTAGGTCATCCTCAAGATATGAGGCGATTCCCATGATGTGACTGCGATATTGCGGCGTCTCTCATTCGGAAATATTTGAAATCTACAAAAAATTAGCGAGATGGCGGCGAGTCACATTTGCGGCAAGTCACATTGCAGCATCTTTCATCTGGAAAAATTTGGAATAAAAAAAGAATTAACAAAAATTCCAGAAGATACGCCTGTGATTGGTCACGTAAACAATGTAGGTCACACCCCTACTCCTTTCCAACGTGGCCTGGGGGGAAGGAGACACCGCTGTGATTGGACATAGAAATAATTCTAGTCGAACCACTAATTTTTGCTAATTTTCTGTGGACTTCAGATTTTTCCTAATGAGAGATGCAGCCATGTGACTTGCCGTGGATGTGACTTGCCGCAATTTTGCCAATTTTTTGAGAATTTAAAATTTTTGCGAATAAAAGATGCCGCAATGTGACCTGCCGCAAACGCGAATCGCTTAAATTCTACCAATTTGTGATGGACTTCAAGTTTTTCCGAATGAGAGATGCCGTAATGTGACTTGCTGCCAATGTAACTCGCATTGTTGACGGAATACGGGTGCTATCTGACGCCAGGAGGAGAATACAGAAGAGGAAGCGATGGGTAAGGAAGAATCAACTGTTTCTCGTTGACCCATCGCGCCTCTTCAGCTATTCCCCTATTTCTGTCAATAATCCGCCTACGTGCGAGTAGGTAGAGACTTTTTGGAGAAAGATTTACGAAGTTCAACACCGATCTTCATGCAATGGGCTGAAGACATTGAGAACATAATGCGTTTCATGAAGCTGTACAACAACCTCATAACTTCCGAAGAACAATGTCCACCAATCACTGCCAAACGGGTGAAGAAAGCTGTGAGGGGCACGAAGATCTTCTGCGCTGACGGACTGGATGGTATCAAGAACTTCTGGTGGAAGACGTTTACTTCTACACATCAACACCTGACCCGGATCTACACCTCATATTTAAAGTCGGGGACGTCCATTCCGCAGTAGCTGATATGAGGACGCACTATACTCCTACCGAAGAAAGGCGACTTGTCCAGCCCAAGAAACTATTCTTGTTATTGGTGCTCTTGGAGGTGCGAAACCATCACTGGTTGGTAACCTCGAAGCCATACCCACGTGCCAGAAAAATGCCAAGGCACTTGCGAAATGGTCCTACCATCGGCACTCATCGCATTGCAAAGAATAAGTTTCTTCCAATAATTGCTGCTTTTCGGAATCAACCTTCTTAAAACATTAAAGTTGACCTAGGTGTTCTAATGAAAAAAGCACTGATTTAACAACCGAAATAATGGGGGAATATAAGTAAGAATGAAGCTATCAAGCAAACAGCCGAGATTATAACAAGTATAATATCAATTGCTCTTCAAAGTGGCAGCCCTCAATAATAAAACTCCTGAAATCATTTTTTGGAACGCTCAAGGAAAACTTAAGAAAAAACACAAATTAGCCACCTACCCCTATAAAAGCAACATTGCAATTTGTCTGCTCAGAAAAACTCTACTCCGCGAATCACTACAAGTTGAACTACGCGGTTATGAAATATATAGAGACGCCACTGACAGAAGAACAGCAATTTTAATTTAACAAAATATAAAACACTACGAATTAATAATTTCCAAACATGCTTCCTTCGAAACCACTCCTGTAGAAAACAGAATACACGGGAATCCATATGCAATCGCCCATCTTTACCAGACCCCCTCCCGCGATTTTATTGAAAATGACTACAGAAAAATTTTCAAACTCGCACCCTCGGTTATTGCTGCAGGTGACTTGAATGCCAAAAATCTAGCTTGGAATGGTAAAACGACGGAACAGATTAAGAAAACAACTTTTCGAGTTTATAATTGACTAGAATGTGTCTGTATTCGAACCAGATTTGTATACCTCCTTCCCCTGCAATACCAAACATAAATCGAACCTCATTGACTTTACAATAATCAAAAATAACTACTTCAACCACGATACTATTACTGTAAACGAACTAAAGTCTGACCATCGACCAATTCTTCTTAGTCTCTGCACTAACTGTGAAAAATCTCTGGATGTATCCCACTACAATTTTGCAAAAGCGAATTGGCAGACATTCACCACGACTTCAGAATCTCAATTAATTTTTGAACTCACACTTCTAAGCATTACCCACATAGACGAAGCCATTACTAATCTCACATATAGCGTAAAAACCTCTATTCGCATTGCGGTCCCTCAGACTACGTTCAATAAGTACGACTCGATAAGTATGATAAATTATCTTTGATAAACAATCGCGGTCAAAACTCAAGAACACAGATGCAGTAATTGGAACACAGTAGTCAGAAACTTAAGATCAAGGATAACTCCATCTGGCGCATGACAAAGGCCTTCACTAAACCACAAACTAATATCCCCCCTCTTGAGAAACCCGATCAAACCTTTGCACTTTCCCTTAGTGATGAAGCCGATCTCCTATCAGAAAACTACAAAAGTAATTTTTCACCGCATGACGAACCATCAGACCCGCAACACATCACCGAATGTGAAAAAATTGGCTCCGAGTATCTCAAAATCCCAAGTACCGATAATTTCAAAAAAATAACCCAAAAAGAACTAACAAGCGAATTGAAACTACTAAAAATAACAAAGCACTCGGCGCTGATTCAATTTAAGATTAAGTTCTCAAAATACTTCCTATCTCGTGCCTCACTCTCCTTGCCATTATCTTCAATGCTTGTATTCAACTAAGCTACTTTCCTGACTCTTTGAAAACAGCTCAAATTTTAGTTTTTCAGAAAAGGGCAAGGATCTGTATCATCCAACCAGCTACAGGCCCATTAGTCTTCTGAATATAATGAGCAAAATTTTTGAGAAGATAATACACACTCGCGTAAACTATCACCTCGAGGAAAACAGCATCCTTAAAGCACAATAATACGGTTTTAGAAAAGGTCACTCTACGCAGTACATGATGCTCAAGCTCACTGAGGTCATTAGCTTAGATTTCGATCGAGGCTGCTCAGAAAACTAATAAATTACAATTTCCCAAAAGGGTTTACTCACTTTATACACTCTTATCTTACCAACAGAAAATTTTCAGGCAAAATGAATCAGACACTCTCAGGAGAGAAACTTATCCGAGCGGGTGTGCCCCGTGGCAGCATTCTAGGCCCGGTATTCTTTATTATCTACGTAAATGACATTCCTGAGGTCCCCGAAGTTTCAACTGGATTGTATGCAGATGACACCGCACTATTTACTTCCTCCTGATCAGTCCCAAGAATCTTAAAACTAATAAATAAAGCAACTTATTATGGACTTCAAGTTTTTCCGAATGAGAGATGCCGTAATGTGACTTGCTGCCAATGTAACTCTCATTGTTGACGGAATACGGGTGCTATCTGACGCCAGGAGGAGAATACAGGAGAGGGAGCGATGAGTAAGGAAGAATCACAACACTACCATAACCTACTTCTTTTTTTGTTGTCAAGTTGAAGGTCAGATTTAAGCTTTGTAGTAGATAAATGGAGTAGCGGTAGAGTAAGCTCGCGGCTTGAGTGGTTGTTCAAATTGTCAAGATATAGACTATTCTGGACATACAAGCCACAGTTTTTAAGAAACTGTGTGATTAACTGAGTAGGATGGCTCTTTGGGTTACACAAAAAAGTCTTCACGCAAAAAGAAGGATACCTTTTAGATTTAGTGAGCGATTTCTCAAGTATTTTCCGTTGGTCTAGAAATCAAGGGCAAGCGCAGACGGCATGATTAATCTACTCCGTTTCATCTCCACAGTGACATGAGAAAGAGTCTGTAAAGTTAACTCTCGCTAGGCTATCTGCTAGGGCATAGTAATTACTTCTCGCGCGTGATATATTGACTATGTCACGTCTACGTAAATTGGCGTTGAAAAACAAAGGTTTAAAGGATCCAGTGAAGTTAAATTTGGAATAGTAAAGGCCAGCACTTTCATTTTTACTTTCATTCATTGGGAATATATTAAGGGTTTTTACTAATTAAGTTGAGATTAATTTAAAGCGGAAAAGTTTGTGTTAATCAAAAATCTGTATGGAGGGGCAAGTGATGCCGATTCCTGCATGTTGGGTTTCAGTTTTCTTTGAGCCGCCTGTAAAGAAGATGAATTCATCTCTATGGTTGCTGTCTATGAAGTTCCTATATTTGCAATTTTGATGAGGACTTTCTTGTAATTTTTGACCCAACTGAAGGTCAATGTTGGTAACTTCAAGTTGGAGAGTGTAATCAAGGAGATAATTTATAGGGGCGGAGGAGAAAAGAATGCGGGGGGATATTTTTTTAGGAAAACGAAAGCGTTGAGGAGTGGCAAAGCTTGGCGAAGATTGAGTTTGAGCTTTTTTTGTGTACGCTGGTCTAAGTGGTAGAGTAGCTGGAACAGAGGGTGGTTTTCAGTCGAAATGATTTTCAGGATGAATTTTCTGTTAAGGATTTTCATGCGAAAAAATAAAGGTGGTGTTTTCAGCTCCACAAACATTACTGATGAAAATTAATTCATTCTGAGCGATATCAAAAATGAATAAATCACTTTTGTGTGAATAAAAAACATACTTTACTAGAAGTAGCTTCTCGTTTAGAATGAGAGTCCAATGATCGGCCTGGGTATTGGATCACCTTTGTTCTTCACTTGCCCAAGCCATTCTATTACAGCAGCATCCAAAACCATATTATCACTTGTTTTCGACGATTTTTTCTATAAATATTCATAACTTTTAACATTATTCCTTAACTCAGATTCACCAGCTATTACACACTTGTACGTTTTTTCACAGATATCATATTTCTGTAAAATAGATTTTTCTGAGACATCCTAATCAGAACCCAACTAAAGCCTGGCTAAAGTACAAGAACGGGGCGTAACTAGACGTACATAGTTTTTCTAGACACAAGGTATGGAAAATCTTAACAGGGCAACAAAGGGCCCTAAATAGAACTTACTAGCTTAGTTGTTCTAGTGATTTTCTGACCACTGCCCTGATTGAAATGGTGACAAATGGGGTGATTTCTACAAGGGTATACTTTCACTTCTAAGAGGGTTAAAGTTGACAAGTGAATCAATTAAAAGTAATGCAAGATCATTTTAATGATAGATGGCGCCAAAATGTACTGCGTGGTATATGACCAAGAAATAGCACTTTTCAAACTATCCTCTGCAAGCTTCAGTCCAAACCGAAACATAGTTTGCGTTTGGCATACATATAAAATGAAAGTGTCAGTAGCTTTCGAAAAAATGGAGATAGAAGAGCTCCGTGTAGTGATGAAACATTTTTATTTAAAAATTTGGACGGCTGCGCAGATCAAAGCCGAGTTACACGGGCTTCAAGGGGAATCTGCTCATCCGCTGAAAACTGTTTATTTTAGAATAAACGAATTTAAACGTGGCCGAACCACAACTAAAGATGAAGCGTGCTCCAGACGCCCAATGGAGGTCACCACACCGGATATGGTTGAAAACTTCATCATATGGTTATGGAAGATCGCCGAATCAAGATGACTGAGACTTATAAGGCTACAAGCATATCTACTGAACAGGCCTTTAGCATCTTGCACAAAAAACTGCAGGTTAACAAGGTGTGTGCAAGGTGGGTGCCGGAATTGCTGACTCCCGATCGAAATCACAACCGAAAAGACGTTTCAGCGCGGTGTTTGGCAAAGTTTTATTGGAATCGACAGGACTTTTTGCGTCGATTTTTGACTGTAGACGAAATCTGAATCCACCACTACACACCTCAGATAAAGCAGCAGTCAAAGCAGCGGATACTGCCTGGTGAAAGTGCGCCAAACAAGGCGAAAACTGTTTTGTCAGTTGGGAAGGTGATGGCTACATTATTTTGGGATTCCCAAGGAATGATCCTCATTGTTTATTCGGAGAAGGGTAAGACTATAACAGGAAGGTGCTATACATCATTATTGGACCGGTTGAGAGCCAAGGGACAAAGAAAACGGCCACAATTGGCGCACAAAATAGTGCTGTTTTGTCACGACAACGCACCAGCTTGCACCTTCGGAATCGAAATGTCAAAAATACACGAACTGGGCTTCGAATTAATTCCTTATCTACCCTATTCTCCAGGAATGGCTCCTTGCGAGGTCTTTCTGTTCCCCAACTTAAAGATCTGGCACGGTGAGAAGAGATTCTCGTCTAATGAAGAAGTAATGAATGCCGTGAATGTGTATTTTGCAGACCTCGATAAATCTTACTTTTCTGTAGGGATACAAAATTATAATCTCGCTGGACTAAGTGCGTAGCCCTCTAAGGAGACTATGTTGTTAAATAAAGGCAAACTTAGAGAAAGAAGTTTTTACTTGTTTTTTTTTTACCAAACTTATAAAATGACCTCGTATTATGATCGTTACAATAATTTATTATTATTAATAAACCATTAAGCCAAATCCCTTTCGGGGTAAGCGCAACTCATGCGGTTTTAGCCTCGTTAAACTACCGGGAATCACGAAATTCAAATGGTATAAGTAAGGGATGTGTAGAAGGAAAGATAGGTTTCAGATCAATCTAAAAGTCGAATGTCGTTCATTCAAGCGACACACTCGTCCCACAACACCGCTTTGACACGGGTCGCTGATCAATCTCCTCAGCAATCACCCCAGACGAAGAGTTTTACAGAGTCATCATATATTACGATTCACACATAAACACTCAAGCTGACTGATAAACCCATAGGAAGATCAATACACTTCACCCTAACCACATCCACTAAGCAAAGCTCTTCCCGAGGGCCCATGAGTATCCTACATATTTCGTTTCAGGTGTCATTCCTCCTAATCAACACTTATCTTTCATACATTCCCGTCTTTGCGTACACCTTTTGCTTCTTTTACATCCATATACCTTTTCATGCAAGCTCTTGTATTTCTACGACTCTTTATATCTCTTCGATTTACAGTTTCATTCACACATTTCAAGGAGTCAAATGAAAATTGTTTTAGAAATTTTTGACCTGCAGAAGACCAGCATGATTGTAGAAATCTAACCGTGTATCTCCATTCTTGAACCTAGAAATTAAATTTCATAATAGAACCGAACAAGTTTCGTATTTCTAGCCTTCGGCTATCGAAAACTGTTCCACTTAAGAGTCAGATAAAAACTATTTCAAAGATTTTCAATTCGCGGAAGACCACCGTAATGGAAAAAAACTGAACGTGTATCTACGTTTTCAAACCTAGAAATTAAATTTCATCATAGAAACGAACAAGTTTCACATTTCTAGCCTTCATAAAATAGTTTCCGATGGCCGAAGGCTAGAATTGTGAAACTTGTCCGGTTCTATTATAAAATTTAATTTCAAAGTTCAAAAACGGAGATACACGGTTAGTTTTCACCAATTACGTTGGCCTTCCGCAAGTTGAAAATTTTATTTATAATTTTTATCTGACTCTTTGGGGGACTACTTTTCGATACCCGAAGGCTAGAAATGTTAAACTAGTTTGCTTTTTTGAAGGAAATTAACATCTTTTAAAAAAATCTTTTTTTTTTGCTTGCAAATAGTTTTTGACCATCTAGACTTCTTGAAAATGCATGGGAAATATTGCTGGATATATTTTTCCTTCTTGCAGAAAAAAAAATTTGGCAGTCTAGACGTCTGAAACTTCATCCCAATGTACTTTCGTAAGTTGTGAATTGGAAGATAACATTAAAAGATGTGATAGAATAATTTCGAGGTCTCTCAGTTCTGGATATAAAAAATATATAAGGTAATAAATATTAACAGTTATCTTTATTCCAAGTATAACTGAAGATTCAGTCTATGCGTCACACCAAAAAAATACAAAAAATAATTTATTGTTCGGAATTATTTCGTTATCACACCTACCCGTATCGACCCTATTTGATAAAATTCCGAATCTTTCTAGAACCTTCCAAATCCTCCAAAGCATTCTATAAAATTATGAAATATATATTCTTCAAAAGTCGCAAAGATTCCAAAATAGAACATTTTAGAATATTCCAGACTATTCAACAATTTCGACAAATTTTTAGAAATAAAGAATCTCTTACAAAATTTTTAGAAATAAAGAATGTTTTACAAAATTTTAAGAAAACCTGACAAATTTAAGTACATTCCAGAATAATCTAGAGACATCAGATACATTGTAGAACATTTAAAAGTCTTCCAGAACATTTTATAAAATAATGGAAGAATCTAGAATAAGTTATGAATATTTGATAAATTTCAAAGCTATTTTAGAAACACAAGCTTATTCCAGATTTTTTGTAGAATTTTAGAAAAAGGAATATGTAATATAATACTAAATCATTTTAGAGTATCCCGCGTACTTCAATAAAATTCTAGAATACTCTAAAAAATTTGAGAATATTTCAGAAATTACAGAGAATTTTGGAGATATATAGAAGGATATTCAATTGAATTCAAAATCATTCTACAAAATTGCAGAATATGCAAGTGCATTATACATCATTTAAACTGACATAATCATTGCCTAATCTCCTTGAAGGTAAGAAAATAAAAAGCATTTACTTACTGATGAATATTGACAATGAAGTATGTTGAATATATCTGTCAAAATTCGCTTCAATTCCGGTTATTGCAATCTTCAATGATTTTTTTAAAAATAGTCATCAAATATTATCTTTTCTTGATCAGATAAAACACTTACTCGGTTCATAAATTAACTTTTTTCTAGCTAGCGAACAACAATAAAAAAAATAAGCAGACGAGTAATGAGGAAATCTTATCTACACATTTCGCTCTCTTTATCATTTATATTCCATGAAATGTATTTCAACACAGGCAAACAAATTGACAACATAACTGACGAAATTTTTGTTCATTATTCTCAAATAAAAAAGTTGCTGAAACCTAGTGTGTCTAATTTCTTGTGAAAAATGAGGAGACAATTTTATTTGGGTGTCTTAATTCTTTTTTCCGTTGTGTTTCAAGGAATTGGGACTTCATCAGAAGAGAATATTATTAGTAAGTAAAATTGCCTGAATAATTATTTCTCGAATGTAAAATATAAATATGCTCATAATTATCATCTGAACACTGATAGTCGCGGCAAAATAAAAAAATCTTCAAAAGTTTTTATTTTTTGAAGAAAATAGGTTCGGAAATTTGCCTATATTATTTTAGAGGTTTCTTAAATTTAAAAAAATACTGCTCTCGTCAGCTTCATTCTAAAGTGTAAACACGTGGCTCTACTCTAAATGCGTCCAGATTTGAAAAAATCCTGGCCGGAGTCGATCCACAATGGTAATACAGTGAAAAATTTCGTCCATTTATACAAACGCGTTTATTTAAAAATATTCCGTGAAACCTAAAAAAAGATAGTGGAAATTTATGACACTTTGAAAATTGCCGGAAATTTCTGGAAAGTTTTTGAAATTTATGAAAAGTTTTGGAAACTTATGCAAAATTTGGTGAAGTTATTAAAACTTGGAGAGAGTTATGAACATTGTTGAAAATGGATGCAAATGCGTTCGAAACTTTTTGAAATTTATGGGAATTTTTGAAGACTGTGAAACTTATGGGAAATTTTGAAAACTGATATTAAATACTTGAAACTTTTGGAGACACATGGGAATTTTTTGAAAATTGATGAAAATGTTTGTAACTTTTGGAAATTTATAAAAATGCTTGCAGCTTTTGGAAGCCTGGGTTTCCAATAATAAAACCAAGTTTCATTCAGAGAAAAGTTCTAAGCGATAAGTGGAGACTGGGTGTTTAGAATGCTAGAGGTGTAAATGATCTTAAGGAAAAGGAATTTGTGGAATATAATGCGCGTGAGGAAGATAGATATTCTATATGAACAGGAAACAAAGAAGAAGGGATGTGAGACAACAAAGTTAGAAAATGGACTAGAACTTTGGCCAGGAGTAGATAATGAATCACATGGTAGCCAGGGCGTCGTTCTGATTATGAATGAGAGAGCAAGATGGCATGTCAAAAAGTATAAATGTATAGCTCTTAGATTACTACGGGTTAGAATAAAAGTGGAAATCAGAAGGCTATTTATTATAGTATGCTACAATCCAGCTGTTGGTGACAGTAGTGATGTAAAAGATATCTTTTGGAATTCATTAAATAATATTCTAGGCACTTGCGATTCTGGGGAAAGAATCATCATACTCGGAAATATGAATGGCTGGGTTGTAAGGTTGACCAAAAGAATAATTTTTTTTTCGAAGGGCCTCAGGATCTAAAATTTTCTACTTTATATCATTAACTCACAGGCCTTTCTTGGACGTACTAGTTCACAAAAGATCTGATAACACATAAGGACATAAAGCTTACAGAAAACCCACCCATACAAACAAATACCTACATTCCTCCTCCCGTCACCACCTAGCTCAAAAGCAATCGGTCATCAACTCCCTTGTGTAAATAGGAAGAATTATCAAGAAACACAACATCCAAACCATATTCGAACCACCTGCGAAAATAAGACAACTTCTAAGCAACCCTAAAGACACCTCTTAGTGACACGGGAGTATATATAATACCTTGCTCTTGTGGCAAAGTCTATATTGAAGAAACCGGGAGAGCGGTGAGCCAACGTGTAAAAGAACATGAGAGTAGAGTCAGGCTAAAACATTTCACGCAATCAGCACTAGCTGAGCATCATATCGAAACATGACATAGCATCTTATTTGACAAAACAACCGTCACGAAATGTCGGCAAGATTCGTAGTTTTGCATACGATTGAAACCCAAAACATCTCCTTTTATTATGTTAATTTCTACACTTCTATGAAAATATTTCTTATGTTTGACAAGTTCAAGCATTCAAATCAATGAAGTACTTCATACTGAAATCATTTTGCATACACACTGTACGGAATTGACAAGAAAAGGACGCTATATATCCCGAAAATGAGAACAGGAGGTAGTGCAAAGTGCATTTGCAGTGCATTTCGTCACTTTAAGTTCATGTTTTCCCCGAAAAATCTCAATAATAATATTTTCTCACACATTGCTAGATTCAAATATTATTTTTGTTCGATATAAACCTGTATTGAGGTTGTAACTTGTCTGATAATCGGATGCGTAACGAATTTCCTGAAGCTAATTTCGGTATTATGCTTTGTTCTCAAACTTCGGCGTTAATTCTCGAGCCGGTATCCAAGCTGTTATGAATCCTTTCCTACTTTTGAGATCACACACATGTGAAGATGCAGCTGTAACATCTTTGACACATCTTTTAACAGCTTGGGGGTGACATGGAAGGTAGAAAATATCATCCATCAGCAGATGCGATACATCTTCCAGAAGAAATCGATTCGGCTAATTTTCACTGAAGTGCATTGTCAATGAAGGGTCCATCACTTCAACTTCTGCCAATTGACGACGTCAACATAATCTTCAGTTTGAAGTTCCAGAGCTTAATTTTGAAACTGTAGATTATGTTGACGTCATCAACTGGCAGAAGTGTAAAGTTACGGAACCTCCATTGACAATGCACTTCAGTGAAAATGAACTGAATCAATTTTTTTCTGAAAGTTGTATCGCATATGCTGATGGATGATATCTCCTACCTTCCATGTGACACTCAAGCTGTTGAAAGCTGTGTCAAAGATGTTACAGTTGCATTTCCACATGTGTGTGATCCCAGAAGTAGAGACGAAATCATGAGAGCTCGGATACGGGCTCGAAAAATAATGCCGAAGTTTGAGAACAAAGCACAATACCGAGCTTAGCTTTAGAAAATTTCTTACGCATCCGATCATCAGGCAAGTTGCGACTTCAATAAAGGTTTCTATCGAACAAAAATAATACTTTAATCTAGCAATATGTCAAAAAAAATTATTATCAAGATTTTTCAAGGAAGACATGAACTTAAAGTAACAAAATGCACTGCAAATGCACTTTGCATTACCTCCTGCTCTCATTTTCGGCATAAATATCGCCCTTCTCTTGTTAATTCTGTGCAATGTTTGTAAAGAATTACTTCAGTATGAAGTACTTTATTGCATCAAGTAAAAACTTTTAGGACCTGAGGCCTTCCAAAAAAAAAAGAAAAGAAATATCGGCCCACCCTACTGGGTGGGTGTTCAACGCGAAGGTATGGACAGGGTATTTGTTTATTTCGGAGACCCAAAAACGAACGATAATGGGGAGGCATTGATTAGCTTATGCTCAGAAAAATGCTTGTTTATTTCAAATACTTGGTTCAGACATAAAGTGATTTATGTGCATACTTGATGTAGAGGCGAAAGCCGCAATATGATTGATTTTGTTGAAGCGGATGAGAGACTTCTAGATTGATCTGAAACCTATCTCTTCTCCTGCATATCCTTTACTTACCCTCACCATTTGAATTCTTTGGTCCCTGGTAGAATAACAAGGCCAGAACTGAACAAGTTACACTTACCCCGAAAGGGATTTGAGTTGATGGTATAATAATAATAATAAATTATATTTTTCACTTCACTAGCAGGAAAAGCATCAAAAATTCTCATCCGTAAGAAACGTATAATTGATCTAAGGCCGCACGGAAATCGACCAGTGCCGATTGAACGCGCGCCTTACATTGCCAAAATTGAAAAAAATGGAATTGATATTTGCGGAGGTGCAATATTAACAGCTTATATTATCATAACTGCGGCTCACTGTTTTGAAACGTATCCACATGGAACATTCACCGTTAGGACTGGTTCAGCACATGTGATGTTTGGTCAATTACATACTATCAGGGGGATGATACCGCACAAAGATTATGATGAACGTGGTTCTAAAAATGATATTGCATTAGCTATAATTGATCCACTTGTCACCTTTATTCCAAATATAAGTGAAAGTATACCACTTGCTACTCACCATGTACCACCTGGTACTCCTGCTACTATCAGCGGCTGGGGATGCACCAAAGTATTAGGGTGTGATATATATATGTACCTTAGAACAGGGCTAAGTGTTACAGTGTTGGGTAAATCGGGACACCCGAAATTTTTCATTTCAAAACTTGATATGTGACGTAGAACGGAGAAATCGCCCTAAGGACCAAAAAATTATTTTCCGGGTTTTTATTGATTCGAACTAAACAAGATATGCCCATCGATTACAAAAATCGCAAATTTTCCATCATCAATATTAGGCTCATTAAATCAAGATTGCCTTGCGTTCGGTACTACAACTCTTTCTCTTTGACTCGCTTTTTCTCTTAAGCTTACGTTTGGTCCTCAGGGCGATTTCTCCTCTCCACGTCACATATGGCTTTTTCTGGCTAAATAACTGGTGTTCCACTTTCCCCAACATGTCCTACTAAGCCCCGTTTTACGAAATGTTAAGAAAATTTAATTAAATTCAAATTTAAGTTAACCAATTTATGTTCAAATTTGAAAATTGTTTGTTTTTTTTCGGACCACCTTGATGATCTTCTACTACCAAATGCGCTTGGGAATTTTAGTCGAATTGGATGCACAGAACTGTAAGTTAAAAATATATTAACGTTCAACTACAATACTAGAGGACCGTCCATAAACTACATTAACAATTTTGGGCTATTTTTTATCGCCCATCTCCCCTCGTTGACAACCGTAGTTTAGCCTTTAACCCCCCCCCCCCCCAAGTAACGTAGTCATTGGCTAAACACGGATTTCCCCTTCATTGTGCGTTGTTCCGCGTTTCTAGTGCGTTTAGTTGCCAATATGCCTTCGGTAATTGATTAAACATAATTAAAAATTTAAAATACCAGACTTCACAGTCCAAAATACTAAAAGAGATAAATCATCAACCCAAAAAGACAAATTTACATTTTAAAAAATAATTTTTAACCGAACAGTTGCATTAACGACCAAATAGTTGAACTTTCAAACAAAAGAGACAAATTTGCAACAAAATAGTTCAACTTTTAACTAAATAGTTAAGTTTTTGAACTATGAAGATGCATTTTCAATCAAGTGGTTGAATGTTCAACAAAAAAGTTGAATTTTCGATTAAAAAAGATGACTTTAACAAAATATTTGAATTTTACAAAATAATTGAACTTTCAACAACAGTTGAATTTCGAACCAAATAGCTCAATTTTTAACCTACAAAGATGAATTTTCAACAAATACATGAATCTTCAACTAGTCGAATTCAACGAAAAAAAAAAGAATTATTGTTAACAAAATAGTTCAGTCCTCAACCAAATAGATGAATTTCCAACAGAGAAGATTCGTTCTCTACCCAAAAAGACGAATTTTCCACAAAAGAGTTCATTTTCAATAGAAAAAGATGAATTATCAACCCAGTAGTTGAATTCAACTTAAAAAGATGATTTTTCAACCAATTAGTGGAATCCTTACCAAAAACAAGAATTTTCAACAAACATGATTAATTTCCTACCCGAAAGGACGAATTTCCAACAAAACACATGAATTTTGTAGAAAATAGTTGAATTTTCAAATTGTAGATGATACAATTTCAACCAAAAATGAAATAGCTACATTTCCAGATGACAAATTAATTTTTAACCAAATACACAACGAATTTTCAACAAAATAGTTAATTTTTCAACCGAAAATAGACCTTTCAAATTTTGAGACAAAAAATTAATTTTCAAGTGAATAAACAACGAATTTTCAATAAAATAGTTAACAGCTCAACTTTCAACCAAAAAAGATAAATTTTCAACGAAACATGTAACAATTAATATTTCAACCAAACAAAATTTGAATTTGAAATAAAAAATAGTTGAATTCACCCATAAAAGAGGAATTTTGAACAAAATACATGAATTTTCAACCAAATAGATGAAATTTCAACCAAAAACGGGACAGTTACATTTTCAGTTAGAAAAAAAATTAATTTTCAACAAAAAAAAAAGAATTTTCAGCAAAATAGTTACAGGCTACGAAACTCTTTTTGTAGGCGCCTGCCGCCTACTTTCACTAACGTTCAACATAGTGGTTGCATTTTCAACAAAATAATTTAGGTTTTCTCCTTTTTATTGGGTTCTATTAATTCAGTTCGCTTTCAAGCAAAAAACTCCACCCCCCATGTTACCAACCATTGTTTTTGGCGTGACTCCCCCCCCCCTTCAAATCGGTAACGTGGTTTATGGACGTCCCCTTACTTTTTCTTTATTATTTTACAATGTCTTCATTAAAATTCTTCAAGAAAATGTCGTTCATAAAGGGTTTTCCTCGGAATTTCTTAAATGACACATAATTCCGAAACTGTTCTTTATGTAATTAATTGAGTTAACTTTTTTTGTATTTTTTATTATGAAATTGGTTGTTTCCAGCTAAAATAATATTTTTTCTAAACTACAGAATGGATTATCCTAAGGAATTACGATCCGTTACTGTGCCTACAATCAGCCTGCAGGAGTGCCGTGCATGGTGGAAAATGCCTCACCTATCAGATGGATTTATTTGTACTCGAGACCCTCACGAAAAAGTACTCGTAAAATGTGGCGTTGGTGATTCCGGTGGACCTCTTGTGGCTGATGGCCACCTGATTGGCATTTCCGTGCTTATTGAGGAGGATCTGAACGCAAACTTACTACCTGATGTTTATATTAACGTCTTTTATTACAAAGAATGGATAAATAGTAACATATATATACACACTTCACACAATCGAGATACTCCACAGAGTTCGCATACGCCACCCAATCCGCACAATTAACACATCCGAGGCGGTTGAAAAAAAAAATTTCTGAGAAATAAATCATATTGGAAGAAACACATGCATTGCATGTAAGGAATAAAACATTGATAACAAACGAAATCAAGTCTTAATTATTTTATTAGTCAATTTTATCATATACATTTAAGAATCGTAATTTAATTAGGGTCAAGCGGCCAAAAATTAATGAGTCTATTCTTTATGTCTTTAAGATAATTGAAAAAATGCTATATCTTGAAAAAGACTGATATCTTAATTCGAATTTTATAATTCAATAGAGAATTTGCGTACATTTTGTTTATTATTTTCTATAAAAATTCATGATCTGAACATTTAATAAAAGCGCTCAATTTTTAACTTTAAGAACTAATAGTTTATTTAAAAATGGATGAAAATGCCGATTTGGATTTGTATGAGTGGCCATTATGATGACGTCGGTTATACGGAGCGCACAAGAAAGTGAAGCATGCGTAGATAATTTATTATATTTTTGAATTTGGTGACTTCCAACCATTATACGAGGTCTGTCCCAAAAGTATCCGACCTATGTTCATATCTTCGCGCGGTGAGACGCAGGCGTACTCTAGAGA
>JAUMHM010000001.1:9895414-9905840 GCA_032362435.1 Melikaiella ostensackeni | reverse complement strand
GATTATCCCTAAATTCTTACATTTTATTTTAATTATAGATACAGAATGAATCAAATATTGATATCAAAAGTCTCTCCATGTATCGTGTTAAGGGAAGTAGATAATGAGAAAATAAGAATAATGGCAGGTAATAGAGCTTGTAAATACGAAGAGAAGTTAATGGATAGTGATGGTAGAGCAATAGTTAAAGCATGTCTGAAGGAAGAAGGGAATGTAAGAGCGAGGGTAAAGGAATTGAAGAAAGAGTAATGTATTTGAACAGATGTTGTTGGTCAAAACGGTGGGTGAAGAAAATGCATGAATGTGGAATAAAAGTACAGCAGGATTTGATAGGAAGGGAAAATGAAGTAATGAAACACGAAATAGAAAATAAAATTAGAAAAGCCAGGTACAATGACAAATTCAAATGGATAAGAGCAGAAGGAAAACCAATCTATCTGAAGAGAGAAAGGAAGAGAGGCAACAGAAATTGTTAGAAATTTATAGCACGTGTGAGATGTGGAAATACGGAAGATTGGAAGATATTAGGGAAGAGAAGAGGAAAGAATATGCATGCCTTGTCTGAGAGGTAGGGGTACATTGAAAAACTGGCTGGAAGATTGTGAGATAATAGAGAAAGGAAGTACGACAATGGAAAAGATTCTACATGAAAAAGGGAATTAGAGAAGTAGAAGAGAAGTAGAATTGAAAAGGAAGAAAATGGAGAAGAGATCAAGTGAGAATAAACCATAAGAGGAGGAATATAAAATCTGTTAAAGTTAAGGACGTGTAAAATGCGAAAATGTAATTAGTTTAATGTTGTAACTTTATTGTTATTATCAGTGTAAGATTTATGTAAATATTGTAAATACATGTAACCACTTATGTAGCAGACATGGTCTGCGTACTTTTAGGCCCTAGAGGCTGGAATAATCAATCAAATCAAGTTCAATTAATCGAACATTTTCTAAAATCAACAAAACGTTTTAACCAAAAACCTTTATTGATTGAAGAAAACGAATTTGGCCAACAGAACAAAAATTGTTTTCAGCTAACTAAAATTTTTTATGAAATCAACCAAATACGGTCAGCAAAATGATTTCGTTGAATGAAGAAATTTGTTTTTTCTTATGCACGTAAGTTGTCCGTTCAGTTTATAAAACTTCGTGGGTATCATTTTAAATTTCAAAACGGAATAACTTTCAATTAGAAAAAAGTTTTCCAAAATGAATGAGTCTCAAACAAAATTTTTAAAATAAATTTGGCTATTTTTCACTTGTCTTAATAATAATATTCATAAAGAGCGTCAGTACTTTAGAGTTTAGGATTTCAAAAATCACTTCACAGTCTGTCCCAAAAGTTTCTTGTCCTGTCTTCCTCCATGCAATTTATCTTTCTATAACGCAATAAGAGGAAAATTTGAAACGCTGAAAATAGAATAAAATAAGTCGTTAAAATACTCGTTTTTCCTATATTTTTAAACATTTTTACCTCTTATTTAAATAAGTAGGAGCAATTTCTTTTTAAAATGCAAACCTATAACAAGTACATTCCTTGATCTCCTAGTTTTATATTTTTATACTCTTTAGAGTTTGACTTTTAAAAAACATATTTGGCAGGTCTGAAAAATTATTTGATTACGAAAATCTCCTTGTCTAAAATTAATAAGCTTAAAAAACAACTAACTTGGTTTTATAATTTGTTTTTAAATTTCTATTAACACTCATTCATTTTAAAAACGTTTTTCTCGTTAAACTAAATATTAAACCTTAATTAAATAATTCAAAAGTAATATTTTTCTGGAAGATGGAAAAAAAGAAATTTTAAATTAATTTTCTAAATTATGCAAACGTTCACTGATTTTAAATTTATTTTTAAAAATTTTGAAACCGAGCAAAAGACATAAAAAATGAGCATAAAGACTTAATTGAAAGTGATTAGAACCACCAAATTCGAATTGCCCGGTCAATTTCACATAAAGGTGTATAGTTTAAATTAATTTAATGAGAACCAAGCCAAACGGTACAACTTATGTATTTTGAAAACCTTCCATTTTTCTTTACAGAAAATATTAAGAATACGAAAATAAATAAAAAATGCGATAAATTTTCGAAAAAGTTCTTTTTGAGCAAAATATTTTAGATTTGTCTTTTTTTATATGTGTAACAAGTTGTGTAAATTTAAAAAAAAATCGGTGAGATGAATGTTTGTCTTTTGTAAATCCGGTATGGAGTTCCCCTTACATATAAATCCGATTTAATTCCTCTGGTAATAAACATATCATACTATTTTGAATCTTCTTTTCTTATTGATTTTTATTGAATGTCACAGTTTTTATGACAGAGAATAATTAAGATTCCTTTAATTTACGGAATACATGCAATGTAAAAAGTCCATCGAGATTTGCGTGGGCTGAAGAATCAGAATAAAGTAGAATCATGATAGGAGGAAAATTTTGAGACCCTTGGCGAATTCTCCAAACCGGCATGGAAGCAAGTTGTGCTTTATTTCTTTTTTTAATCACCAACTCTCCTTTTAGTCTTTATTTAATTGTTCCGGTTGTCGAGTGGATCCTTGGTGTCTTATTATATTTTTTTTTTTTAGGATTTAGAGTTCCTTCAACTCTCGGTTTTATCCTTTAATACATTAAAGTATTAATAATTCATGAGAAATTTACTTTTATTTTCATTGCTTAATATCTAAATTTCATATACAATATGTCTTTCCCATATTGACGATTTCAGGTCGGAAAAAGGACCTCTCATAAGACTCTTGTATCTGTATGTTGGTCCTTCCGGTGGACCTTTAGGTGTTTCGCTAGTTCTAATAGGGCTCGAGGATCTTCTGTTTAGTATTCACATCTGTTTCCTGCTGCCACATCTGGTCCGTACGTGACTCAAGACCCGAAAAATTATGTCACCAAAATTCGCTTTCACTTGTATCTCTGAAGAGACAGTAAATTTGAATAAATTTTGAAAATTCGATTTAGAACTACGATACGAGTTTTTCAACATCACTTTGGGAACGTCCATTATATACGTAAGGATGATTTTGAAAATTTTCAAACCCCCCATCCCTACTGTTAGGATTCGTAAGATTCTTGTGACCCCCCCCCCCCTCTTACGTAAAATTTTATATTTTCACTCAATTTATCAATAGTATATCAATTATTTTCACTGAAAGCGAGATTTCGAAAGATTTCAAGAGATCTCAAAAGATTTGAAAGACTTCCATTGATTTGAAAAGAGATTTGAAAAGTTTTAGAGCATTTCAAACCATTCCAAGGGACTACGTGAGTTTCCACAAATTTTAAGTGATTTAAAAAGATTTCAAGAATTTGAAGAAATGACCTAGTACAATTTCAGAGAGAATCAAGAAAATTTAGGGATTTTCAAGGATTTAAGATTAGAACTAGATTAGAAGATAAGAACGATTTCCACGGATTACAAAGAATTTTAAGAGATTTTGAGAGACTTCAAAATATTTTTAAAAAGTCACGGAATTTCAAAGGATTTCGACGGATTTTTAAGGATTTTATGGATTTAAGGACGATTTCTGCGGATCACAAAGGATTTTAAGGGATACCAAGGGATTTGAGAGATTTCGAAATATTTCAAAAGAAATCACGCGATTTTAAAGGATTTTAAAAGATTTTAAGACATACCGAAGGATTTCAAAGGATTTTAAGGGATTTTAAGGACTTAAGAACGATTTCCGCAGATCGCAAACTATTATAGGGAATTCTAACGGATTTCAAGAGATTTGCAAAAATTTCAAGGGATTTTATGGGATTTTAACGGATTTCAAGTGATTCAACGCGGTTTCGTTGATTTCACGGAACTTCAAATGATTTTAAGCGATTCCAAGAGATTCCAAAATATATTCACGGATTTTAGAGGATTTCGTAAGGTTCCAGAAGATTTAATAGAATTTAAAAAGATTTCCGAATATAATAAAGGATTTTAAGGGATTTCGAGAGATTTGGAAAGCAGATCCCGCAGATCGCAAACTATCATAGGGAATTCTAACGATTTTCAAGAGATTTGCAAAGATTTCAAGGGATTTTATGAGATTTTAATCGGATTTTTATGATTTTTATGAATTTTAAAGGGATTTCAAAGATTTCAAGAGACATCGTAATATTTCGAATTATTTCACGGAATCTCAAAAATTATATTGGATTTTTATGGGATTTTAAAAAATTCAAGCGATTGCAAGGATTTGCAAAGACTTAACGAAATTTCAAAGGATTTCCGAATATTTCAAAGGATCTTGAGGAATTTCGAAAAACTTTAATGGCTTTTGATTTTAATGGATTTTGAAATATTTTGAGGGTTTTTAAGAGATTCGGAAAGATTCTCACGGATTTTCAAGATTTTAATGAATTTTCATGGGATTTTAAGGATTTCAAGGGATCTTGTAATACTTCGAAATAATTCACGGAATTTCAAGGATTTTAACCGATTTTCAGAAATTTTAAAAGATTAGAAGGGAGTTTTATGGGATTATGAAGATTCCAAAAGATTGCAAGGTTTCAAAAAATTAGACGGAATCTTCAGGAATTTTAAGGGATTCTGAGGGATTTAAAGATATTTCAAAATGTTTCAAAAGAAGTCACGGCATTGCAAGGGATTCAAAGGAATTTTAATGCATTTTCAAATATTTTAAGAGATTTCAAGAGATTCGGAAATATTCCCATGGATTTTAAAGGCTCAATCGGAGATGTTCAATAGCCGGACCGATACTTTTCGGATTGAATCTCTGGAGGACCGAACTCAAACTTGTCGGTCCAGATCTCCTAATGCAAACTGCTTGATCCGCATCCGAAAATTTCGGTCCGGTTCCGGATCTTGCACATCTCTGGTTTCAATGAATTTTAAAGCGATTTCAAAGATTTCAAGAAATCTCGCAATACTTGGAAATATTTCACGGACTTTCAAGAATTTTCTGGGATTTTCAGATATTTTAAAGGATTATAAGGGATTTTTATGGGACTTTGGAGATAGCAAGCAATTTCAATATTTCAAAGTTTTTCACAGAATCTCAAAAAATTTTAAGGGATTCCAAGGGATTTTAAAAGATTTCAAAATGTTTCAAAAGAAGTAACGGCATTCCAAAGAATTCCAAAGGATTTTAATTCATTTCCAAATATTTTAAGGAATTTCAAAGGGTTTTCAAAGATTTTAAGGGATCTTGTAATACTTCGAAATATTTCATGGAATTTCGAGGAATTCAACCTTTTTTACAGATTTTTGGGGATGTTTAAGAATTATAAGTGATTTTTATGCGATTTTGAAGATTTCAAACGATTTCTAGGATTTCAAAAGATTTTACGGCATCTCAAAGAATTTAAAGGGATTTTGAGGGATATTGTAATATTTCAAAAGATTTCACGGGAGCTTAAAGGATTTCAAAGATTTCAAGAAATTTTAAAGGTATTTCAAAGATTTTGAAGGATCTCGTAAATATTTCGAAATATTCAATGGGATTTCAAGGGATTTTACTAATTTTTAGAGATATTAAAGGATTCCCATTTCCCAAGGATCTTAAAGGATTATAAGGGATTTTGATGAGATTTTGAAGATTCCAAGCGATTTCGTGGAATTTCAAAGAATTTTAAGGGATTTTATACACAGTTTTTACAGGATTTCAGGGGATTTCAAGTGAACTTAAACGTTTTGAAGGGAGTTCAAGAGATTATGTGCGACGTCCATGTAATTCAAATAATTTCAAGGATTTTTCACATAATTTACATAATTTTAAGGGATTTACAAAATGGTTTAAAATAATTCACGGCATTTCAAAGGATTGCAAAGATTTCCAGGGATTACACGACTTTTCATGAAAGTTTTACACCAGATTTCAAGAATGGTTAGCTTCTCGACTCTATTTTTATTGGACGTATGTAATATGAAATAATACATAACCCGTAAATGTCATTTTGTATCGCCCTAGATTTGTATTGTAAAAATGTGGTGAAATAACAACACAATGCTTTTTCTATTTCTCTTCCTATTTCTATCGAAAATCACAATCTTAAAATTTTCCCGCGAAGTTTTATGAATTATGGGAAATTCCGTGCAATGCAAACATAATTAGGATAATTACAATGGGTAAAAATTGAAGATGAGTACAGTGCAAGTCTGCTAATAGCCAAGCCCGCTCATATCCAAAACCCGCTAATAGCGAAGCCCGTTAATAGCCAAAACCCGCTCATAGCGTAGCCCGCTAATAGCCAAACCGCCTAATATCCAAGCCCGCTAATATCCAAAACCCACTAATAGCCAAGCCCGTTAATAGCCAAAACCCGCTAATAGCGTAGCCCTCTAATAGCCAAGCCCGCTAATAGCCAAACCGCCTAATAGCCAAGCACGCTAATAGCCAAGCACGCTAATGGCCAAACCCGCTAGTAGCCAAGCCCGTTAATAGCTGAAACACACTAATAGCGTAGCCCGCTCATAGCGAAGCCCGCTAATAGCCAAGTGCGCTAATATCCAAAACCCGCTAACAGCGTAGTCCGCTAATAGCCAAACTCGCTAATAGCCAAGCCCGTTAATAGCCAAAAGCCGCTAATATCGTAGCCTGCTAATAGCTAAGTCCGCTGAAATCGAAGCCCGCTAATAGCCAAACCGCCTAATAGCCAAGGCCACTCATAGCCAAAACTTGCGAATAGCCTAGCCCGCTAATAGTCAGGCCCGCTAATATGAAAACTCGCTAATAGCCAAAATCCGCTAATAGCCAAGCCCGCTTATAGCCAAACCCGTTAATAGCCAAGCCCGCTGATAGCGAAGCCCACTAATAGTTAAACCCGCTAATAGCCAAGCCCGCTAATAGCCAAGCACGCTAATATCAAAACTCGCTAATAGCCAAAAGCCGCTAATAGCCAAGCCCGCTTATAGCCAAAACCCGCTAATAGCGTAGCCCGCTAATAGCCAAGCCCGCTAATAGCCAAACCGCCTAATAGCCAAGCCAGCTAATAGCCAAACCCGCTAGTAGCCAAGCCCGTTAATAGTTGAAACCCACTAATAGCGTAGCCCGCTCATAGCGAAGCCCGCTAATAGCCAAGTCCACTAATATCCAAAACCCGCTAACAGCGTAGTCTGCTAATAGCCAAACCCGCTAATGGCCAAGCCCGTTAATAGCCAAAAACCACTAATATCGCAGCCCGCTAATAGCTAAGTCCGTTAATATCGAAGCCCGCTAATACCCAAACCGCCTAATAGCCAAGCCCGCTAATATCAGAACTCGCTAATAGCCAAATGCCGCTAATAGCCAAGCCCGCTTATAGCCAAACCCGTGAATAGCCAAGCCCGCTAATAGCCAAGACCCATTCATAGCCAAAAGCTGCTAATAGCGAAGCCCGCTAATGTCCAAGGCCGCTAATAGCCAAAACCCGCTGCTAGCGAAGCCCGCTAATAGTCAAGCCTGCCAATAGTCAAGCCCGCTAATAGCCAAGCACGCTAATATCAAAACTCGCTAATAGCCAAGCCCGCTAGTAGCCAAACCCGCTAATGGCTAAACCCGTTAATAGCTAAACACGCTAACAGCTAAACACGATAATAGCCAAAGTCGCTAATAGTCAAGCCGCTAATAGCCAAACCGGCTAATATCCAAGCCCGCTAATAGCCAAGCCCGCTAATAGCCAAACCCACTGATAGCTAAGCCAGCTATTAGCTAAACACGCTAATAGCCAAACCGGCTAATAGCCAAGCACGCTAATTTCCGAACCGCCTTATTTCTCAGGTTGCGTGCGCAGGGAGTGACAGTGTAGTATGTGAAAAATCTTGCAACATAACCATAAAACATTTCCTAAATACGTCACATAATAATGAGATAAATAGATATGTCCCTAATATTTTAAGCGCGCAGCCAGAAAGAGAAATTCGGCTATTAGTGGGATTTCCGAATTTACCGATTTGGCCAATAACGGGTCTGGACTGTTTTTCACTTGTTCCACTATTTCTACAGTAAAATTTAATTGTCGGAAAGCATTGTTATTTCAAAAAACAGGATATTAGGTTAATGAACACTACAAATATTGATGCAGCTGCGGATAGGATTGACACTTTTGTTGACGAAAGGCATGCCCACGAAAAAGTTGTTAATGATCTTAGGGAAATGGAATTGCGGGATACAATGCGCGTAAGGAAGCTAGATATATCATATGTACCTGAAACAAAGAAGAAGGGATGTGAGATCAGAAAGATAGCAAATGGACTAATATGAATGTGTATCTCCTAGATTACTGTGGGTTGAGATAAAAGTGGGAATCAGAAGGCTGTTTATTATAGCATGCTACTCTCTAGTTGATGATGACAGCAGTGATGCGAAAGACATCTTTTAGGATTCGCTAAAGGATATTTTAGGTACTTGCGACCCTAGGGAAAGAATCATCCTGCTCGGAGATATAAATGGCTGCATTAGTTTGCAACGCAAAGGTACCGACAGAGTACTTGGTCATTTTGGAAATCCAGGATCGAACGATAACGGAGAGAAATGGATTAGCTTATGCCTAGAAAAATGGCTGATGCAGACGCGAGTTCAAATAGAGAATTTGCAGAAACCAGAAGTACAAATGGAATATCGTTAAAAGTTAAATAAATATTCAGGTCATCATAGAGAAGACTGGAAGACGGAATCAGGTAATTAAAATGTATAGGGCGCATGCACAATACTACGGGATAGCATTTTCAAGAGCGCATCTGAAGTGTGCGATACTTCGGTTGTAATAAGAATGACTGAAGATGCTTAATGTAATGATGAAAGTTGCGTGGCTTTTAACGAAGAAAAGCAAGCGTACTCGAGAAAGCTGAATACTAAAGGTTTTAGCAATTAGGAGAGGTCAAGTATAGATCTAAAAAATCAAAATAAGATGCAAGGATAAGGATGTATGGAAGAAAATTGTTTATATGAAAAAGGGTAATACCTGAAATGGAAGATTTTGGTTACTCATATGCCCTCGTGAAGAGCTTTGCTTAGTAGTATGTGTGAATAGTGATGTATGATGGCTTTGTGAAGCTCTTCACCTTGGATGATTGCTAGAGAGATTGATCAGGATTGTACAGAATTAGAGATGTTATTGATAAAATTTTTGTCGTAATTCAAATATTGACTTAGCACGCTTAGTGCGCCGTGATCGAGTCGTATCAAAAACTTGAATCATAACAAAAAACTACTTTTACATAGTTAAAAACGGCAACCCTATAGCTATAGATATAAGGAATATCTGCTCATAAATGTTCATGTGACACAGAAAAATTTATGATTAATAAATTTTTTATGTTTCCCCCACTCCGATTGATAAAAAAATGTGTAAATCGAGAACTTTTTGGGGAACTGGACTACATGGGACTAAACTACACTGGATTCTGCTTTGAAACATAACTTAATCTTTCGAAATTTCAAAATGTTGGGTCTTACTGTTAAAATGTGTTTTTTAATAAATCAAACATTTTTCCACTCACTAATGTCGAGACACGACTACCAAGCATCACAGTGCGACCACCTTACATTTCATGACATAGAATTTCAAATTTTTCTTTGGGATGATAGGGCCATTCACATCGCCCTTGGCGATGAATGAATTTGAAATCTATTAAGTAAATATGAATGATAAATTCATGTGTGTTTTTTATTATTTTTAATACTAATATTATTATACTTATATTCATATTTATATTTAAATATCATAACTCTCATCAGGCAAAATTAAAGCGTGATGGTATGGAACATTTGTATTCATGTATCCTGACAACTTATATAATAAACTATAATATTGTTTGTCTTCTTTCACGTTCATGACGTATGAAATAGAATTACAGATTGCGTAGTTGGCAAATTTTTTGTTATCGCTACCGAATGTTTGAGTAGAAGATTTACACAAGCAATATGAATCTTTTACTTATTTTAAACATTTCCTCAAGTGTTGGCAGTTGAATTGAATTTTTGCACGACAACACGAGTTCATGTTTATAAAAGCAAATATTGTTAGTATTTCATGGAAAAACCAGCTTTACCTAAAAGGTAAAATATTATGTAAGTTGCGTCATCAATTTTAACGAATTAAGTAAATAACTCTTAACTTATGAGTTATAAATATCTCAGAAGGAGAACTATCATGTATATAATCCATGAGCTAATGACTAAAGTAAACAAAATACTCTAATCAACCACAAGAATATTTGTTAGTGAAACTCGTGTCAACCAATTTCGGCAACGATGCTTCAGGAAAAAGCTCGAATTTATAATGAAATGCTAAAGGGGCCAGCAACCTCTAAAGTAAGTTGTTAAAAACGAACGCATTTGAAGATAAATATTGAATTTAGCAATAATATAACAATAATTTTAACCACTTTACTGGTTGATGCATAATTTTCAAATTCGGCATAACAATGATACATAACCTCAAAGAATGACAGCTGTTGATTTTATTGTTATGGTAATCAAT
>JAUMHM010000001.1:9877400-9895230 GCA_032362435.1 Melikaiella ostensackeni | reverse complement strand
GCGCATTTGCGGCGCAATTCAGTGTGCTAAAGAAATTCTAAAATTATGATTGGGGGGGGGCTGGTGTAACTGACCTCACGAAAAGGCTTTCAGTCAAAACGTCTAATTATAATTCTTTTTATAATTTCGAAAAATTAGGAAGAAAATTAATAATTTAAAAGAAAATTATTACTGAAATCAATGTTTTATACTCATGAACTTGACGGATTCACAATTTTGTCTACAAAGGACGTCTGGGTGTTGTTTTAACATTCCTTAAACATTCAAGCACGGAAATCGACACTTCCTAAAAACCAAAACCACGGGATATTTTTTGATTAACATATTGGGGTCCGAAATCACTTCAAAATAAGTGCAGGAAGTGTCCCCTATTAGGAAGAGTGTTTGAATTTATTTTAAGGGTTGTTTTATCATCCCTTAAAGATCAAGTCAGGACATCAACATTGCCAAAACAACTTAAACCACAGGAGATTTTTTTATTAGGTTATTGTGGTCGGAAATCACTTCAAAATAAATGCAGGAAGTGTCACCTGTCATAAAAAGTGTTCTAATTTATTTTAATGGTAGTTTTAACATCCCTGAAACATTCAAGCGAGGAAATCACCACTTTCTGAAAAGAAAAATAACGGAAGATTTTTTTATTAAACTACTGGGGTGAAAAATCACTCCAAAATAGATGCGGGAAGCGTCCCTCACCACAAAAAATATTTCAATTTATTTTAAGGACTGTTTTAACATTCCTTAATGATCAAGTAAGGAAATCATTTCCGAAAATACTAAAAAAACATGGGATTTTATGACTCAGATATTGGGATGAGAAATTAGTTCGAAATAAGTGCAAAAAATGTCCTCTGGCATAAAAAGGGTTTTAAATTTTAAGGGTTGTTTCAACATCCCTAAAATATTCAAGCAAGGAAATCAACATTTCCTCAAAATAAAAACCACGGGAGATTTTTCGATTAAACTATTTGGGTCGGAAATTACTTAAGAATAAATGTGGCGTACATCCCCTAGCAGAAAAGTTTGTTGAATTTATATCCAGGGCTGTTTTAACATCCCTTAAACATTCAAATAAGGAAATCAACGTTTCTCAAAAATCAAAACTACGTGGGATTTTTTTATCAAAATATTGGGATCGGAAATCACTTAAGAATAAATGCGAAAAATATCCTCTAGCAGAAAAAGTCATTGAATATATTTTAAGGGTAGTTTTAACATCATTTAAACATTCAAGCAAGGCAATCTATATTTCCTAAAAACAAAACCACGGCAAATTTTTTTATTGAATTACTGGTGTCAGAAATCACTTCAAAATAAGTGCAGAAAGCGTCCCTTGCCCAAAAAATTGTTTCAATTTAATTTAAGGGTTGTTTTAACATCCCTTAAAGATCAAGTAAGGAAATCAAAATTTCCGAAAAAACTAAAACTATAGAGGATTATTTTATTAAGATAGTGGGGTGAGAAATCACTTCGAAATAAGTAAAAAAAAGCGTCCCTTGCCATAAAAAGTGTTTTCATTTATTTCAATGGTTGTTTTAACATCTCTCAAAAATTCAAGCAAGGAAACCAACATTTCCTGAAAAGAAAATCCATGGGAGATTTTTTGATTAAACATTTGGGATCGGCATTCACTTCAAAATAAATGTGAGTAACACAACCTAGTGAGAAAAGTGTTTAAATTCATTTTAAAGATTATTTAATTATCCCTTAAAGATTCAAGTGAGAAAATCGACTATGGAATTTTAAATGATTTCGCGATATTTTACAGATTTGAAGCACTTTTTACGGTATTTACAAAAATTTGAAGGGATTTCAACGAATTTCACAATATTTGAGGGACTTGTAGGATTTAAAAAGAAATTGAAAGATTCCATAAGGAAACAATTCAAGAAATTAAATTTAGAATGAAACAAAATTTAATTTCTCTTTAACTTCTAACATTCAAATTGATCTACAAAATACTTGAAGATTAAGAAAAAACAAGAATGAAACGATCAAGTTTGGACAACACAAACCTAAATGTCTCCATTCAAATTTAAAAAAAGAAAACCAAAATGAAAAAGGGGGAAATAAAAATAAGGCAACCTCCAAATACTCTCTCTCCTTTTTTTCTCTCGTGTCGTTTTATTTTTTTTTAATCACAATCAAAAAACATTTACAAAAAATCTACAAATGAGAAAAAAGGAAAAAGTGGATTTGGAGGTTGCTTTCTTTTTCTTTTCTCCTTTTTACTTATTTTTCAAAATTTGAATGGAGAAATTTAGGAGAAGGATGCCCAAATTTGATTGCTAGATCCTTTGTATTTTTCTCTTTATAAAAATTTTGTACTTAGATACCATAAGATTATAAGAATTTTTTACAGATTTAAGGAGATTTAAAACAACTGGAGATTTTCCCGGGGATTCCAGAGAACTTCAACAATATTCAAGGATTTTTAAAAGATTTTAGATTTTTAGTGAATTCCAACAGGTTTCAAAGAATTTCGAAGCTTTGAGGGTATTCTAAAAGATTTCAACGAATTTCAGAAAATATCAAATATTTCAAGGGATTGCAAGGATTTTTTATTGGTTCAAGTTTTATTATATTGCTTAAGTTTTATTAGATTTCAGGGAATTTCAAAGATTTCATCATTTTTGAAGGAATTTAAAAGATATTACAGATTCTTAAGATGTTTAACGGATTTTACTCGGTTTTTTGCGGGATTACTAGGGATTTGAGAAAATTTAAATATTTTCATTTATTATAAAAAATGAAATATTTAAATATACTTATTTATTTAAATAATTTCAAGTTTTATTAGATTTTATGGAATTTAAGGGAATTTCAAAGATTTCATCATTTTTGAAGCAATTTAAAAGATATTACAGATTCTTAAGATGTTTAATGGATTTTACTCGGTTTTTTGTGGGATAACTAGGGATTTAAGAAAATTTAAATATTCTTATTTATTATAAAAAATAAAATATTTAAATATATTTATTTCAATAATTTCAAGTTTTATTAGAATTTATGGAATTTGAGGAAATTTCAAAGATTTCATCATTTTTGAAGGAATTTCAAAAGGTATTACAGATTCTTAAGATTTTTAACGGATTTAACTCGCTTTTTTGTGAGATTACTAGGGATTTAAGAAAATTTAAGGGATTTTCACAATCTCAAAGGATTTCAAAGAATTTTTAAGGGTTTAGGGTATTGTAAAAGATTCCAAGGAATTTAACAAGATTTCAAAATTTTTTAGGGTTTTCAAAGGATTTCGCAGGATTTCAGGAAATTTCAAATGGTTTCAAAAAGCCATCCAGGGTATCAATTATATTTAAAAGGTTCACGCGATTTGATGGGATATGTATTAATCGTATATTTATACCAGATTTCGAAAGTATTTAGCTCCTCGTAAAGTATTTAGCAACTAATGTGACTTTCTCAAAGCCTTCTAGCCGATCCGAGCCCCTTGAATCCGAAGGAAGCAGGTTTTGCGATAGTGTCGTTTTAAAGGACCAAAAAAAAGGACAGGCTCGTTAACCAACCTTTTTTGACCAACTGTTCTGATTTTATCCACCGAAAAAGTTACTAGAAAATCAAAAATCCCATTTTGCAGTCAAACTATGCAAGATACGAGTACTCAAAAATGAGTAGTCAAAGTACTCAATCATAGATAATAAAAGAATGCATATATTTTGTATATGACATCTTCCTCTGAGTACCACTTTTTATAGGTAACCAGGGTATCATTTCTTTTACCTCAAGGTATGCATATCCTTTTTGGAAAATTTATTTTTAGATAAGTACCAGAAAGAGATTTTAATTATACTAACAGTATGTTTGGAAAACCAACTATATAGTACACTGAAAAAATACATCAAATAGATTCAAAACCAAGTAAAAATCATAAAATTAGAAAAAAATCAACATAAAAACATAGTGAAATATTATTAATAAAGTACTCAATGGTACAAAATAAAAGAATGTACATATTATGTATATGGTATCTTCCTCTGAGTACCATTTTTTATAAGTAACGAGGGTATCATTTTTTCGGGCTAAATGTATGTAACAAATTTTGGCAACCTTAATTTCAGATAAGTACCAGGGTTACATTTTGATTGTATTAATTATACCAAAAGAGTAAGGTTAAAAGGACCTCAGCAACGACATCTTCCAGACTAATAATTTATTTTCATATTTTACGAAAATCGATATTACGGTTCGAAAACCAGATGGTTTTCTACATCAGATCTCATACAGTTTTCCTAAGCTAAGATTGAATCAATATAATCATAACATAGATAACTGAAAAGACATGTTATTGCTAAAATTAAATTTTTGGGTTCTTAGTGTGTGAGTTCCATAATTGTGAGTAGAGAATCTATGTATATTACTGTAAAACTTTTTTTACGACAGAAACTATTGTTCAAACTGTGATACATATTGAAAATTTGGTAAGTAGATGTTTTATGTTAAGACGGAGCACATGCTCCGTCTCCATCTCGGAAACTCAGTATTACACATAGATTTTCTACTTTACAATCATGAACCTCACATACTAAGAACTAAAAAATTTAATTTCAACAATGACATGTCTTCTTGGTCATCTACTATATGTGACGATTATATTGATTCAATCTAAACTTAATGAAAAAATAAATGAGATCTGGTGAGGAAAACCAGCTTGTTTCCGAAACGTAATATCGATTTTAGTAAAATATGAAAATAAATTATTAGTCTGGAAGATGTCATTGTTGAGGTCTATTGAACCTCACTTTTTCAGCATTACGTTTCGTATTCCGTTTTTGTTTGCTTCATGAACATTACGTGTGTGAACTGAGGTTCCGAGATGAATACGGAACATGTGTTCCGCGTCTTCACATAAAGCATTTACACAAATTTTTAATAAGTATCACAGTTTAAACAATAGTTTCTGTCGTAAAAAAACTTCCACAGTATTACACATAAATTTTTTACTTAACAATCATGGAACTCACACACTAAGAACTAAAGAATTTAATTTTGACAATAACATGCCTTCTCGGTCATCTACCCTATGATTATATTGATGCAATCTAAGCTCAACAAAAAAAAACTATATGAGATCTGATGACAAAAACCAGCTGGTTTTCGAAACATAATCTATTCTAGTTAAGGGGATGTGATACTTGGAAAATTATCGATTTTAGCAGTTTTAGGTTCCCCCGGCTTTTCTCCCACAATAATAAAGATTTAGTCTTAAAAACTTGGGGAATGGTAGAGAACATGCTAACGGACGTCCTCGATTTCTTTTTTTGTGGGATAATTAAAAAAAAATTTAATTTTGATAAATTTGATTACAGTGTGTATTTTGAGGTTATGTGTGTTATAGCTTTACTTCCAAACTACACAATATTTTTGGCCGAAAACTTAGGACAAGCAAAAAACCATAGAAACTAATGTCCCGGAATTAACCTTGTTTGTAGGTAATTAAAAAAGTTTATTTCATAAATAATTTGTATGTGGCAACAAATTAATCCTGAACACAAAATAGTGCACGTGCATACAATTTTTATTTATCAGAATAATTTTTTTTAAATTTTATCTCTCTAAAAAAGAGTTCGGGGACGTCCTATATACTATTTTATAGCATTTCCGAATTCAGTTTTCAGAAATTTTAATTTTTATGGACAAAAACCCGGGGGAACTAAACTCAATTCACCATACGCGGAAGTATCACATGCCCTTAAATATGAAAATAAATTATTAGTCTGGAAGATGTCGTTGCTGAGGTCCTTTAAACCTCACTTTTTGAACATTACGTATCGTATTCTGTTTTTGTTTGTTCCATGAATATTACGTGTGTAAGCTGAGTTTCCGAGATGGAGACGGAACATGTGTTCCGCGTCTTCACATAAAGCATTTATTTTCCAAATTTTTAATATGTAACACAGTTTAAGCAGTAGTTTCTGTCATAAAAAACTTTTACAGTATTACACATAGATTTTCTACGTTAAAATTATGGAAGTCACACACTAAGAACTAAAAAATTTAATTTTAGCAATAACATGTCTTCTCAGTTATCTAGGTCATGATTATATTGATCTAATCTTAACTTGAGGAAAAACTACATGAGATCTAAAAGGTTGATTTAGAACCAATCTGTTCAGATTATTCAATTTTTCAAGTGAAAAAAGTGAAAATCCGACATGAGATCTGATGATGACAGCCAGCTGGCTTTCGAAACTTAATATCTATTTCAGTAAAATATAAAAATAAATTATTAGTCTGTAAGAAGTCCTTGCTGAGGTCCTTTGAACTTCACTTTTTGAACATTAAGTTTCGTATTTCGTTTTCGTTTGCTTCATGCATATTACGTGTGTGAACTGAGTTTCCGAGATGGAGACGGAGCATGTGTTCCGTCTTCACATACATACAGCATCTATTTACCAAATTTTTAATATGTATCACAGTTTAAACAATAGTTTCTATCGTAAAAAAAGTTTTACAGTATTTCACATGAATTTTCTATTTTACAATCATGGAACTCACACACTAAGAACTAAAAAATTTAATTTTAACAATAACATGCCTTCTCGGTCATCTATGTTACGATTATATTGATTCAATCTAAACTTAATGAAAAAATGAATGAGATCTGATGAGGAAAACCAGCTGGTTTTCGAAACGTAATATCGATTTTAGTAAAATATGAAAATAAATGATTAGTCTGGAAGATATCGTTGCTGAGGTCCTTTTAATCTTGCTTTTTGAACACGAAGTGATCCCAGGCGTAAAAAAAAAGAAACAAATTTCACTCTTCTTTTAAATTAATTATACCGCAATTTGTGTACGCCCTTCTGTCAAACTTATTGTTTTTTATTGAGAAGTACCAAGATGAATTATTATAAAATATATGTAAAAAGATCCTGAAAACAGTGAAATTCTTCGTAAACGTATTTTTTATGGTGGATAGTTTGGACGATATATTCGTGAAATACAACACTATGTCCCAGAGTTGATGGATATGTGGGAACTTGGCAAGGGAAAATGGTTCTGTTCATAAACACTTCTCTTTCCCAAAAAAATCTGAGAACTTCTGTGAGGCTTCTTTCTTTACAATTAAATGTCAACTTACGTCGTGATTTTCAACACTGCATTTCCTATCGATAGAGAATTTTCTCTGTTAAAATAAAGTTTTACCGTTAATTCGTTATTCTAATCTTTTTCGCACGAATTGAAAAATTAAAAAATGCGGATTATTCTCTGAATATTTTATTTTTCAAATTTTAATGATTAAATATAGATGGAAATAAAAGTTTCGTAACTTAACTATGTGTATGAATTCCTGACTATTTCGTGTTTCGACAAAATTGACATGTATGTTCAATTAATGTTGTGGTGAATTGTGGAAAATAATGGATTATAATTTTTTAATTTTCTACGTAGGAAGATAACTTTTGTTTACGCTGATTGTTGTTCTTTGGTATTATGGAGTTCAGCGAAATTGATATAATTTGGGTAATGGGATGGATGTGATTGGGGGACCGGTTAAAAAATAAAATGTAAGATTCATGGAGGTTTTACATAAAAAGATTGATATTAATAAAAAAATAGAAAAATGGTCCAAAGAACATTTGATATTAATTTCCTTATTTTTATTTTCAGATAATAATTGAATTTAATTGATATAGTTTTCATTATTTATAACTGTAGTCTTCCTATAAATTATCCCTGGTGAGGAAAGCTAAATTGGCTTCAAAACATGTTGGGTCCCCAATGGTACAAAAATGACGGCAAAAAGAAAGAGTCAGAGGTTGTTTTGGTTGACACTTTCTTTTTCTTCCTCTTTTTTCATTTTGTTGTTTATTTTCCTTTAATGATCCGTAAAGTAGGTAGTTTCGAAGTATATTTCTGATTTATGAATTTTTTGTGTTCTATTTTGGTGCATAAAACTTTTCATAAGAAACTAGATTTCATTTCGATCTTTAAGAAATTTTAAAAGAGGAACCCCCCTTTTTTGTTTTGTACATTTATTGTACATTTATCTCTAATGAGCCGAAAAAGCTGGTAGTCGCAAAGTCTATTTTTGAGTTGTGAACTTTTTGGGTGTTCTTTTTTCGTACACAAAAAATTTTCATAAGAAAGTAGATTTTATTTCGATCATTAAGCAAAGATTGTTCCAATCTGCAGGGTTGCCTATGAACACTATTAAGATTTATTTCAATCGAGGTATTAATGAGCAAAAGATGTCTATTTTAATTTAAATATAGTATAAAAATGTGATGAACTTAGCAGTTTTGAAAAATGTGTTATTGTTTTGGTATATTACCTTTTTCTATTTTGAAAAATGGAATAATCTAAACAGATCGGTTCTAAATCAAGCAACAAATTCATTTTCTGAATATTTGGTACGGGGTCCTTTGGAACCAATCTTCAAAGTTCCAAAAAAATATACACTTTTGAAAGTTGAGCCCAAAAAAGGCCAACTATCCGAATTCAGACATGAATACTGAATAAGACCCTTCCAGGAAATTTCTTGGTCCTTTAATTGAAAAGGCCGAGGTACGAGTGCAACCAGGTGCCGTCCGGTGGCGCAGCGCGGGTGAGAGTGGTGACTCGGTGGGTGAGTCGGTGCGGCAAGTCTGCAACTCCACTTGAGCCTCTCGCCGGTGTGGTAGCTCCAGGGGAGAGGGGCAAGGGGAGTTCAAAAAACGTGTACCTGCGCGCGCAGTGCTTTGTCTGGTGGAGGGATAACGCGAACGGCGAACTACGCGGGGCCGCCAGGGGTCCAGGAGCGGACCATGGCGGACAAACGGCAACTGCATCCTTTCAGTCGGCCGCTGAACCCGCGTGCCGTTCGGTCGGTTTTTCATGTTGATGTCTTTATTTTTTTCGATTTTCGATTTTTGATTTGATTTTCGTTCTACACTGTGAGTTAAAGTTTTTTGACAGGAACGATACCGCGTGTGTTATAATCCCGTTCTGGGTTGATTGTTCAATGTTCATGTTCTTCAGTTCACCAACCGGATGATAAATCTTCCCCAGGGAAATATTTTTTATTTAAATAAAAATCAATCTCCCACTTCCGGTTGAGGATACGTTCGATTTCTTGGAGTATTTCGTGCAGTGAATCCGCGTGCGAACAACGCACACGAAACCTTCCTGCATGGTGAGTTTTTTTTGGATTCATTTCAAAACGTTTCGGAGTACTTTTAAAGTGAAATCCTATCGAGACTTGGAAAAAAAAAGTTTCAAATTTAAATTGTTTTATCGGCACTGTACTGACTCTTAAGCCTTTATTACCCGCCGGGCCTTTATTAAACCCCCCCCCCCCCCCCAAAAAAAAAGTCTCGAGTGCTACCGATATCCGATTCAAAAACAGGACACCTCGAGTCTAATTGTAAAATAATACCTGCAAAAAAAACTCTTAAGAGTGCGTGATGTCAACAAGAGTTTTTTGAGATTGCATCGATCAGTATTTTTCTTCTGGGTAAAGTTGAGGATTTTTGGGGGATTGCGTGAATACGAGCACGTGACTGAAATTCAACTGCGCTTCTTGGGAGACCAATGTTTATATGTACTTAGGTCCAGACCCTTTTTCCTTTTCTTTTCTTTACCTTCGGCGGGCTTTACTTAACATTTGTGAGTCGCTCCCGATCTCGGTCCCTTATTTCAAAAAACGATGTGATCTCTGTAAGACAAAATTTCTGTGATTTAGTACAGCCTGATTTTGCGAGGGTCCTCAAATTTGCATCTGAAGTTAATCATTCATTTCTCGAAGGAAATCGTGTGAGAGTAAATTCTCCTCAAGTTCGAGATCCGATCGATCCTTGGTGACAAATACTTGGACCTGTCAAGAAATCAGAAATACTTTAATTTTTTTCTCCACTAATGTTGCTTATGGATATAAATGTTCCTCGTTCAAAATTAATTAGATATTTCTAATTAAAAAATATTATTTCCGGAAATTGAAGATTGCAGAGTCTAGAATCGTTTGGCCTTCGACTTGTAGAAACTTGCAGCGAGCTAGATGGGTGGTGCTTCTTATGGCCTTTCTTTGGTCTTCTATTCTTATTTGAACGGCGAATAGACCTTTTCATTTCAATTCGTTAAAAACTATTTTTTGAAATGATAATTATGTATTTGTTGTCAATTTAATGAAGAATAAGGTAGAAGAACTCAAAGGTGATCAATCAAGAAAATCATTACCCTCTTAAAATCATCGGATTAACGGAAAAAAAAAATTAGACGCAAGAGTTCGAGGTTATGATTTCCATATATTTGTTTTACAGCACTATAAAAGAAAGTGATCTTACTAAAATCTGCATTTCATCAATATATTTTGCAGCCATACAAAACCCAGTACATTTTCCAAAAAATCGGATAGATGCATATTGTAGAAGTTAGGTTAGATTGAGATTATGAACATATCTTGCATTTTGAACATTTTTTATCGTTCTTCTGAAATATTTAATTTATTTGAAATTTCCCCTTCCTGAACTTCAGAAGTAATTTTGAAGTAGAAACAAGAAAATACACTTCTCACAAAATGCTTTTGTACACTTTTTTTAAAAATGGCTTCTCAGTATATTTAAAATCATATTTATTAACCAATTTAATGGTATGTCAACACAGAGAGTCGAAACTTAACACCGCCTGACAGGAAGGTTAATTATTTTTCGCACATGTGCACTAAAAGTGATTGAAATGAAAAGGTCTAGGGATGATAATTACTGCCAACTTCAGGAACCTATTGGGTCCATTCTTGGAAAAGTCTTTCTCACGTGGTTGAGACGGCGGATGTATTGAGACTATGGCTTCCTGAAAGAATCGAATGACTTATTTTTTTCACTTGACTTGCGGTTTCCTTTCCCTGTGAGTGAAATTTTACGCTGCGACAGCGAGACATTCCCATATCCTTATACACACAAAACCCGCTTCCGACTTCCTGAAAAAGGTTTCAGTATTTACATTCTCAGATTAAGATTCTCATACCAGTGAAGATAAGACTATAAAGATTAAAAAATATCTATTTTTATCTCCAATTTCCGAGTCTCGGCAAATTAAATTTCCCGCCCTAGGTTCAAATTTTAATTTTTTAAGCTGGCAAGTCTGATTTGGGGTTGAGAAACTAACCTTCCTGTTTGTGATTCCCGTAATTCCTTACTTAACAGATGAACTTTTATATCTATTTTTTATACAGCGAAATTAAATGAAAAAAATGTTTGCATCTTGGTTAGATCAAGTAATGTAAACGTCCAGTAGAATTACCTAACTTCGGACGCCTATTTTTCTTGGATTTATACTTATTTCTGATGGTTGTGCTAAAACTTTATTTGTTTTTTTTTTTTTGATAAACGTAGTGGTTTAACCACGGGCTGAAATGGTTACGGGCACAAATCAATTGTTTATTATTTTTTTATAACTAACTATAGCAAGAAAGTGACCATGCAACACATGTTCTGTTTGTAATTTTTTACGTTGAATCCATTGGTGTAATGTTCAGAGCAAGGTTAATATTTATTAATTCGTTTATAACAAATTGTAATATAAGGCCCCTGCATTAAAGCCCAAAGTGGCTACAACTCTAAATCAACCCCATATAGACCCTAAAATACCTATGTAAAGTTTCACGCTTTCATCACAAAATGCAAGGTTTTTCCGTCTAACGTCCGAACTTTTTAAAATATTTAATTTTCGTTTCATTAAAAAATATAATGGAAAAAAAGTATTATTTCATTCATAAGAAATAAAATAGTCGCAAAAAATTGAACCGAAATAAATTTGTATATTGTATTATGTACGCTTTTTTTATTAATGATAAATACAATGTGGAAATCTATAATTCAAAATTAATAAAATTTAAAGTTAATTAATGTTTTTGACTATGGAAGATATAGCACACATAAATAAACACAATTGCGACATTTGACAAACTGCATTTAATGAAAAAATCATGTATATTTTGGAGTTTATGTTGTCAAATCATTAAAACTATCAATAATCAAATATTTCAAGCTAATTTTTATTTTTATCATGCATATATTTTGATGTTCGTTGAATAAAAGCTGCACAATAAATGAAAGTTTCAATTTAAAATGATAGTAAACTAAGATGTTGACAATTAAACCAATAGTCATGCCAATATTTTACATCACCATTGTTCCAGATTTAGCACTAAATCATTCCACGATTACTACTCACGGTAACACATCACTTCTCCGATTTCATCTAACGCCTTTTTTTAACTAATTAATTTATTATATGCAAAGATGTATCGAAATAAAATGTTAACAGAGTCGTCCCAGTCTTCGAGACCGGTCACGATTACGCGAGCAACTATGCTTTTCAGACGTCCCTATAATTGTGACCGATATTTCTCGAATGAGAAGGTACTAAATGAAGATTTTACTTTATTTCATGAAACAAGAATCAGCTCTTATGTCGAAAAAATTATTTTTAACCCGATCAAGTGATTTCTTTACACACTAAAAGCTTCAGCAAAGAAACACCTTTTTTAGCCTAAACCTCTTGAAAAAGAACTAATTTTGTTTATAGATCGAGAACTGTCTAAGGTTTCCTCAAAACATTTATTATTATTGCCGCTCACAGAAATGTTCTGTTGTGTCAAAAGAATGTCTCTTGATATAAATGAAATCCGCTCTTAAAATTGAGATGAAAAGGACTTTCATTTGTCTCTGAAAGTATCTTTTTTCAGCAAACATTATCGTTTTGTGACAAACTTTATTTAATTTTGCAGCCAAATGCATCATTCTCTTTGTATAAAGAAGATATTTATGTGGTTCAAAACAAAACACGCAAGAGGGCGATGTCTTTGTTTCAGGCCAACTTATTCTCTGAGTGTGCGTTTTTATGAAAGAAATACTTAATTTTTGCGTTTAAACCTGGAAACTCACGATTACTGGGATCGTTACGATTACTGGAACATCTACCTTATTTCCATTCGCAGATTAAGATTCTGATAACAGTGAAGATAATACTATAAAGAGTAGAAAATATTTGTTTTCGTCTACAATTTAAAATTCTCGGCATTTTAATTTTCCGCCCTTGGTTCTAATTTTTATTTTTTCAAATTGGCATGTCTGATTCGGGGCTGAGAAACTAACCTTTAAACCTTTGTTATTGTGATTCCCCTAATTCCTTTCCTAAACGATGGACTTTCATACTGCCAAATGAGGTGGAAAAAAATGTTTGCTTCTTAGGCAATCAAATGACATCTCTTTCAGGAGTAAGTGTGAATAAATTAATTTGGAAATAAATGTGGCAACACGTGTTGCGAATCTAGCAGCCAATTGCTCAGTCCGGTCGTGAGAAACTAAGATAGTGAGCACAGAGTCCATGCATAATGGAGGGCTGGGCGAGGCACGAAGCATGGAATTATGATATGTACAAATTGTCCGCATGAATGCAGCATCCGCAATGCGTTTCGCGTGCGAGGCTTCTTCTTTCTTCTCATCAGCCCCTTTTTTCTTTTTTCTTCTTTCCTCTTCCAAGTTGTTGAACCAGTAGCTGACAAAAACGAGAGTTGTAAACGAACACTAACGACCATATATCGTAAAATGTAGATTGGAAAAAAATGTTCCAACGACTCTGACCTGGTCAACGACTCGTCACTCAAGAGCGAGCTCAAGAGTTGAAATGCTCTTCAATTTTAGGGCCTTTCGCGCGTGAGTGAATAAATACCTGGACGTGTCCCGTTAAGTTGGTAACTTCCTGACTCATCCTCATTAGAAGGAATTACGTCATTCTTTTGTCTATTTTAAAATTGGTTAGATCTTTTAGAATTAAATTTAGAAGCTTGCCAAAGGGATTTTTCATTATTGATGGCAAGTTGAGGGTTGGAACGTGGGTGCCAAAGCATGCCAACGCTAACCAAGTTAGCTGTCGCAGTACGACAATCGATATTGAACGACTTTCAAATAGTTTCTTGTAGTTTGTCACTTCCCTCAATCCACATTTTATCACCAGTCAAAATTTAAGTTTGATCTCCGCTTCTCTGATCAAAGAAGATTTTTTGTTTCTAAATTTGGAAGTGACACCTGACTGAAAATGACTCACTCATAAAAAGGATGGATCATTTCTCACCTTAACGAACCACAAGGAACAGGCTTAATTGACCTCCTTAAGATCCGTATGCACAATCCCCTGTGAAAGATAAGCGTTGTTTGCCATTCAGCTGCACTTAACTTTAACCCAGATCAGAGTCGCTCAAAATTAACTCGACGCATAATCGAGAGAACTCTCACTTTCCGAGGCAGAACACGTGGTTGGCATCCGTTTACTGGTCAGTCGATATGTCGAGTTGCATGCACATTGAGAAAATTCTAGACTCGACTCGAGAAAACCAATCTTTGTTCACGTCAGTCTCAATAATTCTACTCTTCTAGCCTTGAATTATTTTCTCCTTTTTCTTATTAGAATCGCAAACCTATTTCTAAATCCTAGACTCATATGCAACTGGAACATGATGGCAAACAGTTGTTGGATGAGAAGAAATTCTGGCAATTAAAAAAAGTCTTCATTGAAGTGAGACGAAAATTGCATGGGAATTATGTCTGGTGGAGCTTCCCTTCCTATCTAGCGAAACATCTGGCTTCTGATTTCATTTGTTTATATCTTCCCGAACCGACTTCCGCTCGAAGCTCGAACACTTTGCGCTTCAGTAGTCGGGCAGTGAAATAAGAGAAACTGAGTGGCTAAATATTGTCTCAAACGATAAAAAGGCAAAGTCAATGCTTGAAATTGCTTATCGATTGACCCTTAAACCCACATAAGTGGAAAAGTTTATTATTGGCCGGTACATAACTGACGTGCTATTCGTCCCTACCTGATCGAATCTTGATCGACCCAATTGTTGTAATCGACTTTATCGTGAAATCAAATCGACATTGTCAGATGCGTTAATAATTTTCTACAGACCTCATATAGAAAGGAATTATTGTGTGGATCAGTTTTAGGTCTATAACTGAACAGTCTGAACACATACGGGACTAATTAATCTACCGTGACACCGGTAACGATGCGGTTATAACGTTATAGTAATTGCCAGTCTGAAGTGATAAATGAGCGGAAGATGGTTTTTTGTTATTGCAGGGCGACAAATTCATCCCACATCGAATTTATTATCACACTTTGCTTTTCCCTTCAAAAGGTTAGTTGGTACATTGTACGAGTAAGACTCGTTTATCACATTAACCGGTTTCACGAGACAGAGGCCGTCAAAATAGTCGAGAACACCGGTCGTCGATCCGTGTCAAAAAAGTACCAAACCTAAGCCAACGTTTCATCAGATAATCTCCCACTTCACTAATTACGTCATTCGTTTTAGTAATTTATACGGGAACGATATCATACTTACATCTTTATCTAAGCTATAAGTATAAGAGAATGAATCAATTCCTTCAGAGATAAACTGAGCAAGTACAAAGTTGAACGAACGGTACGATATTTCTCTTTAGAGTTTTGCACTTCCTTGTAAATCGAACGTGTCCTGAGAACTAAAGGAGTCTGCTGCTACGTTTTAATTGCCCATATTTTTGCAGGGGCGTCCAGCCCACCTCAATAAATTTTTCGACCCCCCGACTCGCAAGGCCTCATTATAGGTACAAAACCTGCACCTCTACCTGTTTATTTATATATTACATACCTGTTCTAGAGTCTGCCCATACATGTTCAAAGTAATTCGAGTCAAATTTCTACATTCTCAATACACGAAAAAAAATATCATCTATCTATCGATACCAGCAGATTACATCCATCATTGACAAAACATAACTGAAATGAAGAATTTTATTTTTAATTGAGACAGCTTCACATCTACGACATAGTTATTTCGTTTGCTCAAATTTATGAGAATTTTGTTTCTATAAATTGAAAAACCATTGGTGTCAAACTTCAGACAATCACGATAAATAAATTGTTATCAAATGAGGTGTTACGGGTTTCATCATAATGAATCATCGTGAAAGCATTAAATCTATTAAATAAATTTTTGTCCAACCTGCACCGAAAGTATGCCTTTTCGTGCATGTAAAGTGTGCGCAAAGCGGCTTTTTTCGCCCGGAGACGAAGCAGGCGCAAAGTGCTGTTTGTGCCCGCTTCACATTCCCTCAAAGACAAACCTTAGATGCAGGTTATGGACAAAAATATCGTCTGTATCATTGGCGAACAATTGGCAATCCCCAGTCGTGTAGTTTGACACGCTCGCTTCGCTCGTGCTTTTTGCGCCCGCTTCCTTAGTCCCCGGGCGGAAAACGCTACTTTGCGCCGGCTTCACATGCCCTCAAGGGCAAACTTCACATTTGTGGAAATTGCCAACTTTACGCCCTTGATACACAATGTACTTTTCAAAACTATCTTAATAGTGCAGCAATTCAGATTGCTCACGCAAAGAATAGTATATTGTGCGCTAAGGAACAAAAGCGACAGATTTGAGACGAATTTGAAGTTTGTTTTTAATAATGAAGACTAATTAATGAAAAGAGAATTTTCCGCATGTATTTGAAAATACACTAGGACCCCCACTTGACGGCCCTCCATTTACCGTGTTCGTAGAATTTCCGCCGGCTCCCCATTCGTTGATGAGAGGGTTTAAGGGTCCGATAGAGAGGTCGAGTTAACGCAACGGAGTCGAGCGGTTCTGTAGCTCACAGCACCTTTCTCTCGGTCCCTTGGACCCCCTCATCACCGAATGAGAGCCGGTGGAAATTCTAAGAACACGGTACGTGGAGGGTGGTTAAATGGATGTTCCAGTGTACACTTACCCCGCTAAAAAAACTGACGTCATCGGTCACAAATCGGCCATTCTTTCACGCGAAACGGGCGTAAAAATTCGCATTTTTAATGCGGGCATTGCAAGAACGGTTTTTATTAAACATCAGTTTCGCACATCTTCAGAATGTCCATTTTCACATTCGTTGTCAAGGACATTTTTTTGTTTTCATGGAGCCTCTACATCGAATTGGTTTTCATAATTCAAACAACAAATTCTGTAAAACAGTTAACTTTTTTTCCGTGTACAGGAACTTCATACCGGATTCACAAAAGCCATTCATCTCACCGATTTTTTTTAAACTTACACAACTTGTTACACATTTGAAAAGAAAAATAAGTTTCAAAGAATTATCGTATTTCAATTTTTTTCGATTTCTAATATTGCATGTAAAGAAAACAGGAGGGTTTTCATAATAAGTTGAACCGTTTGGTTTGGTTTTCATTAAATTATTTAAAATTATGTATATATTTTTATGTGAAATTCACCGGAGAATCTGAATTTTGTGGGGCCAATCACTTCCAATAAACTATTCTTGCGTATTTTTTATATTTTTTAAATTATTTCAAAAACATTTTTTAAAATCGAATTTCTCAAAATTACAAAAATATATTACATTTCTTGATGTTTTAGTTTTATTTTCTTGCTCATTAGGGTTAGACTAAATAAAAAATAAATATTTTGGCTGGTTTGAAAATTTATTTTATTTTGAAAATCTCATTGTTTAAAATGGTCAACTGACAGAATCCATTTCAAATCTGGTTTCAGACTGGGCTCGTCCACTCTCTGATTATATAGTTACAATTAATTTAGTGAAAACCAAGCCAAACGGTACAACTTATTATGTAAACTTTCCATTTTTGTTAACAGACAAAAATAAAAATCGAAAGAAATTCAAAATGCGATAACTCTTCGAACAAAAAAATTTTGAGCAAAATATCTGAGACCGTTGATGCTAGACCTATTTGGCCAAGGCTATGAAGGCTGTGTGCCTTTTTTTCAGGTTAGGTTGATGGAGCAGAGAGGAAATAACCAATGGGAGCAGAGGTTCATTACGCGAGGTAGGTGGGTGGG
>JAUMHM010000001.1:9833578-9867425 GCA_032362435.1 Melikaiella ostensackeni | reverse complement strand
CTTTCAATAAAATAGTTAAACGTTCAACTTAAAAAGAATTTTTCTATTAAAAATGAAATCATTACATTTTCACTTAAAAAAATTAACTTTTAAAAAAAAAGATCAAATTTCTTCAAAGCAGTTGAATTTTCAACCCGAAAATTTGAATTATGAACAAAAAAGGTAATTCATAACCAAATAATTGAAATTTCATCTAAAATCATGAATTTTCAACAAAAAAGTGAATTTCTTACAAAGTAGTTTTACTTTAAACGAAGTAGTTGATTTTTCAACCAGAAAAGGTGAATTTTCAACAAAACATGTAATAGGTGATATTTCAACCAAAAAAGATTTTAGTTTAAAATCAATAACAGTTGAATTCAACCAAAAATACGAACTTTCAACTAATCACTTGTATCCTCAACCAAAACAAATCAATTTTCAACCAAAAAGTTGCATTTTTAACCAAAAATATTCATTTTCTACCAAAAAGACGAATTTTCAACAAAACACGTAAATATCCAACCAAATAGTTGAATTTTTAATTAAAAAAGACTAATTTTCAACCAAAAATATTAAAAATTACAGTTAAAAATATTAGTTTTGAACCATGAAAGAAACGAACTTTCAACAAAACAGTTAAATTCTCTCCTTAAGTAGTTAAATTTTCATCCAAATACATGAAGTTTCAACTAAAATGACAAACTCTCAACAGAAAAAAGGAATTTTCAACAAAACAGTTCAACATTCAACCAAATAGTTGAATTTTCAATCAAGAAGATGGATTTTAACCAAGAAGATTCATTTTCTACCAAAAAGACGAATTGTCAACAAAATACATCGATTTTAAACCAAATATTTGAATTTTCAATTAAAAAAGACAAATTTTCAACCAAAAACGAAATGAATTTTCATCAAAATAGGTTAATTTTCAGCTAAAGAGATGAATCTTCAACCAAAAAAAATTAATTTAAAAAAAAGTAGAAACAGGGGAAAAGAGGGGAACAGAGGAAAGAGTGTCAAGCGTGAAAAATGAAAGTGATTTTCAAATTTATTAAGTTATAATTAAAATGTACATTTGCGGGGCAATCTTTCTGCAAAATTCACAAACTTTGTTCAACTTTTTCATCAGAAAACGTATTAAACGTTATCTAAACTCGAGAACTTAGTTTATGGATGGCTCCTAAGGAGAAATGACGTCCCCGGGCTCTTAAATATTTAAATAGTCATTTATTTGTACCAAAAACCAATTTTATTTAATATGTTCAATAACGTAGATCTTATCAAAGTATACGTCACGTGAAAGTTGTAGATCTAGTAAAGGAGCATATTTTATTGTTGATAATTTTTTTCTATACGACAAACGGTTTTCGAAAAAAAATCCACACAACTTTCACAAATAGTAACTAAGGACCTGCCCACTCGTTGCGTTAGTTTTCTAGATTTTTTTCAAAAACCGTTAGTCGTACGGAAAAAAGTTGTCGTCAATAAGATATGCTCCTTGACTAGGTATACAACTTTCAAATGACGTATATTTTGATAAGATATATATTTTAGAACATATCAAATAAAATCGATTTTTGTGTCGTAACACTTGGAATCGGACGTTGATCATTCTTGGCTGCAACTTGATAGATAATCGATAAAAATTCGTGGACGTTCTTCTAGCTATCTATTGAATGTTCGTTCAGCCATTTGATGTAAGCGGGCAATTTGCTACGCGAGGTTGTTGAAATCGTCGACTATTTCGCTCTCCTCTCTTTGTTAGCATGTCGATTTTGCTCCGTAGTGTAGGCGGCTTGAAACCGGACAATGGTGATCGGTTAAGTCATTCTCGCAACGCATGACTAGGACATTGGTGAGTTACACCATTTCACTTTTTCAGATCAATCTAAGAAGAATTTCAAGTTTTTAAATTGACTTCAAGTTGTTTGACCTTGAGGATTCATTGCACTTTTGATTTGAATTCCCTTCAATTCAACCCGTTTAGGTTTTAAATAATATTATAGGTACTTGCGATCCTGGCGAAAGAATAATTTTGCTTGGAGATATGAATGGCTGAGTGGGTGTGCAACGCGAAGGTGCAGACAGGGTACTTGGTCACTTCGAAGACCCAAAAACGAACGGTAATGGGGATAAATTGCTTAGCTTAGGCTCAGAAAAAGGCTTTTTTATTATAAATACTTGGTTCAGACATCGAGTGATCCACATGTATACTTGGTGCAGAGGCGAAAGCCACAATGCGAGGGTCGTTTGATAAGTTTGGTAAAAAAACAAGTAAATTTTTTGTTGTTAAAATGTTAGCCTTTATTTCTCAACATGGCCCCCTTCGAGGACTACATACTTAGTCCAGCGAGACTCTAATTTTTTTATCTCTTCAAAAAAGTAAGATTTCTCGAGGTCTACAATTTACGCATTTGCGGCATCGATTACTTCTTAATTGGGAGAGTATCTCTTCCCAGCGAGCCAGGTCTTCAAGTTGGGGAACAGAAAGAAGTCGTGATGAAACAGCACTTTTTTGTGCGCCAATCGTGGCCTTTTTTGTAGCTCGGCTTTCAAACGGTCCAATAACGATGCACAGTACGTTACCGTTATAGTTTTACCCTTCTACAAGTAATCAATGAAGATAATTCCTTGGGAATCCCAAAATACTTTGGCATTCACCTTCCCAGCTGACAAAACAGTCTTCGCCTTCTTTGGGGCACTTTCATCAGGCAGTACCCAGTACCCACTGCTTTGACTGCTGCTTTGTCTCAGCTGTATGGCGACGGATCCAGGTTTCGTCCAAAGTCACGAATCGACGCAGTGGATCGTTCAGTGGAGATGTTTACAGCATTACAAATCTCATGCACCTTGATTCGGCCATTTTCCATAACCATATGATGAATTTTTTCCACCACATCCGATATGGTGATCTCAATTGGGCGTCCGGAGCGCGCTTCATCTTTAGTTGTGAAATTTGAATTTGATTTGGAAAATTGATGAGTTGAGAAAGGGTCTACTTCAATTCTGAATAAAACTAGATATACTAGATTGACGAAGAGGGTTTTCGAATAGTTTAATCTACTTTTTGAGCGGAAAAGGGCGTACTTCTATTTTAAAAAATCGAGATTCATGAAGAAAGTTGGAAAGGGCATTTTACTTTTTCAGATCACTGTAATTGTGTGGAAGGCACTGAAATTTTTCAATAGACTTTAAAGTCACTTGGCCTTGAGTTTGACTCATTTCAGTTTTTATTGAAGCCTCTTTAATTCAAGTCGCTTAGGTCGAGTTTGAAATAAAGGTAGCTTCAACTAAAGTAAGGTCAATTACGTCAATTTTAAGTCAAAGTGTATGCCAATACGAGTTTAATCGAGAGGTTTCACGAAGTACTTGAAGTGGAGCAGAAGTACAAGTGAATTCACTTTTCATACATTGACACACACACATTTCACTTTTTTAGATCACTTGATTAGGTGGAAGGCATTAAAATTTTTTAATTGTTTGATTCATAGTTAGATTCATTTCAATTTTTATTTAAATGCCCTTTAATTTAAGACGCTTCAATTTTGAATGAATTTAGATTGACAAAGAGGGTTTTTGGATAGTTTAATATACTTCTTAAGACAGAAAGGACGTATTTTTATATTACAAAAATCCAGATTCACGAAGAAGGATGGAAAGGGCATTTTACTTTTTTAGATCACTGTAATTAGGTGGAAGACTCTCACTTTTTTAATTGACTTCAAAGTTATTTGACCTTGATTTTGATTGATTTTAGATTTTTTTAATTTCCTTAAATTCAAGCCGTTTAGGTCAATTGTCAACTTTAAGTTACAGTCTAGGTCAATACGAGTTTAATTAAGAATTTCGCGAATTACCTTGAAGTGAAGCTAAAATAAAAGTAAATTCAAAGAGAATAAGACAAAATTCTAGGTCATTTTCAATGAATTGACCTAAGTTCAAGACGAATTTTAAGTAAATTAGAGAGCCAATTAGCTGCATCGAAGCATTTTTTAAAAGGTCAGATCAAGCAAAATCGAGGTAAATTGGTGCCTTGGAAACGGTTTTTTTTTCTTCAAATTTTTAATGAATTTATATTGACAGAGAGGGGTTTTGAAGACTCCAGTGTGATTTTTTGAGACAGATGAGGGCTTATTTGAACTAGGAATTTTAAAAAGTCTTATTTTAACGTAACTTGAACTGAAGTTAGGTCAATAAGGTCGACTTGAAGTGAAAACCTAGGTCAATACGAGCTCAATGTAGAAGTTTTGCGAGATACTTTAAAGTCAAGCTGAATTAAAAGGAAATTCAATGACTCAAGGTGAATATGACTGAATTCTAGGTTAATCTCAGTTAGCTGACCTAAGTTTACGACAATTTTAAGGTAAATCAAAGATTTAATTAGCCAAATCTTTACTCTATTTTCTACTCAAAGTCAGATCAAGTATAATCAAGGTAAATTGGTGAGTTGGAAAAGGTATTTTTCAAATCAAAATCAGTCGAGATTGACAAACAGGGTTTTCGAATAGTGTAGCGTGCTTTTCAAGATGAAAAAGGATTAATTTTAATTGGGGGCTTCAAAAAGAGCTCATTTTAATGTAACTTCAATTGAATTTAGGTCAATTAGGTCAATTTGAAGTCACAGTGTAAGAAGCTGAATTACAAGTAAATTCAAGGAGAATAGGACTAAATTCTAGGTCATCTTCAATGAATTGACCTAAGTTTAAGACGTGTTTTAAGAAAATTATAGATCCAATTAGCCGCAACCAAGCATTTTTCAAAGGGCAGATGATATAAAATCGAGGGTAATTGATGACTTGGAAAAAGTTTTTTTTTAAATTCTAAATCAATTTAGATTGACAGGGAGGGGTTTTGAAGTTTTGAGTGTGACTTTTTGAGACAGATAACGTCTTATTTTAATAAGGGATTCAAAAAAGTCTAATTTTAATGTAACTTTAACTGAGTTTAGGTCAATTAGGTCGATTTGAAATCAAAGTCTAAGTCAATACCAGCTCAATGAAAAGGTTTTATGAATTACCTCAAAGTGAAGCTGAATTAAAAGTAAATTCAAGGACTCAAGGTGAATATGACTGAATTCTAGGTCAATCTCAATTAGCTGACCTAAGCTTACGACAACTTTAAGATAAATCAAAGATTGAATTAGCCAAATCTTTACACTATTCCTTACTCAAGGTCAGATCAAGTAGAATGAAGGTAAACTGGTGAGTTGGAAAAGGATTTTTTCAATTCAAAATCAGTCGAGATTGACAAAGAAGGTTTTTGAATAGTGTAGTATGCTTTTTAGGATAGAAAAAGATTTCTTTCAATTGAGACTTTAAAAAAGGCTAATTTTTATGTAACTTCAATTGGAGTTAAAACAATTAGGTCAGTTTGAAGTGGAAGTCTATGAATCTGAAGTAAAGATAAGTTCGAGGTTAATACGACTGAATTCTAGGTCAATTTCAATAAACTGATTCAAGTTTAAGGTGATTTTGGGAGTAGATTAAAAATCGAAGTAGCCGAATCCAAGCTTTTTTTATTTGAGGTCAAATCAAGTAAAACTGAGTTGAATGAATTTAGATTGACAAAGGTGGATTTTGAATATTACAGTGTGCATTTTGTCACAAATAAGGGCTTTTTTAAAAATGGGGCTTCATAAAGGGGTAAGTTGATTGTAACATTAAGTAACTTGAATGTAACATTAACTAAAGTTAGGTCATTTAGGTCAATTTTAAGTCAAAGCCTAGGTCAATACGAGTTCGATCAACAAGTTTTACGAATAACCTTAAAGAGAAGCTGAATTTAAAGTAAATTCAAGGTCAATATCATGTAGGTCATTTTCAGTAAATTGACCTAAGTTTAAAGCGATTTTAAGGCAAATTAAAGATCGAATTAGCTTAATCTAAGCGCTATTATTCAATCAAGGTCATATAAAGTAAAATTGTGATGAGTTGATGAGACAGGAAAATAGTCCAAGCGGTACACTGAATATATTGAACATTTTTCTCTAATTGTTGTAAAAGTATGAAATTTGGTGTGAAGATTCCTTTGGCATTAGAAAACTTTTAAGAGCGGGTGCCAACAAATTGTTCAACATTTTTTTGAAAAAAAAAACTGGCACATTTTTTTTAATTGATGTATTTTTTCAACTAATTAAGATATTTAACTTTCCTTCCAATTCTGGTGACGTATTTCACATTCTTTCGAAATCCACCAGAAAATTAGAAAAATGTTGAAAACGACCAAAATGGCCATTTTCATTAAAATCAAAAATTCAAATTTTATCTGAAAATACGAGCGATACGAAAAAAATTGATATTTTTGCTTTCTATCTCTTCAAATACGCGTGAAGTTTCATTTTTCACAATTTTTCAGTAAAAAATAATATTAGGCATAGAAAATTTAATCTTTCATCACTTTATTTTTGCAAAATTTTGAAAATTATTTTTTGTCACGAAAAAAATTTTTTTGCGAAATATCAAAAAGTGGTGAAGGGACTTTTTGTAGATATTTCAAAGAGGAACAAGTTTGGTCCTTAAACTTTTCTCGTATCAAGCGTATCTTTGAAAAAAATAAAGAATTTTAATTTTCAGAGAAATCGCGGTTATTTTGTTAATTTTCAACAATTTTCAGATTTTTCGGCGGATTTTGAAAGTATGTGAAATCCCTCACCAGAATTAGAAAATCAAAGTTAAATATTTTGAAGATTTGAAAAATGCAACATTTCATAAGAAACTATACCACCATTTGAAAGAAAGAATTTTGAGAAAATGTTGGACACCCGATCTAAAAAGTTTTCTAATGACAAAAGGAATCTTCACAACAAATTTCATTTTTTTGTATCAATGAGAGCGAAATTTAAGTGTACCGCTAAGACAAAACTTTTATTTTCGATTTCAAATAAATTTAGATTGACAAAGAAGGTTTATGAATAATTAATTCTACTTTTTGAATCGAAAAGGGCTTATGTCAATTTCGAAAAATCGAGATTGGTGTCGAGAGCTGGAAGAGGGTCTGGCGGGTATTAGAATAGTCTGATGTGTGATTTTTAGCTAAAAAGGGCTAATTTCGATTTTTAAAAAATCTAGGCTGGCAAAGACAAGTGCAAAAAAAGATGAATATTTTGAAGACATTCATCAGTATGCTTTTGAGTTTAATCAAGGATTTTATCAATTTCAAAAAATCTAGATAGGTAAAGAGGTTTGTAAAAGGGACTTTGAGGTGAATTGAAGATCCAATTAACCAAAGTCAAATTGTATTCAAAGTCAAATTACGTAAAATTGAAGTCAATTCAAATAAAATTATTGGATATTCCTCCAATTTTTATTGTTTGTTCGATTGTGGGCAGTGTCGGATTGGTGATGTGCAAAATTGAAAGACAAATTGCGATTTTTTTTAGTTTAATAAGAGATTTTATAAATTTCAAACATCTAGATAAGTGAAAAGGGTTGTAAAAGGGACTTTGAGGTGAATTGAAGATCGAATTAATCAAAGTCAAATTGTATTCAAAGTCAAATTACGTGAAATTAATGTCAATTCAAATAAAATTAGTGAATATTCCTCTAATTTTCATTGTTTGTTTAATTGTGGGTAGTGTCGGATTGGTGATTCGCAAAATCGAAAGGCAAATTGCAATAGGTATTTCCTCGACCCAACGACCCGCAGCTAACGGTTCATTCAATAAGGTACTATGAATCGCGAGAGTAGTTTATTATTCAAGTATAATTGCAAGCTCTTCCAACGAGCTCGTTTATTGCCTTTTACTATCGGGACTGGCGCTTCACGCCTCTAGTTATTGGTTTACAAAAAAATATACCAGGATAAGTTCAAAAATTATCTTAAATAAAATATTTATACTAAATTCGGTATAAACGTTAAAAAAAAAATGAAAAATCATCTTTCTTCTCTCTTATGTTACCATAAACTGGGGCTAAGTGGCGCATATTGGGATAAGCGGCGCACCCTTGATTTTGCATTTTTCTGAATGCAATACTTTTTTTCTAGGTAAAAACTAAAGGCCTTCAACTATCAATTGTAAATTGATAGTTCAATTACGAAATCAAGAAGAAGCAATATCGCGTTTTTAATACAGAATTAAGGGTGCACGGCTTTTCTCCACATATGCGCCGCTTAGCCCCAATTAAGTGTTTATTAACCCTTTTTTCAGGAAAGAAAGATTGCAATGAAGGAAGAGGAAATTTTGTGAAATCTGGATTAAGGAAAGAAATTCAAAGAAGGCGAAAAGATGAAAGAAGCGCAAGGCCAGGGCTGGGTCATTGCCGTCATACGAGACTCGCGAGTCCCCTTATACGGTTTACGTCCGCATCGCTTTTCTGAGTGTGCGTTTCGCTCACTTATAGAATCCGAGAGGATTGGTTCTCGTAAGACGTATACTGGGTGTTTCCACTTTTCAAAAAATTGAAATCTTTCAAAAATAAGAGAAATAAAAATAAATAGGTGATTCTCCATGAAGCGCACAATCTAATATATAATCTAATATATAATAATATATAATCTAACATATAATCTAAAATAGTTTGGCCTGTATAAAAATTTATAAATTTCTTCTTTAAACAAGTACGAACTATCAACACAAATCATCTTTATACAAGCAAGCATTTTTTTAAATATTGGATAATATGAAAAAAGGGGTTATTCTATCAAATCAACTTTTCCTCTTTTCAAAATTTAGCTAGGGAAATAAAGTCGAATCTAATAGAAACCCACACTTTTTTATTTTAATATATTTTTTTACATCGTGCTTCTATGAACAAGAAATTTATTTATTTTTATGCGGGCCAAACCATTTTTGTGGCGACCAGAATTTTTTCTTTGAAACTTCATTTTTTGAATTTTTCTAGCGAACGATGTTAGGTACCATAAAAGTGTAAGACGACTTTTTTGTAGAACATTTTCAAATGAGAAAAATTTTTTCTCATCACTTTTTTGTATCTATCGTTGTTTATGAAAAAGGGGAAATTCAATTTTTCAACAAAAAAATTCTTGTTGCTATAAAAGTAATTTGGCCCACGTAAAACTCACAGGATGTCTTCTTTATAGAAGTACAAATTTAATTTTAAAAATGTCAAAGAATAAAAATGTAGGGTTTTTGTGAAAATAGGCTTTTTCTATCAGAAGTTAAGAGATTCAAAGAACGGTTGTATTTTATTTTCGGAAAACAAGCTTCAAAGTTCAAATACTCATTGAAAATTTTTGAAAATTTTTTATTGCTAAATCGGAAAAATATGTGTCGCCTAATTTCCTCTAGAAAATAGCATTTTTTGTCGTCAAGAGAAATAGTTTTTTTCCAATGAAAATTTGGTCTTTAATTCGAAATGATTTTCTTCATTTTAAACTTACTTTTATTTAAATAAAAAAATTATGTTAAAGAAATGGTTTCTGTAATTCAAGACAAATATTGTTCTGAGTATTGGCTGGACTGGTAATATTTACAATAAATTTTTCAATAAATTACATAAAGCACTAAATAACATGTGAGAGTGTTAAGCTAGCGGATACTAATGTTGGAAATATAAGTAATATTGAAAATTATTCTTTATTTATTTATAAAATTGATTTTACTTTTTGCATCATTGACTGCACATGTTTTTTCGCTCTCAGGTTTAATTCGCTTTTGTCGTAATTAGAACCTGCTGATTAATTGTGTACTATTGTTTATATAGATTATTGTTTATCGTTTATATTATTATTTATATTGTTTATATTAAACTATTCAATTAAACAAATAAGAGCATAAATTGGTTCCAGCTTGATAATTTTCGAGACTGATTGTTACTTTTTTGAGTCAAATTGATATAAATTGAATGTGTTAAAGTTTTTATTTTGTTATTTTTCGAAAATTTCCGTAAATTTCTGAAAACTTTGATACGCATCATGTCAATTAATCATCATCTTCCGAAGCAATCGTTTTCAAAGGTTCGAAATTCCGCTGAGCGTCTATAGCTAACTTGGCTTAAAAATGAAAAAATCATTGCAATCTTTTCCGGCCCATTACAGATTTGGGTTTCTTGACCCTTTAATATAATGAATATGATTCACTTGATCTTATATCGCGATTTTTTTTAGCTACGATGCTCAAATTGTGCGCTATGCGGAGAAATATAAAATTTCTCATTATCTTCGACACAAATTTGTCGCATGGTAATTGTGCAATTTTAGAAAGGTGATACAAATTTTGCAGTGATAGCAAAAAGACATTAATAGGAGAAGTAATTTGCTGGCGTAACGAAATTCAAACCTATGTTGAAAAGTTATTTGCGTGGTATCCCAGGTTTTAAATTGCTTCTTGCAATAACTTTTTTTTCTGTCATATTTCAGATTCTCTAATTGAAGTTATTGCGGCAGGGTTAAAAATAAATAAGAATTTTCTAGTGCCTAATTTTTTTTGTTTAATGTTAATCTTTTTGGGTCAATGAAGACACTGTGTAGAGAAAGGAAGGGGCTGGAAGGATACTTCAATAGGAAATAAGAAGATAGTGTTACTGCATAAGGCTCGGTGAGTGAACTAAGCCTAAGGTGTGGGTGTTAAGGCGCTGTTGAAACACACACCTGTATACACCTTTTTTGCATGTATGTGTATTTGCATGTGAAAATGTCCAATGCATTATCTGGTTGGAAGGTGCTATGTATACAGACTGTGAACCTGGTCTTGTCCACATGGAGTCGCGTGGGAGTCTTTACTCTTTACTTCGCCGGTACCCGGTAGGACGCGTGTATACTGTATAAGTACTGTAAATGTATATTACTCCATCATTTCCAAATCCCATTTTTATACCTTTTTTTATAGTCACTTTAGCATAGGCACTTACAGTACCGTCCAGGAGTATGAGGACACCTACAAAACTAGCGATTAAAAACATGCACTCCTCACATGATATATTCGGAACAAAGTGAGATAGAATAAATTTAAACGAAGCTTTAAAAGGTTATTAAATTCCGCGTCTAATAAGCCGTGCTTGAAGTATTTTTGATCAATAGAGACAAAAAGGAGGAACACAGTATGAGGACATAAAACTTGCGATTAAAAACATGCACTCACTTTTCGCATGATATGTTCGGAACAAAATGAGATAGAATAAATTTAAAAGAAGCTTTAAACGGTTATTAAATTCCGCGTCTAATAAGCCCTGCTTGAAGCATTTTTGATCAACAGAGACAAAAAGGAGGAACACAGTATGAGGACATAAAACTTGCGATTAAAAACATGCACTCGCTTCTCGCATGATATATTCGGAACAAAATGAGATAGAATAATTTATGGAATAACGCTAAGAAGGTTATTAAATTCCGCGTCAAATGAGCCCTGTTTGAAGTATTTTTGATTAATAGAGACTAAGTTAGTGAGTGAGTAAGGAAGACCGACCTAATTTCTGATTTTTGCCAATTTTCATGATTGAACTTCAACTTCTGGAAAAGTCCAGGAAAATTATGGCAAGATTGAAGGTCGTACATAACAAACTTTGAAATCTCATCTGTAAAATAAGCCTAAAAAACTGCAAAAATGTTCATTGGTTCTCAAACGAGTGGCGACTGCATCTTTTTTCCATATTGCCAGTGTGTTGAACGCTTTTCCTCTTGCGCACGCCTCTGCACTTTTTAAGATAATTTGAGAACCAATGAAAATTTTCGGAGTTTTTTCGGCTCACTTTAAAGAGGAGATTTTAAGGTTTATTATGCGTTACTTTCAATCTTTCACCATAATTTTCCTAGATCTTGCCAGAAGTTGAAGTTGAATCATAAAAATTGGCAAAAATAAGAAATTAAATCGGTCTCTCTCACTCACTCACTAACTGAGTCTCTATTGATCAAAAATACTTCAAACAGGGCTCATTTGATGCGGAATTTAATAAAATTTTCAACGTTATTTCATCAATTATACTATCTCATTTTTTCCGAATATATCATGCGAGAAGTGAGTGCATGTTTTTAATCGCTAGTTTTGTAGGTGTCCTCATACTCCTGGATGGCTACACGCAGAAAAAAATGTAATAATTGGTGTGGCTAATAAATAACCGGACTGATGCTCTAAAAATTTCTACATGCCAAATTATTCAATTGAAATATTATCCCCTTCAATGTATCCCCTTTCCGATTCCTACATCGTGCTGCCCTGGTGAAGAATCCACGAGCCGTTCTTTCACATTTCAGGTCTTTTTTTTCTTAAGCGTTCACGAAAAGTTGCCAAAACCTTCTTATAGTGCACCGAGTTAACAGTCTGACTTTCAGGTACCTACACAATGTGAACAATTCTTCGGATATAAAAAAAAAACTATCATCATTACTTTGAATTTCAACTTGCTCATCCGTGCTTTATTTTGTCTCGGTGAACTGGGACTCTTCCAATACATGGATTGGCGCTTAGTTTCAGGGTCGTATTTTAAAACCATGATTCGTCACAAATTATTAAATTTTCGGCACCATTTCGGCACCATCTTAGCATGAACCTTTTTCATGTATGTATTTTCATTCAACATTTGTCTAACAGTTTTTTTTATCGATGTTCACTAACTCAGCAATTGCTTAAATGTTCAGGCATCGATTTTTCGAATAATTTTACTCACTTTTTCGATGTTACCGTCAGTTTTCCATGTGCGAGGACGACCATGAACTTCCCTTAACAAATTATACTTTTCTGTGGCGGATTTTCCAAGATTCACAAGAAACTTCACGTTGACGCGCTGTTCTACTTTCACACTCAACGTAATTCCGGCGGTGCTCAGGTAGACGTTCAACTTCGAACAAAGGTTACTGCCGTACTCAGCCTGGTTTTCAGTGAAATATACGATTCTTTTTTTTCGTGTACTATACTAGCAAGTGCGCCTCAGATATCTCAGTTTAATATCATCTCACCCTTCGATTCCAAAATTCAATTTCCACTCTTAAAATGTTTATATTCTCGAGTTGTAACTTCAGATACATACCTGAAACAGAAAACAAAGAGTGGTTAAAAATCCATAATCAAGTAACAGCTTATTAAGATTTTTCAACATTAGTAGCACTCAGAAAAATGCGCGTTTGACCCTATATCAAAGATAGAATTTGTTTAATTAAAATAAAATTTTTTTGAATTAAAAAATTGTGTATATGAATTAGAGCAATTTTGTTTCAATCAAACATATATTTGTTTGATCCTATATCAAAGAAAGACTTTGTTTGATTCAAACAAACATTTTTCTACAAGTGAACTCAAAATATCAGTAAGACCTGAACAGACCTCGCACTCCTCTACCATTTGCTACTTTTTGCGACTTTTTTTGGCATGAAGCGAAAGAAAATTCTTTCGATTAAAAAATATTTGATTGGACGTATTCAGTACTAAATTTCTTTGCTCAAAGTAATCTTTTTTCTTGGCGTACTAAAAGCTACTTTTTCGGTCTAGAACAGGTTGATTCCTTGCCATTTCATTACACTGATTTTCGTCGCTAAATGGGATTCGGTTATAATTCAGCAGATTCTTTTATTTAGTAGTGACAAATAAACCCTCCGAACATTTTTCAAAAATTCAAAAAATTGACAAAGAAACAGGACTTTCAAATATTTGGTAACTTTTTTTTTTTTTAAATTCTACATCTTCGGTTCTCAGTAAATCCCAGAGATATTTTCTCTCTGAAGTTGGATAAAAACGTTGCAAACAATTAATAACTACATATAATGTAGTGAATGGGAATGTGAATCCGCCTCTCGATAAAAATTATCCGACGTCGGAAAATTGTAAATGTCAATTGTTTGCAACGTTTTTATCCAACTTCAGATAAAAAACATCTCTGGGATTTACTGTGTTCTATTTGACCGATTTTAATTTTCAAAAGCAAAAATTGTTCGTATTGAAGTATAATTGCAAATGAAAAAAAATGTTCATAATGAAAATTAAAAAAAAACATTTTTGGAAGAAACCAAAAATTAAAAACGCGCTCCAGAAAAAGGCACTCTTTAAGTTTTTTCTATCATTTTATTACCAAAGGAAACGCTAAACATTTTTTTCTTGATTTTGATTCTGGGATATCTCACCACTATTTTCCAATGCAAACCAAAATCGTCAACCAGACCGTTTTTGAAAATTTTTTTTTTTTTTTTGAAAAAAAAAGTAATTTCACATTTTTGTATAAATCTAAGCATGATACGAGAAAGAGTCAAAAAAAAATTTTTTTTCTTGAACAAATTTCTATTAAAAAGGCATTTTTTCTTTTTTAAAATTCAAATTTCTCGATTTTGAGAGGGAAAAATTGTTATTTTCACAATTTTATGAGAGTAAAAAGTTCATTACGTAATAAAATAATTTATTCACATTGAGAAAAATAACAAAATTAAAAAATACAAATAAAGCAAGTGTAATCATGCTTTTATATTTCTTAATACTCTTAACTCACATAACACTGAGAAAATAATAAATTTTTTCCCTTTAAATGTCAAAATCTGTATTTAAAATAATGAAATGGAACAAAAAAAAAAAGGTAAAATGTCCGTTTGATGTAACTTATCTCAAGAAGCTGATTTACTCTTTAGATTTTTTCTCGTATCTGGTTTATTTTTCGAGAAAAATTTGAAATGACGTAAAATAGTTGCGAGACACCCCAGAATCAAAATTAGGAAAAGGTTATAATAATAAATAATCGATAATAATTTTACACATTAAAAAATCTGGTAAAGTGTGTTTTAACTAGAAATTCGATTTGTTTCGACCAGAATTTCGATAAAAATAACCAGAATTTCCAGTCAAAAACATTTGTACCAGAAAATTATGGACAAAAGAACAAGAATTCTAGCTAAAATGACCAGACTTCTGGTTAAAACAACTAGAATTTCTTGTAAGTTTATATTCAACTCGAAATTCTGGTTATTTTAACCTGAAAACTTTTTTTGAATAAACATAGTTATTATTCGTTAGTTTTATCATTTCGTTGGGTAAAACAAGTTCCTAGGAGTATAATTGTGCACATTCAAAAATCAAATTTGTTTTCTAAAATTTTATATGCACATTTGATTAACCTCTATTCAAACTGGTTTTGGAGATTACCAAGGTGTCTTAATTTTAAAAAATTTCAACATCTCAACCCTTCAAATTTTTATTTGAATGAAAAAAAATACAATCTATACTAAGAGTGAAATAAATAAATGAAAGCAATAAATGATATACATTATTTAACATTCAAAAGTCTACGATTATAATATCAATTATCAGCATCAAGAAAGAACAAGAATTAGTATAGTCAATATGAAAAATTGAAATTTTCAATATGAAAATACAGAATAATAAAAAGTGATATAGTGACTGTATTAAGTACCCGTGCAGAAATTTCCCCATCTTTCCCGATTTGAAGTTGGGTTCTGATGGGGCCCCTATCAGAATTTCTAGTTCAGAAAAAATCTGGTGGGAGCCCTATCAGGCTCTAGTGAACAATTTCTTGTTTTGCATAGGCAAGAAAAATCTGCCCAGATGAATATGTTGAATTAAAACATACTGCACTTAAACTAGAAATAACTATTTATATTTCTAAGACATTAAGAAAACAATAAACAAATTTTCTACATTTATTCGTTAAATTCTTGCAATATGTAAGAGTTCAGTAACGTCAAGCTAAAATTTATTGTTTGCAAAAGAATGCCAAATTAATTTTTTTGAAATAATTTTTCGCGAGGTAACAAAAGTTTTTAAAAGTTATGTAATAAAATAAGACAAATTAATTAAAGTTTTTTCTTTTTACTAACTTTTTAAAATAAAATTTTAATATCGAGAAACCCGTTCCCTTCTGTTTGTAATTTTATATGTTCTAACAAGGCCTTCGAAAATAGTCAACATTAATTTCTTCACTCTTCAGTTTCTTTCACTGAATTGAAATATTTCTGAAAATTAATCTTGTGATGTTTTTTGAATGTTCAAATTTAAGAAAATAAGTATTAAGCCTTTAAGTAAGTACATGATTTTTTAAATTTTATGCTTAAGAATTTTTTTCGGAAAAATTCTAGGTGCGGTAATAAATTTGAAATTTCCATATCTTCAGAACGACAAGTATATGAAAATTAAACTACACTCGTATTTTGAATTGCCGCCTGAATGCTGCGCGCCACAGGCGACGCACATCGACTGACACCATGATAGAAGTTTGCTGCCAGCCTGCCACATGGTCACTTGTCCATAAAAGATAAATATCTTTAACATTTGACTGATTATTTATTAAAGTTTTGAGTAAAGATGCATATCGCGAATATAAAAATATATCATGAGTTTGTAGAAATGAAGGCATCAAATTTTTGAAAGCTGAGAAACAGTAGTGAAATTGGGTTGTAAGTTCTAAATCTCAACCTCTAATCGTCAATTTTCTCTGGAAAATATAGTGCAAAAGTAAATTTCTAAACATCAATTTGAAGAGTCAGATTTATATATTATTAGACAATTTCTAATAATATGTCAATCTACTCTAGTTTAAGTAAAAAATACCCCCCAGGAGCCCCGCAGGGGCCCTTCTTTTTAGGTGGGTTGTGGAAGGGCGACTCCCACTTGAACACTACTAGAAAGTCTAGTACGGTCGACATCGACAAAAGCGTTACGTTACCGATGGGGCCCAGACTAATTTTCCCCACTAGAGCCCAATTAGAAATAGGAAAAACTCGTCGGAGCCCCACTAGAACCCTTTCAAAATTTCTGCACGGGTAGTATAAAAATAATTGGACTTGATAGTGAGAGTGGCATTTAATTGGCGACTGAGCGGTCATTAAAGAGGCTACTTTTATTACTTTTTTGAAAGTCATAAAGTAGTGCGAGGTCTGGTCTGAAGGAAAATCAGTGAAACCTCTAATTCAAAAGGTGTGACTAACTTTCATGCCAATAAATAAATTAATTTCTCACATGAAGAATAAGAAAGTCCAATTCAAGATTTAATGATTGTGAATCACGAATTTGCGATAGGAAAGTAGAGTTCGTATTTTGATATAAACACAAAGTTTGCACGGTGAAACGCGTCTTACGCAGTTGGCTTTTTTCCCTTTATTATTCAGTCCCTCAGGGCTTGAGGCCATGCTATACTTACCCGATTCCTACCTTACCGACATTTTTTTGCAACAACTCACGCAGACACGAATTGATAAATCGAGTTGAAAATCGGAGAAATTGTAAAAAAGGTACTAAGAAACGTTTGTATGGTGTTACATTTCTCGAAATCCAAACAAAATTTTCCAAAAAACTTTAAAAATTAAATTTTTTTTGTAGTTTCAGAGATTTAGAATCACGCAAACGTTCCTTAGTGCCTTCAACTGATTTCCGAAAATTAGGGCAGTGGTCAGATCCTTACTAGAACAACTGGACTAGTAAGTTCTAGTCAGGGCCCTTTAAGGCACTGTTAAGTTTTTCCATTCTTTGAGAATTGACTAGAAAAACTATGCGCGTCTAATTAGGTCCCAATCTTGTATTGTAGACAGGCTTTAAATGGGTCCTGATAAGAATAGAAAAATCAAAAAATTCTAGTCAGAAACTGTTCGGGTCTTATCCTGTGTGCCCGTTTCACTAAAATCTTTCCAATTCCCATCAAAACAAAACAAATCCTAATATTCATCATATAAATTATAAATATTTAAAAACACAGTCAAAAATTAAATTTTAAGAGTTTTTACTTGTAAAAAATTAACTTTATTTTATAAGCAAAATTTACAGTTTCCTAAGCTAATATTTTAAAAGTATTCAAAATAAACTTTAATGTTTATTTCAACTATTATTCTCTAGTCTATACATCATCAGAAGTCCTATTTATTTATACACACACAGTCTTTTTAGTTTAACATTTATAAATTTTGATAGAAAGTCATCTTTTTTGATTAAATATTGATCTTCTTGTTGAAAATTAGCCTTTTTGTTGAAAATTCAAATGTTTTGCAGAAAACTCGTTTTTTTTTTTGTTGAAAAGTCAACAATTTGGTTGAATTTTTCTTCCTTCTTGACTGAAAAATTTTTCTTCGTTGAAAATTCGTTCTTTTTCTTTGAAAATTCCTCTCTTTTGGTAAAAATTTCATCTTTTTAAGTTGGAAATTCAACAATTTGTTGAAAATTAATTTTTTTGGTTGAAAATTTAATTGTTTTGTTGAAAATTTAACTTTTTGTAGAAAATTAGTCTCTTTGGCTTCAAACTTCAACAATTTGGTCGAAGATTTTTTACTTCTTCATTGAAAAATATTTTTTGATCAAAAATTCAACTCTTTCTTCAAAAACTCTAATATTTTTATAGAGAAACCAACTGTTTGGTTGAACTTCAATTGTTTTGTTGAGGATTCATATTTTTGGGTTGGAAATTCAACTTTTTTGTGAGAAATTCATCTTTTTTATTTAAAAATTCAACAGTTCCGTTGCACTTTTTTTCTTATTAATTAAAAATCTTTTTTAGTTAAAAATTCATATTTCCCGGATGAAAATTCAACAGTTTTGTCAAGAGTTCGCCTTTTGGCTTGAAAATTCAAGAATTTGGTTTAACTTTCTTTTCTTCCTGATTGAAAAATCTTTTTTGGTTGAAAATTCAACTCTTTGGTCAAAAATTCGTCTTTTTTATTTGAAAATTCAACAGTTTGGTTTTACTTTCTTTGCTCTTGACTAAAAATCTTTTTTAGTTCAAAATTCATATTTTCGGGGCGAAAATTCAACAATTTTGTCGAGAGTTCGCCTTTTTGGCTTGAAAATTCAAGAATTTGGTTAAACTTTCTTCTCTTCCTGTTAGAAAAATCTTTTTTGGTTGAAATTCCAACTCTTTTGTTGAAAATTCTACTATTTTGGTAAAGAATTCAACTATTTAGTTGAAAATGCAACGGTTTTGTTGAAAATTCACGTATTTTGTAGGAAATTTGTCTTTTTGGCTTGACAATTCAACTATTTTGTAGAGAAATCGTCTTTTTTGCTTGAAAATTAAACAATTCATTTGACTTTTTTTCTCGACTCAAAAATCTTTTTCATTGGAAAATTCAACTCTTTTGTTGAAAATTCAACTATTTTAGTAGAGAATTCAGCTATTTGGTTGAAAATTTAGCTATTTGGTTGAAAATGATCATTTTGTTGAAAATATATATTTTCGAGATGAATATTGAACTGTTATCTAGAGAATTCGTCTTTTTAGCTTGAAAATTCAACAGTTTGGTTGTAATTTTTTTCTTTTTAACTAAAAATCTTTTTTAGTTCAAAATTCATATTTTCGGTGTGAAAATTCAACAATTTTGTCGAGAGTCCGCCCTTTTGGCTTGAAAATTCGAGAATTTGGTTTAACTTTCCGTTCTTCCTGATTGAAAAATCTTTTTTGGTTGAAATTTCAACTCTTTTGTTGAGAATTCAGCTAGATTTTGTAAAGAATTCAACTATTCAGTTGAAAATGTAACGGTTTTGTTGAAAATTCAAGTATTTTGTAGGAAATCCGTTTTCTTGGCTTGAAAATTCAACTGTTTTGTAGAAAATTCGTCTTTTTGGCTTGAAAATTCAACTATTTTTGTACAGAATCCGATTATTTTATTTGAAATTCAATTCTTTTGTCGAAAATTCATATTCACGGGCTGAGAATTCAACTGTTTTGTAGAAAATTCGTCTTTTTGGTTTGAAAATTAAACTATTTTGGTACAGAATTCGACTATTTGGTTTAAAATTTAACTATTTGGTTCAAAATTGATGCATTTTATTAAAAAATTATTAGTTTTCTGTTTGCAGATTCTATTGGTAAAAAATATATTCAACCAGTAGAATTTTATTTATTTACTTCAACAAAGTTATTGAATAATAATCGGGTAATCGAAAGAATCTAGACGATAGAACACCGGTCCTCTTCATTTTTCCCGATCAGCACCCGATCAGAAAATGGGCAATCTATACAGGGCCCTACTAAATCCCGATCGCAATTTCTACATGGGACGTAAACTGTACTAATTTTTTCGAAAAAATTCCCGAAAAAGTTCGGGACGCAATAAACACAATAATTTTGGTAATTATCCCTGAAAATAATGTCAGTAAAATTCCCTACCAAGTTCGGTGAATTTGCAAAGTATTTTGTGAATTTTCCCGCAAATAACTTCGGGAAAATTATCTAACGATTTCAGTAAATTTTTTATTTTCTGGGGGATTTTTCATAAAATAGCTTCCGTTGACCTACAGAACTAAAAGCAATATATAAAAAACTTAAATGTACCATTTGTTCAAAAGTTTAATGAAATAATAATTATAATTTAATACAGTATTATTTGAATAGTAATAATTTTTTATTTATTTCTAAGGAGTAAACAAAAAATCCCAAAATATTTCAACCAGCACAGTCAGTATCAGATGATAATGAGTAATATAGATATTCACCACATCTTTTCATTATAACTATGGTGAAAATTTTTGTCTCACTTTTAACCGTAAGAACTAATTTCCATTATGAGATAATACACTCTGCGCATCTAGCGGCATTTGTACTGAACTACTGAAATAATCTGGTTATTTCCCACTTCATACTGGTGAAATTACTTATAATGTGGAAAAATTACCATATATAATGGAAATATTATCTTCAAAAATTATAATTTTTCCTAAATAATGGTAAAATTCTCAATTTTATGGAAAAATAAATTCTCCTACCCAGAATAGGGAATTTTATCTACAAAATTGTTGGGAATATTCCCGACATTTTGTGCAGTGTTTGTGTGTGTATGAAAAATGTTCAGAGTGATTCGAGATTTCGATTCACGATGCGGAACACATGATGATGTCGAATGATTTCTCGAATAGAACGGGACGTTCTTGCCATGGAAAATTCAACTGAGAGAGTGAGAGAGACACACTTTGAAAATAAGATCAGATACGATATTCTTGTAGACTGTGTAGCAGAGCTCGTTAGATCCGGCAAACGCATTGTGCGTGTCTCCGCGCTGTAATATCGTATCTAACAATAAGTAACCGAAGAGGGGAACAAGCACTAAGTGTACTGACGAATGGGCACGCTCTTTAGCCTACCTCCCTTTGCTTTGAAAAAAAAATGAAAAAAAAATTCAAAGGGTCTGGAAACATTGTCGGTGAGCATGAATCAACTCATGACCGCCCGGCACAATTCTGAGTCAGTCGACAATGAAACAAGATTACATATTGCAGAAATTAAGAAAGAGTTTAAGTACAGGAGAGAAGATTTTTTACATTCGTTTTTTGCTCTATCTAACAATTCTTCGGAATCTCTTCCCACCGAGCCAGGTATTGAAGTTGGAGAACAGAGAGAAGTTGCACGGAACCAAGTCTGGAGAATAGGGTGGATGAGAAATCAATTCGGTGCCCAGTTCGTGTATTTTTGCCATTGCGATTGCGGAGGTGTGAGCCGGTGCGTTGTGATACAACAGCACTTCTTTGTGCGCCAATCGTTGCCCTTTTCTTGTAGCTCGGCTTTCAAATGATCCAATAATGATGCATAGTACGTTCCTGTTATAGTGTTATCCTTCTTCAAGTATTCAATAAGCATCAATTTCTTGCAAATACCTATATATTGTGGCCATCACCTTTCCAGCTGACAAAACAGTCTTCGCCGTCTTTGGGGCACTTTCACCTGCTTCGACTGCTGCTTTGTCTCGGGTATATAGTGGTGGATCCAGGTTCCGTCCACAGTCACGAATCGACGCAAAAAGTCCTGCGGATTCTGAATGAACTTCGCCAAACACTGCGCTAAAACGTCTTTTCGGTTGCGCTTTTGATCGGGAATCAGCAATCGTGGCACGCATTTTACACACACCTTCTTAACTCCCAGTTTTTCGTGCTTCATCTTTAGTTGTGGTTCGCCCACGTTTAAATTCGTTTATCCAAAAATAAATGATTTTTAAGGAAGGAGCAGACTCCTCGTAAACATCATTTAACTCAGCTTTGATTTGAGCGGTCGTTCAATTTTTTAAATAAAAATGTTTCATCACTGCAAAGAATTCTTCTTTCTCCATTTTTTGGAAAAGTACTGATACGCTCACTTCAAACGTATGCCAAACGCAGATTATGCGTCGGTTTTGACTGAAGCTTCGTAGAGGTTAGTTTGAAGAGTGCTATTTCTTGGCCATATGCTACAAAGTTCACTTTGGCGCCATCTAGCGGCAAATTTAGCATACTTATCAAACGAGCCTCGTAAATGTCCCAATTATTGCGGTATCAATAGAGATGTCAACCTTATGCAAGCGCATAATTGCATATGATTTTTCAAAAGTGGTAAAAGTGATCAAATATCAGTATTTTATCATGTTTTGGGACCATTCTATCCAATTTTGGAGACGCATATCTTTTTTTGTAATTACTGCAAATTGAGTCTACTTTCACTCGTCTAGAGATTTACTTAAATTGTTTACAGAAAAAACAAAAGTTAAAACGTGTTGCAGATAAATTTTGGACCAGTTAAAAATTGATCGGATTTCGGCGAAAGTTTCACCGAGGTTAGGAGAATAATTCTGACGTCATCTAACTACGTCATGCTGGACTGGACAAATTGGGGTAGAACGTAGAATCGGTAACGAAAACACAAATAAAACATTGTTTTTGTTTATGAATCTCCTCTGAAATAGATTAGACTATTGTAAACGCGCCATTCTTCTTCAGATTACTTGATTTAAATGACGGTAGATAGCGCCAGCGTTGCGACTTTCGCTACTTTTCGAATAAAATTGAGGCGAAAGGACAAAAGATTACCCATGAAAGTTTAAAACCACTAGGTATCAAGCATTAGTCTCACTATTTGACTATTATTTTCAATATATGTACAAAGAGAAATAACAATATGTCTTTGTTACTCTCTACGCTAGGACGTATTTTTTACATAAAAAAAATAATTGAATACTGAAATATATGGCAATATACAAAAATATTCAACATTCAGATAAAAAGTATGTTTATATGTATTACTGAGTCCCTATTTCTGCGGATTTTAATTTTATGTATGCGAACGTATAAAAATTAAAAGGATTATTCAAATGGGCACGCAGAAAAAAAATCAGTTAATGTTAGAGGAGACCTATGCTGAAATAGTAAAAGCATATGTATAGCTTTTCATGTAGAACTTACCGAATATTCTGTAATGTTTACATAATTTGTAGGCATTTTACTAACTTACGGATATTTTCCATAAATCTTACAGAATTTTTCGGTATAAATAGTGCATGCTGTCACCATTCTATAAGATTAGCAGACTCTTTCTCCTCCTGGGGTTTTCTCATAAACAATAATCTTATTATTACAAAAAATGATGACATAATAGAAAGTTTACACATATCTTTCATTTTATGAAACATTCATAAGAACTGTTAATGTTTCGATAATCTGTATTGGGTTATGCCACTCTCACTAATAATAAGTCAATTATTTTTACACTACTTAATGCTGGCACTATATCACTATTTATTATTCTGTATTTTCATATAGAAAATATCAGGTTTTCATATTGATTATACAAATACTTGTTCTTCCTTGATGTTAAAAATTGATACTTTAATTGTAGACTTTGAAATATTTAACAGTGCAGCTCGAAAATCAGGACTTTGTAATCAACTGTGTTAATTATGAATATTAAAATATCATTTATGGCAACAGGAAGTCTTTCCGCATAACATAGTGGAAAAAATTAGATATAATTTTCATTTGTTTTATCCAAATATAGTGTATAAAACAAATGAAAATTTACATAATTTTTTCCACTACTAAGAAATAGAGTTGAAAAGGGATTTAAGGGTTCAAGAAGAAGTTGTGGATTTTGAGTTGGATAAGGCCTCATTTCAATTTTTATTTTATTTACATTGGGTATGGAGTTTGAAGAGCGGCTGACGGCACCCGCACGAATGCGAGCCCGCATTTCCAAAAGAGATTCTGAAATTTATCGGAAGGGTAATATTAAAGCTAAACATATCTTCTCTCTGAACTAATATTAAGGCAGTTTATGTAGTAAGTTTTCCCAGTAAAAAAGAATACTTAAAATTGTTACATCTTAAAACTATTTTTAATTAAATTCAGTAAAATTTTCCTGGATTTAAGCGAAATTGGACTAATTTTAAGTTCTCTTTACCTAAATTTTAGAAATGAGTTTAAGATTCAGACAAATTTTACATAAAATCAGATCAATTTTGCTTAGATCTAGCCAGATTTTATTGAATTGAATGCTAACTCAGGTGTAACTATTTTAAGTATGGGAAAGGTGCCTAAGAAGGGCCCCCCTACATATTTTTGTATGAACGTATTATATTCATCAAAACGTTTTAACAACATACTGCGAATAAAATTTGTCAATCTCAAGTATTTAATAAAATGATTTTTATAGGTTTTATAAGGTGCTCGCCTTCGGAAACCGCGTTCGTAAGATGGGCCATTTGACATATTTTTTTCAACATCAAAATTTATTGCCTCCTGAAAATTTTATGAAGTTGCATATGTGTGAACTTTATGAAACAAATAACAAACTAAAATTGTAGAAATCGCTTTTACTTCTGAAGTTATCTAAGATGGAACATTTCTGGAAAATAAGAGACTAAAATTTTTTCAATTTGATTTTAACACGAACGGTGATTAGGATGAACATCTGATGGGGTTTTATTGGTGGATGCGAGATAATTGCCTCTTAGCAACGTAGATGCATCATTGTATCAAATGTATCACACTTGGCTGTCCTCTTCATGAGGTTGTATCTGCTCATATCCCTCCCCTTGTTCTTCAATTAAGGGCAATCTTTCTAGGCTCAACTACTGCAATTTATGACGCGTTGATCACTCATCTCTTATATTAGTAGATAGATAGGGGGAGTTCTAGATCAAAATTCCTACCTTATCGACTTTGAGAACATTCTACAGCTAAGTGGTTCATGTCCGTGCTAAGTTTCTGGAATGTTCTCGAAGGGTCTCGATGACGTCATAGAATGATATTGCGCAAATTTTGCGTAAACAACTTCGAGGTTATTTGCGCATTAAAAATATTTTTTCCAGTTAAATTAGTTGTTTTTGTTTAAATCACTTTTTTAAGATAAAGTCACTATAATCACTTTCTTAATGAAAATATCACTGTAGTAACTGTTCTTTCAATAAATTAAAACAGAGAACTCTACTGAATTCATATCTATACCTGTTTCTAAATTATACTTATTTTTTCAATCCCTTTCAATTCTTTTAAATTCACCTTGAGTTCTTTGTGATTTCCTTGACATGCACTGATTTCAATGGATCTTTTTTGGATTCTCATTTTTTTTTTACCCTGAAGACTTTTAAATTCATTTTGAATTCTTATCAATAAATTTTATCAGATTCTTATTCACTAATTCTATTTACTCCAATTAATCTGAATTCAATGGAATTTTTATGGATTTTTAAAATTTTGTTCCATTAACTTGAATGAATTTTAATTTATCTTGAATTCGTATGAATATTATCGAATTCTCTTGAATTCTCTCGCATTCTTGTAAATTCACTTCAATTCTGTTGAAATCAATGGAATATTTTAGATTTTATGAATTTTTTTTCAATTAATTGGAATTTAACTTGAACTGTTTTAAATTCTTATAAATTTATCCCAAATTCATCAAAATTCACCTGGAATTTTTATAAATTTCATCAAACCGTTATTCACTAATTTTATTTACGCCTATTTATGCAAATCCAATGGAATTTTTATGGATTTTAAAAATTCTGTTCCATTCGTTTAAATTAATTTAGATTCATCTTGAATTCGTATGAATTTCAACGAATTCTTTTGAATCACTTATTTATTTGAGATTAAGACTTAATTTGAAACTTGATTCAATCACACTTGAATTCTCCGAAATTTATTTCAATTTCACTAAAATCAATTAAATATTTTGATTTTTTCCAATTCATTGGAATTAAACTTGAATTGTTTGAAGTCTTATGAATTTATCCTGAATTCGTTAAAATTCATCTAGAATTCTTATGAGTTTCATCAAATTCTTATTCACTAGTTCTATTTACTACCATAAATGCAAATTCAATGGAATTTTTATGGATTTGAAAAATGTTGTTTAATTCACTTGAATTAATTTAAATTCATTTTGGATTCGTATGAATCATCGAATTCTCTTGAGGTCCCTTGAATTCTTCTGAATTCACTCCAATTTTATTGCAATCAATGGAATATTCTGGATTTTTTTCCAGTTCATTTAATTTAATTTGGAATTCACGTTGAATTTCTATCAATTTATCCTTTTTTTTCAATTATTCTAAATTCACCCAATTCTACTCAATTCAATGGTTTTTTATAAGGATTTTAGGAAAAAAACCTAAGCATTAACAATAAAAAAGAGGTAATATTTGTCCAACATTCAAATTTAACTACGAAATTCTTGGAAATTAAAAAAACCAAGAATCCAACCCTAAATTCTTATTAATTTATCCTGAGTTCTTTTAAATTATTTTGCATCTTTTGGAATTCTCTTGAATTTTTTAGAATTCTCTCTGAATTCACTTGAATTGTTCCTGGGAGTCTATTAAACTCACCTTGAATTTTTAGACATTTTGTCAAGATCTTTTGAATTCCTTTGAATTTTTCACAATTCACTTCAATTTTGATGAACTTCATCGAATTCTTCTCATTTCCCTTAAATTCCTCTAAATAACTCCAATTTTATTTAATTAATTGGTTTGTTTTAATTATATTTTGTTTAATCGACTTTAATTCGGTTGAGTTCTGCTTAATATTTTTTTCTCTTATATTTCATTCAATTCTATGGAAATTTTTTGATTAAAATTTTTTTTTAATCTAATAAAGTAAATTCAGAATAAATCCAAATTTAAATTCTTCTTTAACGTTTAACATTGAAATTCAACTAAGGAATTCTTGGAAATTAAAAAAAACCAAGAATCCAACCCTGAATTCTTATTAATTTATCCTGAGTTCTTTTAAATTCTTTTGAATCTTTTGGAATTCTCTTGAATTGTTTATAATTCTTCCTGAATTCACTTGAATTATTCCCGGAAGCCTATTAAACTGACCTTGAAATTTTAGGCATTTTGTCCAATTCTTTCGAATTCTTTTGAATTTTTCTCAATTCACTTAAGTTTTGATGAACTTCATCGAATTCTTCTCATTTCCCTAAAATTCCTCTAAATAACTCGAATTTTATTTAATTAATTGGTCTTTTTTTATTGCATTTTTTTGAATGACTTAAATTCTGTTGATTTCCGCTTGATATTTTGTTCTCTTATATTTTATACAATTCGATGGAAATTTTTTTATTTAAGATTTTCTTTAATTTAATAAAGTAAATTCAGAATAAATCAAAATCTGAAGTCTTCTTTAACGTCTAACATTCAAATTTAACTACGAAATTCTTGGAAATTAAAAACCAAGAATCTAAGCCTAAATTCTTATTAATTTATGCTGAGTTGTTTTAAATTCCTTTGAATCTTTTGGAATTCTCTTGAATTGTTTATAATTCTCCCTGAATTCACTTGAATTGTTCCCGGGAGTCTATTAAACTCACCTTGAATTTTTAGGCATTTTGTCCAATTCTTTTGAATTCCTTTGAATTTTTCCCAATTCACTTGAATTTTGATAAACTTCATTGAATCCTTTTCATTTCCCTTAAATTCCTCTTAATTACTCGAATTTTATTTAATTAATTGGTTTGTACTTACTACATTTTTTTAATCGACTTTAATTCGTTTGAGTTCTGCTTGATATTTTGTTTCTCTTATATTTCATTCAATTCCATGGAAATGTTTTGTTTTAAAATTTTTTTAAATTTAATAAAGTAAATTCAGAATAAAACAAAATTTAAAGTCTTCTTTAACGTCTAACATTCAAATTTAACTAAGAAATTCTTGGAAATTAAAAAAAAAAACAAGAATCCAACCCTAAATTCTTATTAATTTATCCTGAATTCTTTTAAATTCTTTTGAATCTTTTGGAATTCTCTTGAATTGTTTAGAATTCTCCCTGAATTTACTTGAATTGTTCCCAGGAGTCTATTGAACTCACCTTGAATTTTTAGGCATTTTACCCAATTCTTTTGAATTCCCTTGAATTTTTCCCAATTCACTTGAATTTTGATGAATTTTAACGAATTCTTCTCCTTGATCTTAAGTTCCTTCAAATTCACTTGAATTTCATCTAAGTGATTGTTTTTTTTTATTTTATGATTTTTTTTCAATTCACTTAAATTCTATTGAATTCGCTATGAATCCGGTTCACTCCCATTTCATTCAATTCGATGTATGTTTTTTGATTTTTACACTTTTGTTCAATTCACCTGAATTCTTATAAATTTCATGAAAGTCTCTTGAATTCCTTTGAATTTTTCTAAATTCACTCCAATTTTATTTAAATCAATGGAATTTTTTCAATTCATTCTAAATTCTTATGAATTTATCCAGAATTTGTTATAATTCACCTGTAATTCTAAGGAATTTCATTGAATTCTTTCAAATTCAAAAAAACATTAGTCACTCTTAGTCACTTTTAAGTTAGAAGTTAGTTTTTGTCACTCTTTGGTTTAAACAGGTAACTTTTTAACTTTTTAGGTCGTCTCCATTATTCCATCTAAGTATTCCTTACTTGCTGCAAATTTAGATCCAAGTTGAGAATAATTTAAAAGAGAAATAAAAGTTGGATTTTATGATAGTTCGAGTGGACAACACCTGCTTTAGTTGCGGCACGTACGAACTCGTTCCTAGAGCCCATTATATAACGCAAACTTGAATCCTAACCGATAGTCCATAAGGTACAGTCTGGTCTCGATTACGTTGGTTTTATGGGGTCTTGTCTGGATCTGGGATGGAGGAGTCTTGACTACAATTTCTGCAGAAGTCCAGCCAGATGGCCTCGCAGCACTAAAATAATGGAGCAAGATAGGTTGTTATTACTTTGTCGGTTAACTAATTTACCAGAATTATTAAATATTTAAAACTGGGAATACAAGCTGAAGAGTAGATAGGCAGAGATCATTCTAAACACAAAGTCCTACTTTACCGACATTGAGACCATTCTACAGCTTTAGTGGTTCGTGACCATGCTGAGTTTCTAGGTTCTTGATAACCCGTGTAAAAATATTTCGTCTTCGGGTTTGTCTTGATGAAAGGCAATCAAGATATTTTCAGGACTTGCTGAAGACGTTTTGAAAGTGTGGAAAGAAAACACTAGCACTGAGTTAGTCCGTGATCAAGAAACTAAAGAACGGTAAGGCTGCTGGTGTGGACGGTATCACCGCTGAAATGCTTAAGTGCGGTGGTGGATGTTTGTTTGTGTGACTAAGTGAATTTATCAATATGTGTGCTGTGAACAGTGAAGTTCCAAATGATCGGAGAAAGTCGATTATCGTCTCACTCTACAAGGAAAGGGGTGATAAAGGTGACTGTACTAATTATAGAGTGATTAGCGTACTAAGTACCGTGGTCAAAATATTGAATGAAATATTTATTGGGAGGGTCATGGGAATAACTAAGGAAAGGATCTGGGAAGTCCAATGTGGATTCATGCCAGGGAGATCATGTGCGGATCTGATCTTTAGCTTGAGCAGATCATAGAAAAAAGTTTGAAAAATTGACCAATGTCAACAGTATTCCCTTTAAATTTGTTTTGGACTCTAAACTCTTACTTATTGTCAAAAGGGATTTGAGAGATCGTTAGGAGGAAGAGAATGAGCAGGAGGATGTTGTCAGTAGTGATGCAGAATCTCTGGGAACTAAGAGCAAATGCATAAGGTTGAAAACTTACGGAGATTTGAAAAAAGACTATGAAAGTTTTTCTTCTAAAGACAAAAATAAGAAAAAAGTCAAGGAATGTCATAGCACAATAAATCTTCCCCTTTTGGTGGAAGATAATGACACATATTTCAAAAGTGTGTAATCCAGGAGTACACGTCTTACAAGAATATGTCAATCACCTGTTTTGGGATGGGTTATCCCTCTTGTTGGTCAAAAGAGAGCACTGATCTGGCCAAAAAAATGAAGGTCATTCCAAAAAATTATCAAGGGAAGATTTTTCAGGTCAGCGCCTGTCGAAAAATCTTGAAAGAAGCTGACAAACTCTTTGATTCCAAGGTCTATGAAAAAGTGGGATTTCTGCGAGTTTTGACTCTTCTCTCTGCCTTCAAGGCAGAACTGCTGTTTTTCCGCGAGGAAGGTTGGGCCTGATTTAGACATACTTGTCGAGGAACTGCATAAGGCTTTTAGAGGTACTGAGGTTTCCGAAACTCTAAAAATTCAGGTAGCTTTGAAACATATCAAATATTGTCTGCACTTCTTATGGAAGCAAGGGTTTGGCTTATGGACAGAGCAGGCTGGTGAATAAATCCACCAAGAATTTTTAAAATCTTGGGGACAATACAAAATCAACTTCATTGAAGACTCCACGTATTCAACGAGGATGAAGAAGGCAGTCGTTGAGTTATCCTCGCATACGAATGAAGAAGCGAAGTCCTTTCTTGTTGCCATTATCATCATACCTATGATGGCTTGAAACTCAGTGTGCAGAATCGGAACTGTAAAACTGATCGAGACCAAAGCTAGCAAAAGTTTGCCCTCGGGGGCATAAAATGTCGAAGACAATTGATTTCTCAGCTCTGGGCTGGTAACGAGATCGAGTCTCTGGTGCTCTCCACCACGCCTTGGAGATCGGGATTGAGATCGATAAATCTCTTATGAAACGAGACGAGAGGAAATAAAAGGAATAGCAGGAGTCTTTGAACAACATCAACCTTTACCCCCATTAATGTTGCTTGCGAGATATGCTCTTTCCTCTTTGGAAACTTGGTCCCGATGTAAAATTGTAAACGCAAGTCAGCCTCAGGCAGAGCTGCTAGTCTGGCTCCTACCTGCAGCTCTATTCAGATATTCGTGACTAGGAACTGGGATTCACTGACCCATGACTACTGACTACCACCAGAAGAGCCTAGGATTCTAGATAGAAACCTACCTTCACTCGCATCAGATAAAACAATTATATCAGATGAGACAATTATAAATGAGGTGCTTTGCTGTCTTTAACTGGACCTAACTTCCAGTTATGTAAGACCCAAGTCTCGCACTACTTTATAACTTTCGAAAAGTAGTAAAAGTAGCCTCTTTGCTTTAAAATAGCAGCAAAAAGTAGCCCAGACTTCTAAACAACTAGCAAACAATGGAATGTTTATTTAATTCATTTTTGCACATAAAAAGGAGGCCAATTCTTAGATAAAAAGAAAAGGAAAGTCATTTTCTATTTTAATAATTACGGTAAATGAAACAGTTTTTAGTTAAAAATCCAGCGGCTTGACATCCTACGCTGAGTCTGCGCAAATAAATTTTTTATTACCAATCGCTCTAAGATGTTCGAAACTGGTTTCAATAGACTCAGGGGTGAATAATTGAGTCAACACATTAAGATTTATTGACCGGGGTAAAGTTTACACTTTGTGTTTTCTGCGTAGCTTCTATTAGTATTAGCCCCCCAAAAAAAGTAGCCAAATAGTAACCTCATGTCAGAAAGGTAGAAAAAAAGTAGCAAATAGTAGGCCTGAAAGCTCGAGTTAAGGTTCAAATTGAATATTTATTCATTCTCTTTTGTATAATCATAATCAGTTTTATAGAGAAGAGATTTAGAGTTCTTTCAAAGTGGAAGTAGAAATGCAGATGCATTCGACATTAACAAAGTTTCTTCAAAGTCACGTCTCCATATACGACGAGTGTCTGGTGAATACCATCTTTTCTGTGTGTAAAAGCGTGAACCTCTGCATACACACTCCACACAGTGTCGTAGTAAAGGGCAAGGCCCTCGGGGCCTTATCTTTTTATTTTTAAGAAATCTGGTTTGCAACTCGTTTCAGAAGGAATCGAAACATGATTCTCTATCAGAACCACACATTTCTTCCGGAACGCATCAACAACTTCAGTTTCCTGCTACACTCACGAATTTGAAATTAATTAAGGCTTAAATTTGAATTTTAAGTAGGGTACTTGAGAATTATGTTCCTCAGAAAGAGAAGATTTCCAACGGGATGATAATTTGAAATCGGCTAACCACAAGTGACAGCCTCCCAATTTCATTTTCCAATTCTGGAATCTCTAGACAACCCTTTAAATTTCTTGAAATCCTTTGAAAATAGAGTGGAAAATGAAATTTTGATGAATTTCAATCATCATCCATCAACCATCATCAACAAAGTTTATAATAGAATAAACACCATTAAGACCGTCTTTCCACAAGTAATGTGACAACACCAAGCTTTACATTTATTCACAAGAAGTGAAAACTTCGCAATTGAAATCCATAAATTCTATTTTCCCTAAATGGAAGACGACCTAAAATAAAGGGGATGATAAATCGAATTTAAAAGCAGGGACTTCTTCACTTTTAGTTACAAAGCTGAGGTCGAAATGAATATAAAGCTTGGTTTTGTCAGATTAACTGTGAAAAAACTGTTTCAATGGTGTTTGGTGTTTTATTAACTTTGTTGATGTCGGTTGATGGATGATGATTGAAATTCATTAAAATTTCATTTTCAGACTCATTTTCAAAGGATTTCAAAAGATTTCAAGGGATGTCTGGATATACTAGAATTGGGAAATTCACCTTCATCAATAAAGTTCATAAAACAAAAAACACCATTGAAACAGTTTTCCGCAACAAGTCAGACAAAACCAAGCTTTATATTCATTTTGACCTCAATTTTGTAACTAAAGGTGAAAAAGTCCTTGCTTTCAAATCCTTTTTATCATCCCCTTTATTTTTAAGCGTTTCTCATTCAGGGAAAATATAATTTATGGGTTGCAATTGTAAAGTGCAATCGGCAAGTTGTCAGTTGTGAACCAATATAATGCTTGGGTTTGTCAGATTAGTTGTGGAAAGACGGTTTTAATGGTGTTTATTGTTTAGTAAACTTTGTTGATAATGGTTGATGGATTATGATTGAAATTCATCGAAATTTCATTTTCCAATTCACTTTTAAAGAATTTAAAAAGATTGCAAGGAATGTCTAGAAATACAAAAATAGGAAAATGAAATTGGGAGATTGTCAGTTGTGGGAAGCCAATTTCAATCATTATCCATCAACCATCATCGACAAAAGTAATAAAACAAAACCCCCATTGAAACCGCCTTTCTACAACTAATGTAACAAAACCAAGCTGTATATTCATTTCAAACAAAGACTGGTTCCAATCTGCAGGGTTGCCTATGAATACTTAAGATTTCTAATAATTGAGGTTGTTAATGATTAACTCAACTTACCAAAAGATATTTATTTTACTTGAATATTTTTGAAAAAAACTTTGAGAACGTAAGAAATTTTTAGAAATGTGTTATTGGTTTGGATTATTACCTTTTTCGATTTGAAAAATGAAACAATCTGAATAGATTGGTTCTAAATCAACCGTAAAAACCTCAATTTTGTAACTAGAAATGAAAGAAATCCCTATTCTCAAATCCGTTTTATCATCTCCTTCATTGTAAATCTTCTTTTATTCACTGAAAATAGAATTTATAGATTTAAAATGGAAAACAGAACTGGGAGGTTGTTAGTTGTGGAAAGCCAATTTAAATCATCATCCAGCAACCATCATCAACAACGTTTATAAAACAAAAAACACAACTGAAACCGTATTTCCACAACTAATCTGCCAAAATCAAGCTTTATATTCATTTCGACTTCATTTTTGTAACTACAAGCGAAAAAAGTTCCTGTTTTCAAATACGCTTTAACATTTAAGTAAATTGGAAAATGAAATCACGAGGTTGCCAGTTGTGAGAAGCCAATTTCAATCATCATCCATCAACCATCATCAACAAAGTTAATAAAACAAAAAAACACCATTAGGACAGTTATTTCACAACTTATCTGACAAGAGCAAGATGTACATTCATTTCGATGTCAATTTTGTAACTACAATCCAAAACAGTCCGTGTTTTCAATGATGATGTTTGAAATTCATTGAAATTTCATTTTCCAAT
>JAUMHM010000001.1:9816873-9828342 GCA_032362435.1 Melikaiella ostensackeni | reverse complement strand
TTTCCAGTTGTAAATTAATCTCTTCCTGCTTAAAAGACAACTGTTTTATAAAACATTCGACTTTTTAGTTTGAAAACTAAACATTTTTGTTGAAAAATGGTCTTTTTGGGCAGAAAATTAATCTTCTTTGTTAAATAATTTCTCTATTTGGTTGAGGATTGAGCTATTTTGTTAAAAATTCGCCTTTTCTCGTTGAATTCATTTGGTTGGAAATTCAACTGTTTTGTTGAAAATTTGTCTTTTTGTATTAAAAATTCGTCCTTTATGATAGAAAAGTTATCTTTCTTTATTGAAAATTCATCTTTTTTGGTTGAAAATGAACTTTTTTCTTGAAAATTACACTTTTCGGGTTGAAAATTCAACTGTCTCCTGAAAAATTCATCTTATTCGCTTGAAAATTCAACAATTTGGATGGAAATGCAACCGTTTTTCGTTGAATTTTAATCTTTTTTGTTTGAAAACTCGACCATTTGATTGAAAATGCATCTTAGCAGGTTGAAAATTCAACTATTTTGTTAAAGTCACCTTTCATAGTCGAAAATTCAATTATTCTGTTAAAAGTTTCTCCCTTTGGATTGAAAATTGATCTTTTATGTTTGAAAGTTTATCTTTCTTGGTTGAAAATGAACTTTTCTTTTGAAAATTCGTCTCTTTGGCTTAAAGGTTCAACTATTTGGTTGTTAATGCACCTATTTTGCTAAAAATTCAACTATATTGTTGAAAATGCAATATATTTTGACTTGAAATCTTAGCAATTTGAAGCGTTTCATATTGAATTGTATGTGTTATCTACATCAATTTTTTTAAAAAGAATTTATTGCCCCATTGTGAAAAGTCACCATATTTCCCCTGTTTTGAGAGTTTTTTGAGCTCACTAGAAACTCGAAAAAACGCAGAATAACCGTGAAATCTGTGTTTAGTCAACGGAAACGTTATTTTCGCGCCCAATATTCAAAATATTAAATAAATTTAATTTTTATAAAATAAAATACTTAGATATTTAAATAATCCAAAGTTGGTAACGTAGTTTACGGTCGACCCCTTATCCGATCGAGCTGAAACTTTACAGGAATTTTTTTTCATCAAATAGAACCAATCTGGAGCGTGTCGCAAAAAAAACTAAAAAAAAATGTTCACCAAGATTAACTAATGAAACATATAGTTTGAAGAGTTATCAGCGGTAGCGAGTTTGCACAATTAATTTGCGACGTAATAAACAGCTAAATAACTCGTATTTTAAAATAACTTATAACTTCTACTTTTAAATAATCTTAATCAATAAGACATGAAAGGTAGTGCACCTCGGGATTGCAGTAATTGCGGCTAAAAAACCTTGAAGTATGATAAGTGATAATTGCAAAAGCAGTGTAGAAAAAAGATTTGAGTGGAGAAAGAACTTTAGTTAACAAGCATTGCGGCTTTGTTAATTTAATCTTTGCGAAAGAAAGCTGAATCCCATTAAAGTTCCGATCGATTTTCAACACTCAGGAATTTTTATCGTTTTATCATATAGAGGTACTCTTTTATGACTATGGTTTTATTCCAAAGAGCACAGGACAATAAATAACCATTATTTTTATTTACTAGCAATAAATGCACTCATGTCCCCAGAGGCGTATCTAGAATATGGCAGGCACGGCACTTGCCCTGGGCGCACTTGAGCGGGGGCGCCAAATTGGCGCAATGAAACAGAAAAATATATTTCTTAAAGATCGAAATAAAGTCTATTTTCTTATGAAAATTTTTTGTGTACTAAAAAAGAACACCCAAAAAGTTCACAATTCAAAAATGGTTTTTGAGACTACCTGTCTTTTCGGCTCATTAGAGACAGATGTACAACAAATGTACACAACAGAAAGAAAAAAGAGGGAAAAATAAAAAGAGGCAACCAAAACCATCCTCACACTCTTTCTTTTCTCCGTCTTTGTTATACTACTGGGGACCCAACATTTTTCGGAGCCAATTTAGACTTCCTCATCGGGGATAATTTATAAGTAAAACAACAGGTATAAATTGTTGGATTATTTCAATAGAAAATTATTATTTTTACCTGAAAATAAAAAAACAGATATAATTGATATTAATTTTAGTTTTTTGATACATGTTTCATTCATTATTTTGAAAATTCGATTTTGACACAGGTGAAAATTTTTTTTTAATAAATCCCAGATTCCAAACCTTTTATTCTTTTATTGGAAATTGATTTCTGAAAATTCCAAATTATGACATAAAATTAGCGCCATTATATCTCATTTATGATTCTATCCCAAATTCTGTTATATCTAGCCAGATCTCTTTTTAAATTTATAGCTTTGACATCTGTCTCTAATGAGCCGAAAAGACAGGTAGTCTCAAAGTCTATTTTCGAATTGTGAACTTTTTAGGTGTTCTTTTTCAGTACACAAAAAATTTTCATGAGAAAATAGATTCTATTTCCATCTTTAAGAAATTTTACAAGAGAGACATTAAACAATGTTCCAATCTGCAGGGTTGTCTATGAATACTTAAGATTTCTCTTAACTGAGGTTGCTGAATTATTAACTCAATTTACCAAAAGATATCTATTTTACGTGAATTTAAAAAAAATTCAGAACGTTAGTAATTTTGTAGAAATGTTTTATTAGTTTGGATTATTATATTCTCTTTTAGAAAAATGGAATAATCTGAATAAATTGGTTCTAAATCAACCTACAAAAAAATATATCTTTTTTGATGAAAAATTCATGTATTTTATTGATAAATCTTTTCATTTGAAAATTCATCTTTTTAACTGGTTGAAGGCTCATCATTTTAGTTGAAAATTCGCCTGTTTGGTTTGAAAATTTATATTCTTTAGGCGAAAATTCAAGTATTTTGTTGGAAATTCATGTATTATATATTATATAATTATGTATGTATTTGAAAACTCGTCAATTTGGTAGAAAATTAATCTTCTTGGTTATTAACTTTATTTTTTTTTGTCGGAAATTCCTCTTCGACTTTTTTGGTAGAAAATTGATCTTCTTGGTTGAACATTCATATTTTCATGTTAAAAATACAACCGTATTTTAGAAAATTCAACTTTTTGGCTTGAAAATTCAACACTTTGGATGACAATTTTCTCCTTTATTGACTGAAAAGTTTCTCTGCGGTGAAAATCCCACGCATTTGTTGAAAATTCGTCTTTATAGTTTAAAAATTCATCTCTTTTGGTGGAATCTTCATGTTTCTTTGATAAAAATTCAACTGTTTTGTTGAAAATAAATCATTTTTGGTTTTGGGATATAACTGTGTTGTGTAAAATTCATGTTTTTTGGTTGAAAGTTCGTCTTTTTTAGTAGAAAATTAATCTTCTTGTCTGGAAATGAATCATTTTTGGTTTAGAATTCAATTGTGTTGTTGAAAATTCATGTTTTATGGTTGCATTCAACTATTTGGCGGAAAACTCATGTTTTTTGGTTGACAATTCGTCTTTTTTGGTAGAAAATAAATCTTCTGGGTCGAAAATGAATCGTTTTTGGTGTAGGATACAACTGTGTTGTGAAAATTCATGTTTTTTGGCTGAATTCAAGTATTTAGTGGAAAATTCATGCTTTTTGGTTGAAAATTCCTCTTTTTTGGTTGAAAATTAATCTTCTGGGTTGAAAATGAATCGTTTTTGGTGTAGGATACAACTATGCTGTTGAAAATTCATGTTTTTTGGTTGCATTTAACTATTTAGTGGAAAATTTATGTTTTTTCTTCGAAAATTCGTCTTTTTTGGTAGAAAAATAATCTTCTGGTTTGAAAATGAATCGTTTTTGTTTAGGGATTCAGCTATGTTATTGAAAATTCATGTTTTTTGGTTGAATTCAACTATTTGAAGGAAAATTCATGTTTTTTGGTTGAAAATTTCTCTTTTTTGATAGAAAATTAATTTTCTTGGTTGAAAATAAATCATTTTTGATTCAGGATTAAACCGCGTTGTTGAAAATTCATGGTGTTTGGTTGCATTCAACTGTTTGGCGGAAAACTCATGTTTTTTGGTTGAAAATTCCTCTTTTTTGGTAGAAAATTAATCTTCTGGGTTGAAAATGAATCGTTTTTTGTGTAGGATACAACTGTGCTGTTGAAAATTCATGTTTTTTGGTTGCATTCAACTATTTAGTGGAAAAGTCCCCTTTTTGGTAGAAAATTAGTTTTTTTGGTTAAAAATAAGTCATTTTTGGTTTAGGATTCAACTGTGTTGTTGAAAATTTATGTTTTTCGGTTGAATTCTACTATTTAGTGAAAAATTCATGTTTTTTGGTTGAAAATTCGTCTTTTTTTATAGAAAATTAATCTTCTGGGTTGAAAATAAATCGTTTTTGGTTAAGAATCCAACTATTTTGATAAAAATTCATGTTTTTTTATTGAATTCAACTATTTGGTGAAAAATTTATTTTTCTTAGTTAAAATTCGCTTTTTTGGTAGAAAATCAATCTTCTTTGTTGACACTTATTTTTTTTTGTTGGGATTTCCTGTATTCTTTTGAAAATTCGTCTTTTTTGGTAGAAAGGTAATCTTCTTGGTTAAAAGTTCACCGTTTTGGTTGAAAATTCATTTCATTGGCTGAAAATTTAACAATTTTATTGAAAATTCGTTTTTCTTTCTTGCTAAAAATTATTTTTTAATTGAAAAATTAACTACCATACCTGTATTCCATTTTGGGTTAAAAATTCATGTATCTTGTTGAAAATTCATCTTTTTTGGTAGGTAATTGACCTTCATGGTGGAAAATTCATCATTTAGGATAAAAATGCATCTTACTGATTGAAGGTTCGTCATTTTAATTGAAAGTTTGATTTCTTTTTGGTTGAAAAATTAACTATTTTATTGAAGGTTCATTTTCTAGATTGAAAATTAATTTTTAACTGAAAATTTATCTATTTCATTTTTGGTTACAAATTTATATTTTTTATTTGAACATTCAACTATTTGCTTGAAAATCTTTGTATTTTGTTGAAAATTCGTCTTTTTGATTAAAAATGTAATCATTTTGTTAAAAAGTTGTGTTTTTGTTGTTGAAAATTAATGTTTTCAACTGAAAATTAACCTATTCTATTTTTTGTTGAAATATTATCTTTTTTAGTAGAACATTCAACTATTTACTTGAAAATTCATGTATTTTGTTGAAACTTGAACTTCTTTTGCAGAAAAATTAATCTTCTTGGTTAAAAATTCACATTTTTAGTTGAAAACGTTATTATTTTGTTGAAAATTTGTGTTTGATTTTGGTTGAAAATAAATTGTTTAAATTTAAAATTTAACTATACCACCTTTAGTTGTAAATTTTTTTTTGTTGAAAATTCTTTTATTTTTGTGGAAAATTCGTTTTTTCTGGTAGAAAATTAACCTTCTTGGTCAAAAATTTATGTTTTTGGTTGAAAATTCAACTGGTTAAAAATTCATTTTTTTATTGAAAATTTATTTTATCAGTTTAAAATTTAACTATTTAGTTGTTAATTCGTCTGTTTTGGGTTAGTTCACGGTTTTTGATTTAAAATTAGAATCTTTTTCGATTGAAATTTCCGCTGTTACATTTTTCAATGAGAATTCATCTTTTTTGGTTGAAAGTTGAACTACTTTGTTGAAAATTCTTTTTTTTCGGTGGAAGATTCAACATTTCAGTTGAAAATTCGACTACCATATTTAATTGAAACTTAACTATTTTGATTAATTTTTTTTCGTTGCACATTAATTTTTCAACTGAAAATTTAATTATTCCATTTTTGAATAAAAATTTATACTGTTTGGTTGAAGATTCAACTATTTGGTTGGAAATTTCTCTTTTTTAGCTGAAAAGTCATGTATGTATTTTGTTGAAGATTCTTCTTTTTTTAAGAAAATTAATCTTCTTGGTTGAAAATTGATCTTTTTGTTAAAAATGCAACTACGTGGTTGAAAGTATAACTTTTCTGTTAAAAACTAATTATTTTCGTTGAAGATTCATAATTTTAGTTGAAGATTCATCTCTGCTTGGCACTTTAACTATTTTGTTAAAAACTTGTTTTTTTTGGTTAAATATTAATTTTTTAACTGAAAATATATTTATTTTATTTTTGGTTGAAAATGTATCTTTCTTGGTTGAAAATTCAATTTTCTGGTTTGAAATTTTATCTTTCTTAGATTAAAATTTAATTATTTGGTATAAAGTTGCACCAAATTGGTGCGATGAAATTGAAAAAAATAAATAAAAGAGGAAAATTATTGGTAGGTGTGTTGCACAGGTGTGCAATTTTAATGTTTACCTCGGAATGTTGTTGAAAATTATATGATTTCTAATTGAAAGATTTAAAAATTAATGAATTCAAACTTGAAACGTTAAAAATTAAACAATTCCAAACTTCATTTAAAATTGAAGTATTCTTAAATTAGGATGTTGAAACTAAGTCATTAAAAAATTAATCAGTTTAAAATTTTGTATCACGATTTTTAAAATTCACTCAGTTTCATCTAAGGTGCAAAATTAATAATTTGAAAATCAAAGTATAAATGAACTCGAAGATCATTTTTATTAATTCATTAATGTAATTGAAGTTTTATATATTTTCTATTAATTTTATTATTTATTCATTTCTTTTAAATTCATTGCTGATTATTATTAATTTAACACCTTTCATACTAAAATGGAAGTGTCAAAAAGACATGGAAAAACTTTGAGAATCCATAGAGGAGGGTATAGAAGATTTGAAGTGGGAAGATGGATGGGAAAAGCCTAATGAATGTACATGGAAAGTATCAGAAAAATTAGGGTTAATAATGAAGATAGGAGGGAATAGGGCGTGCAGGACAAATAATAATAAAAAGGATTGGTTTGATACAGAATGTAAAGAGCAGAGGGTTAAGGTTGAGAATGAACAAAAAGACTTCATAAAACAGGACAGTAGGAATATGGGGTGTTCTTTGGAAAGCACTAGGGCATTGTAGAAAAAAGATAAGGAAAAGAGTGAAAGGAATAGGGGGTGAAAGATGGACCAAACACTTTGAAAATTTGTTAGGTGAGGTAAACACTGATAAGTTGGATTCGAACAAAGAAATTGAAAGGGTACAAAAAGAAGGGTAAATAGCAGAAAAAGATTCTGCAGAGGGAGGGGAGGTAGAATTCATCAAGCGATTATCAAAGCAAACTTTTCAACAACAAAAAATTTACCTTCGCGTCGCACACCAACAGAGCCATTCATTTCTCTGAGCAAAATTATTCTTTCGCCGGGATAGCAAGTACCTATTATATCATTTAAAACCTAAACGGCTTGAATTGAAGGGAATTCAAATCAAAAGTGCAATGAATCAAATGGATTTTGGATAACTGGTAGACTAAGAAGAGGCTGGGAAAAAGCCGGAATAGTTCCTATTTTTAAGAGGAATGAAATAAGAAACTACAGGGGTGTCTCCTTGCTGGGCACAGGTTATAAAATATTAGCGAGGATGTTAAATGAGGGAATAAGAGAGCGGATGAAGAAAAAGAGACTGTACAAAGAAAGTCAGGCGGGTTTAGAAAAAAAGATCGACAAGAGATCATATAATTGTATTAAACTCGCTCATTAATAATAAACTAAAGAAGGAAATATGGATGGGAGAGAAAAAAAGAAGAAAGAAATGTTAAAAACGCTTGAAGGATGTGCAGGGGAAAATGGTTTAGAAATTAATGTTGCAAAATAAAAAATTCTGGTATTCAGAAAGGGAGGATGAAAGAGCAAAGAGGAGGAATGGAGAATATACGGAGAGATGCGGAAATGTGGGGAGGGCGGGAAACAAAGGTTTTAAAGATGTAAATTGTAGATTTTGTGGGGAAGATGAGGATTTAGATCATATAGTAATTAGTAGCGTAGCGAAAAATTGATAGAAAAGAGCTGGGTAGAAAAGATAGAGGAGTGGATAAATAACAGATGTGAAAGTGATGTAACGAACAAAATTTGGTTAGCAGTATCAGCGAAACCGAGCCGCAGCCTAAGCAGATATGCAAGAGAATTTGAAAAGGTAGCTGAGAATCAGAAAGGAAAGAAAGATAGGAGGATGGAGTAAAAGACCAAATGAAAAATAGTTTTATTGTACAAGTGTAATATGAAATTGTTTTAATAAAATTGGTATAAGCTTATGCGTTAAGTAACATATAATCGGAATGGGGCATTGTATATACATATATGTAAAAACCCGATATGGGTATACATGGAGAATATATCTAACTGAATTGAATACTAGATCCTAGATTTGGATAGCTGAAAAAGCTTCTTCCAACATGTACACAAATCCAAACTTGTTTAAAATGATAACATTTTATCTGGTCATTTTCGCTTATTAGCCAAGTGAATTTCCTTTTTCATCACGCTACTATATTGACTCCTCGTTATCTTGAATCTCGAAGGTGCAAAAATTTTGCAAGACAGCTTTCTTTTTCAAACTCTTGAAACATACTTCCTATTTCATTTCTTGTAACACGGTCGTTAAGGAAAAGGAATGTTTTAATTGTTCGAAAATGATGGTAAAATTGGAAGAGAAACTTAATATTTCGCTTATATTCTGCAACATTGCAAATTTATTTTATTAGTTCTTAAAAGACTTTATTTCCTAGGCTTTTCTTCCAAAAAATACACTTTTTGTGAAGAGTTTAGTGAAGATTGCAAAGAGCATAACAGAGGTTTCTAACCGTGCATGAAACCCATTAGCATTAGATAATTAGGATCGACAATATATGCTGATAACGACTAAAACTACACTGACTGAAGAACACTGAACACTAATCTGTCATGCAAAACAAGAAAACCCGTATTTACATTTGGGATTTGGCATCTGATTCGCAATAATTTCTAATATATTTCAGCGGAAAACAATTATAATTCAGGTGACAAATCCCAAATGTAAGTTACGGGCTTTCTTGTTTTGCACGGCAGTAATGACCGGCACGAACTTTCGCGATGCGTTGTACGAACCATGAGTAATGACTCTAATTTATGAAGTCACTAACAACTACGTAAAATCGTAGAAGTTCACGCTTTCTTTACGTCTGGCACGCGTTCTATCGCCCACTCATTGCGAATTCCTCTAATTAGCCAAGGCTCTCATCACTCTTAAAATTGGAAATTTTTTTTCAATTAGAACAAGGATTTCCAGTCGTATAGCCGACAATTTAAGTCACTGCTGTTAAAACAAAAAAAGAACAAGTAATAAACAATACTCTGCAAAATATAAATATTTTGTGTGTTGATACATTGATTTAATGCTCAATTTAGGTAGACAAAATACTCATAAAAATTACAGGGTCAAGAACATTGGACTTCTTGTTATAATTTACTTCACTTTAACAGGTTTGTCAGGCACCGTAAACGTTTCACTGGACGTGACATTATCTTTCATAACACGGAAGAAAAAATTCTGCGACGATTGCAGGTTACGCGAGCAATTATTAACCCGCCTGATGAATGATTTATACGCCGGCTCGTGTCCTCATGGTTCGCTTAAATCAGGGCCGCACATCTCCAAACTTAATTTTATTTATTTCTTACTCAAAAGTAAATAAATCTTAAATTAACAAATCTAAAAGAGATGTAAAGATCGAAATGAAATCTACTTTATATAGAAAGGTACAAATAACAACAGAGAATGTTGTTATAATAGTTGAGAAATTTCTGAATGACATAAAATACTTTCTTCATCTAACCATTACATCAAAAAACCTAACTTCATTTCTGACTCTGATAGATTTCTTGCTAAAAACATATCTGATACTAAAACTCTTCTTAAAGGAAATAGAGATCTTTTTATAACCCGTGCTGATGAAGGAAATGTTACAGTAGTTCTTAAATAATCAGATTACACAACTAAAATGGAAACAGTGTTAAATGATCCTTCTACTTATGAGATAATTGATAACAATCCTCTCAAAAATTTTCAAAGAAAAACTTTTAATAAACTTAACAACCGAAGACTAAAAGGATTTCTGGGATCCAACATCCAAAGGAAAAATCTTATCACTGATAATACGAATATGGATAGAATTTATGGACTTCCAAAAATACATAAAACAAACTATCCTTTGAGACCTGTTGTTAGTACAATTAACTCTCCTACGTATAACATGGCAAAAGTTTTTCACAATATCTTAAATTCTGCTCTACCTAAATCTAAATCTTTCATTAAGAACGCTATCGAATTAAAACAAAAACTGGATAAAATTACAATCCAACCTAACCATATTATGATCTCTCTTGATCTTTCCTCTCTATTTACAAATGTTCCTCTAGATATTGTTCTTAACAGTATTCAAAAAAGATGGTCATATATTAAAAAAGTTACTGTTTATTTTAAGACAATTTTGAAGAGGGTATTGAATTCTTAATGACTAGCACATATTTCCAATTTAACAAAACATTACAGACAGATCTGCGGGACCCCGTTGGGCTCGCCTATTTCGAATAATTTAGCGGATATTGTTATGCAAGACCTAGAAACCGAAATTTTAGATAAACTTGATTTCCGAATTATAGCTTACTTTAGATATGTTGACGACACTTTCTTTATCATTCCTAAAAATCAGATTGATACAGCAATTACAATTTTCAACTCTTTTCACCACAGGTTACAATTTACACATGAAATTGAAAACAATAATAGCATTAACTTTCTCAATATTAACATAAATAAGAATGAAAATGTTACCAATTCTACTAACTGGTACCGAAAATCTACCTACTCGGGCCGATTACTCAACTTCCTTTCTAAACATCCTTTACAATACAAAATTGCTATTATCAAAAATTTAATTGACTCTGCTATCCTCCTGCCGGATAAAAAATTCCATAACGAAAATTTAAATATTGTTAAACATAACTTTTCCTTAACAAGTTCCCACAGAATATATCTGATGAAAATATTGATAATAGAATTAAATAACTTGATAACAGAACTATTAATTCCAATAATATGAACAAAAAAAGAAGATAGAAGCAGTATGATCACTATTCCGTACTATGGTAAATTTTCTGAGAACATAAAAAGACTTTTAAAACATTATGACATTAATACCATATTTAGTATGAATTCAAAACTTGATAAAATGATAAAACTAGCTAAACACCGTATGGAAACTTTAGGAAAAACTAATGTAGTATATCGTTTTGCTTTTGTTTGTGGAAAATGTTATATAGGCCAAACAAAAAGACCTTTACGCATTTGACGTAATGAACACATTAATAGTGTTAAATTAAACTATGATAACATTCTTAATGATCATTTACTTAACAACGAAAATGACACTATCGATCACTATTTTATATGGGATGATATCGAAATTCTCCATCAAGAAAATAATGCAACAAAAAGAGCTTTTGTTAAAATGGTTTTCATTAAGAAAGAAGTAGATAACTGTCTTAATAAAATCCTGATCTCGACCATCTTGATGAATCTTATAACTCCATTCTTGAATTTTTTCGATAACTTAATATTTTTATTTTTCTGATGATACTTTCCCTTCTT
>JAUMHM010000001.1:9802883-9813029 GCA_032362435.1 Melikaiella ostensackeni | reverse complement strand
ATGAAGTCTAGCTTATGAGACGGAACCAGACTTTATTTATCTTTCGAACCAGGGAAAAGGTTTCAAATGTTGACCTGCCTTGTCAAAAAGAGTCATCCTTATATCTTCATAAAAGCTAATTTTTATTTATGTTTAAACAATTTTGTAAATTTATTTTAAAATATGCATATCAAATAAATCCATTTCATTCCATTTGTCGTTATTGTCTCCTTTGTTTGGCAAAAATTCCGAAAATGTCCGTTTTTCCGTATTCCATAAGGTTCAGGAGATCCTTATAGAAAACTAAAATATTAATCTTTTTAGAGCCAATTTCAGATGGCTATAATCGTGAAGACAGAGAAATTCTGATTTTTCGGTCTGAAATAGCTATTTTAAAAATTGAAGAAAAGACTTATTTTCAAATTTAAGTTCAGATCATGACAGAAATCTTCATGTCTTGAGACAAGTTTCGTTCGTCTTGCCACTGTGAGCTATAATCGTAAACGTAAGACAAAATTTGATGCCTATGAATTCTAGCTTATGAGACGGAGCCATACTTTATTTATGTCTTGAACCGGGAAAAAGGTTTCCAATGCCTACCTGCCCGTGCGAAAAGGGTCATTCTTATACCGTCATAAGAGCTAATCCTTATTCATGTTTAAACAATTTTGTAAATTTATTATACAATATGCATATCAAATGAATTCATTTTATTCCATTTGTTGTCACTGCTTCACTTGTTTGTCAAAAATTCTGAAAATTTTGTCCGTCTTTCCGTATTTCTCACGGATTAGGAGAGCCTTATAGAAAACTACAATATTAATCTTTTTGAAGCAAATTTTAGATGGCTATAATCGTGAAGACCTACAAATTCTGATTTTTGTACTCTGAGATAGCTATTTTAAAAATTGAACAAAAAACTTATTTTCAAATGTCTTGACGACAAAATGGGCCATTTGGAGCTAACAATGTAGATAAAAGATGTCTGAATAACAAAATTGGACAATGCATCCATATTGTACGCAACTTGATAATTTTAGTTACTGTGACCATACCACTTTTCTCCGTGTACTATTTTTTCACTTTGCCTTTGAACATACACTACCGTCGAAAATTATCTACACGGCTAGCGCGAGCGGTTCTAAAATTCACTGATGACTTTAAAAGACAATAAGTCGGCTGGAAATGATAGACTTTTTTTTTAAACAGTTAGAAACCTTATGAAATTCGTCGTCGAATGATCCCTAGTAGAGGTATTTTCGGCTACACTCAACTCTCCATTTAACTCCAGTCTCGGGTATGGCCTGCGATGACCGTGAGGCTCTTCCAAGAATTTCCACGATGTTAACAATCAGGGCCGTTTGAACCATTTCCAGTAGGAATACATAATATTAATTAACTGTATTTTGTACAAATGTAGATTTTTGTTATCATGAAAGATGGAACTTTTTCAATAATGAAGACTAATTAATGAAAAGAGAATTTTCCGCATATGTTTAAAAATAAATGTGAAATATGCACCCGTGTGTTCGAACTTCCCGCTTTGTGGCTACGAAACTGCTGAATTCCGCTGAGCTCACAGCACCTCTCTCTCAGTTTTCTGGACCCCCTCATCAACGAATGCGAGTTAGCGGAAATTGTAAGAAGACGGTGTATGGAGGCACGTTAAATGGAGAGTTAAGTGTATTTAAAAAGGATATATCACGTGAGAAGTTTTTTGAAAAAATTCAAGGATTTCTCGAATTTTGTACCTCGGCTTCAACTTGTGTCCTGACGTAGGCAGCTTATAGAAAAAAATCTCAATTTCACAGGAAGCAATCTTTAAAACCGAACCTTCAATTTGCGATAATAAAAATTTTAAAACCTTCATGGGTTACCGAGATATGACTAAGAATGTCCAAGTGTGTCTGCGTCGAGTTTCAGTCGGCGATCACCGCTGTCGGCTACCAGAGCAGTGATCGCTGCGAATTTCTCGGATTTTGTACCTCGACCTCAACTCGAGCTGTGACTCAGAAAAAATTCTGTAAAAATCTGAAATTTACAGAACGCAATTTCTAAAATTTTATCTTTAAGTTAAGCCCTTGAAAATTGAAAAACGTTCATGGGTTCCCGAGATATGGCTAAAAATGTCCAAGCTGCCTGCCACGAATTTCAGCTGACTGAAACTCGATGCAGACACGCTTCGACATTTTTGGTCATATTTCGGAAACCCGTGAATATTTTTCAAGTTTTATTGGCTCAAATTAAAGATAAAGTTTCGAGAATGGCGTTTTGTAAATTTCAGATTTTTGCTTTGATTTTCATAGGTCATGCCACGAGATGGAGGCGAAGTACAGAATTAGAGAAATTCTTGAATTTCCTTTAAAAACTTCTCAGGTGATATATCCTCTTCGAAAAGTCGAAAATATCTCTACTAGGGGTCATTCGACGTGGAATTTCATAGGCTTTCTTACTGTTAAAAAAAATGTCTAGATTTATTTCCGACCGAGTTATCGAGTAGATAATTTCCGATGGTAAAATATTTTTAAATTTCGTCGCTGATCGACTAAAATAACATATCAAAAAGATTTCAAAATATTTCAATGAACTTCAAAAATTTTCAAAAAATTTTAAGGGATTGCCAAGATTTTGAAAGGATTTCATATGGTGTTGAAGCTTTTAAAGTATTTCAAAAGATTCCAAAGTATTTCAGAAAATTTTTAAAAATTTCAAGGGATTTCAAGTAATTTTAAGAAGTTTCATCTGAGTTTCAAAGATTTTAGAGTTTCTAAATTTTCTGTAGAAGTTTAAAGAGATATAACAAGTTTTAAGATAATTAACGGGACTCAAAGTACTTCAAGGGATTTGTAGGGATTTTACCAGACCTAAACGATATCATAGGATGTCCTAGGACTTTCAAGTTTTAAATAATTTTAATATATTTTAAAGCATTTGAAATATTTTAGGGTATTTTACAAGAGTCCAAGGAATTTCAAGAGATTCTAAAAATTTCAATGGATTTTAGAAGGGAATTAAAGACTTTTAAGGGATTTTAAGGAGTAAATAAAATTAAATGAAATTTCATGGGACTTTGATAGGGATTTCTACGGATATCATGGGATTGTATGAAACCTCAACAATTTTTAAAGATTCAAACATTTTTAAAGGATTTAAAAAAAATATTAAAGATTTCAAGATGTTCTACGGGGTTTCAAAATATTTCTAATTATAATACAAGATTGAAGAGATTTTAAAATTTCCAAAGAATTTTGAAGAATATAGTGTATTTTAAAAAATTCCGAGGAATTTCATAGGAATATAGAACATTTGAGGAGTTTCAAAAAATTTTCAGGAATTTCAAATGATTCTGTGAGATTTCAAAGATTTCAAGGAATTTTTACATTATCTGCAAAATTTTAAGGGAATTCAAAGAATTTTATCGTATTTAAGGGATTTATAGGATTTCAAAATAAATTAAAGGGTTCCGTAAAAAAAAATTTAAGAAGTTAAATTCAGAATAAATACAAATTTAAATTCATCTGTAACGTCCAACATTCAAATTTAAGTACGAAATTCTGGGAAATTAAAAAAAAACTCATGATGAAATTTGGTTAACACGTTCTTAAGTGTCTCCTTTTAAATTAAAAAATTCAAAATGAAAAAAGAGGAAAGAGAAAGAAGGCACCTTCAAATTCCCTTCCTTCTTTTTTCTCTCGTCCTTTTTTATTTTCATTATTTTTTTTCGAATCACAGTCGAATAACATTTACAAAAAATCTGCAAATGAGCACCGAACTTAGTTTAATTGTTTGTAAACGTTTCTTGATTGTGATTTAAGAAAAGAAGTAAAAATAAAAAAAGACGAGAGAAAAAAGAAGGAAGGGAATTTGGAGATGCTTTCTTTTTCTGTCCTCTTCTTTATTATTATTATTTTTTTATTTGAGTGAAGGCATTTAGGAATGTTCTGTCCAAATTTAATCGTTAGATACTTTTTTTGATTTCCAAAAATTTTGTATTTACATTCCATAAGATTATAAGGAATTTTTATAGATTTGAGGGGTTTTTTTAAAAAATGGGAGAGTTTTTTAGGGATTTCAACAAAATTCAAGGGGTTTTTATAGATATTAGATATCAGTATATTTCTACTTGTTTCAAGGGATTTCAAACCTTTCAGGGTTTTCTGAAATATTTCAAGGGGCTTTATTATATTTTATGGGATTTCAGAGGATTTCAAAGATTTCACCATTTCTTAAGGAATTTTAAAAGATATTACAGATTTCAAGATGTTTTACGATATTTTACTCAATTTTTGTTGGATTACTAGAGATTTATCAAAACTTGAGGGATTTTATAGATTTCAAGGGATTTCAAAGGCTGTTATAGAGTTTAAGGTATTTTAAAAGATTGAAATACTATTAACTTCTATTTAACTACTATTTAACTACTTTTTAAAAAAAAATTCAAGAAATGTAACAAGATTTCAACATTTTTAAGGATTTTCAAAGAATTTCGTAGGGTTTCAGAAAATTTTAAAGAATTTTAGAAAGGTATCCAAGATATGAATAATATTTTAAAGATTTCAAGGGATTTGAAGAGATTTACGAGTTTTCTAGCACTTTCAAAAGATCTCAACAGATTTCAGATGTTCTTAAAGGACTTTAACGGATTTCAAAGCTTTTAGGTATTTTGAAAGATTCTAAAGGATTCCACGCGATTTTATGGGAGTTGTATATTATATACTAGATTTTGAAAATTCACAGAAAAGTAAGTCTTGTTTTCGTTACGGCTTGTTTTTGTTACACCTTAATTTAAGCCCATTTCTTGTCTTGAAGGAACACCGTAAGCCTATTTTTAGGCTTAAAACAAGAACTCTCGGTCTTAAAGCAAGACCAAGTTTCATAATCCAAATTTTTTTGTGTAGTTAACCCTTGAATTTATTATTTAAAAAATTGTATGGCACTGTTTTGCTACTATTTTTTCAAAATTTATTCTACTATTGACACTATTTTGAATTTCTCAAATGAGTCCGAAGCCTGGATGTCGGCATTATTGTCGGCAAGAGAAATTTTCTATGAGGAACACCCTTAAATTTGAGGTGGATAAAACTCATACGAATTGGTTTTCGATCTAGAATTTCGCAAATTACATTTTCGCAATCTATTTCTCTAATGAGGAGGTTATCGTGCGACTCACATGAATAATTTTCACGGCTGCCTCCTCGCACATATCTGGATATTTTCTAACGGATAGTACGCTCTGCTTACGTGAATTTCTGAATCGCAACTCGCGAGCCTTAATCGTCTGGCGTATTAACATTTGTTTCAATTTATTAGAGAAAGCGTGCTAACAAAACCAATCAGTCTAAGGGATAATGCACTTGCGAAAAAAAAAGTTTAAATCGCGATGGAAGTCGATATAATCCTTAATGCGTTTTCTTTTCGTTAAAAATTAACGAGCAAAAAAAAATTAAACAGGAAGCAATTATTGCATGAAACTGGGAAGATTCCTCAACATTTCAACATCGTTTTTTTTCACTTTCCTCATTGGATAATATTTTTAATTGAGGAAATTTTCATCGAGGTTTTCAATCAAAAGAGAATTTCATCAAATTAATTTCTTTCTAGGAAATTTTTATAAGAGGTCTAGAGAATTAATATCAATTCAAATATTTTTAATTAAGTCAAGAATTTGTAGTTCCTCAGTTTTTGTTCAAAGGGAAATATACATATGCAGACGATATCGATTTCACCGATGCGAATTATTTTCTTCTTTTGTGGAGAACGTTTACCTGCACTGAGGGGGTTGCACGTGATACCAGGGGAGGCCGTTGCTCCCGATGAATGAGTTCTATTATTGTATTTACTCGCATCTGGAATTATTTACATATTCTCATTCGAATTGATTTCACCTTGATTAATTTTCTCCTCCATTGCCTTTATAATTATCTTTTTAATCATCCAGCGATTTAAATTTTGCAATTTGAATTTCGCGCCTTCAGAGCAAAGCGACTTTTTGACATAACCGCTAATTCAGAGGTATGGCGCAAAATTTGAATTCCAAGTTTAAAAATTTGTGAGTTCTTTTTTAGATTTTCTTTATACATTATTTGCGATAGACGCAAACTTCAGGAAATAAATTAGAAAAGATCACAAAAGCATCAGGTTTCGATGAGACAAATAGCGATCCGGAGTTTTGAAGTATTCGAACCGAACGATATCACACTGTGGCACGGAATTTTAATATTTCTGCATTGCGTGACTGAAAGAAAGACAGTATCGGGTCCCATCGCTCGATGGTCCCTACAGGGTGGTTCCAATTTCTTGAAAATTCGAAGTAGCTTAAAATTATATCTTCGAAAATTTTAAAAATTCTTTTTTTAAATCTATATTTTTCTTCAAACAAAATAAATATTTTAGACACGGAAAATTATTGATAACATAGGATAACTATTTTAAATTAAATATTATTTCTCTCGCTAAATTTAATAAGAGACCCTGTGGAGATATCACCCACGTCTCTTTCTCATATCTTGCTAATTGCACTTCTTGCTGTATTAGTTATCTTTATAGTTCCTAATTACCTCGACCCAGTGTATAATTATCCTGTATTTGGAAATGTCAGACCGAGGAGCGTGCCTCTGAGATCACGTGACTCTTGTCCAAAACCTCCTTCAACAAGCACGACAAAATATTTCAAGAATTTAACCACAATTAGTGCCTTCTCTTTACCAAAGCACGTAATAAAGTAATTTCGTGCATTTAAAAAGAATGTATTTCATTAATAATAGCAGGGAATCGACCGAAACTTTCCTTCCATTTCGTTATTGATAGGAGAACATGCTTTTTTACTAAGCTTTGATCTGCTATTTCTAAATTTGGCCGAAAGCAGATTTAAATTTCGCGCCATAATTATTTATTTAGGGGTTATGTTTTAAGTGTGTGACCCTACGAATTTTCGGCGCGAAATTTAAAGTACAGAATTAACCGACTTCTGGAAAAATCGATTATCTCAATATTTTTTTGCTCCAGTTATCACCCTTCGCAACTTTCAGCACGCAATTCCCTCATTGAAATGTTGACTCGAACAATCTAATTTCTAATCGGTTTGATCAGAAAACTTCAGTCAAAAAAATCGTGTTTGCTGTTGCCTTTTTTCTCTCCTATAGTATCGATTGCAAGGAAATAAATCAGTTTAAGAGACATAAATCACATAAAGTAAAATTTTGTTTTCAGGTTTTCAATAGACATGTTTCAAATTAAAGGCCAACGTAGATGAGATTCTTCCTTTTTCGAATGAACTTTTGATTTCTGGCCAAATTCCTTTCCGGCATGCGATCGCCTGTCGCAAAACTAGCGAGTAATAAAGCTTCGAAAGTTCATTCTGAGAGAAATTCAAAGTTCCAGGTGCAGTGGATTTCACGATTTCGTACGTGTCGGGTGAGCAATTAGTTCCGGCCCAGGATTTAAGCTAATTAAATCAACCAACTGATTCGAAGTATCCAGAGCGAGTACAATTACATTGGCCTATTCTTAGTCTAATTCTGAAACAATATCTTTGATTTCTGAGATTTCCAGGGACGTATTTTGACCAGCTGGATTATGAATGATATCGGATATAAAAAAAAAACTTGGTCTGCACACCTGTTATTTCACGTGCATTATCGAGATTGCCAGACACTTAACTGGTCTTTGAGCGCCAGTTAAAACCCGGATTTTTGCCCTGGGCGATAGTAACCTCGATATCTTTTCTACATGTATATATTTATAAATGTATATGTAACCAAGAACCTCGGCCCTCAACCCTTTGGCCCAAGATATAATTATTCATACCTTCCCGATAGGAGTTACACTTATTTCTCTCCCAAATGTAATTATCCCTCCGCGAATAAGATCCCGATTAATTTTACGCCCCCGGATTATTCACATTTAGAGGCATAAGTCACTGACAAATATTGTGATTGCCTTTAATCCTAATTTTATTCGGGATCCAAAATAATTTATTGAGTTTTTATATTCCATTTTTGGAATTTAAATGATATTTGATGAATATTAAGCATGGGAACCAAATCTGGAGATGTAACGAGATTGAGTTGGTTAGATTTACAACGAGCCTTTCAGAGAGGCTTTCTCGTTTCATAGCAGCACCTGGCAACCGTCTACTTCGTGTCTATGTAGGTGCAAATGGTAAAAGGTTTTCAAGGCAGATACGTAAGTGACACCCACACGGTTTGTACGTACCCTGCCGGCGTATGCAAAAGACAAGGCCGTTCGCAGGCTTAAAAGTTCACCTCATTATTGCGAAAGCAATCGGCTGTTGCAACAATAGCGACTCGTAATGAGGATAGCAATAAATTGGCTCTGGGGAACGGGATTTCAGAACTCTTTACCATAGCCGTTATTCTCCTTTATCACTTTTATAGAATCATGAGTCACAATCTAGAACTAACTATGATTTCGCGGGCTCAACAGCGATCTCCATGAGCGTAACACTGATTCCAGTGAGAATATCCAAGTCTATCCCTGGCCTAACGAAGATTTTTCAGACCTAGACACAATTTTCATGAGCCTTGCCTCGATTCCAAACAGAATCCCCAAGTCTATCTTGAGCCTAACCAAGATTTCCCTGGTTTAACCACAATTTTCGTGAGCCTAATTTTGATTCCTATGAGATTATCCAAGTATAACATTGGCCTAAATAAAATTTCCCGGGACTAACCATGATTTTCCGGGCCTAATCGCGATTTTCGTGAGCCTAAATTTGATTCCAATGAGAATACCCAAGTCTATCCCGGGTCTAACCACGATTTCCCTGGCTTGACCAAGATTTTCCTTGGCTTAACCAAGATTTCCCTAGCTTGACCACAATTTTCATGAGCCTAATTTTAATAACTGTGAGATTATCCAAGTCTATCCTTGACCTTACCAAGATTCCCCAGGTCTAACCGTGATTTTTATCAGCCTAATTTTGAATCAAATGAGAATATCCAAATCTATCCTTGGCCTAATCAAGATTTTTCGGGAATAACTAGGATGTTTTTCGGCCTTGCCTCGATTTCAAATAGAATCCCCAAGTTTATCCCAAGCCTAACTAAGATTTCCCTGGCTTAAGCACACTTCTCATAAGCCTAATTTTGATCCTCATGAGATTATCCAAGTATATCCTGGGATCAACTAGGATTTTCTGGGTCGAAATATAATTTTCCGGGTCTTAATAAGATTTTCCGAGTCTAGCCATGATTTTCAGGTGCCTAACGTATATTCCTATGAGAATATTCAAGACCATTCCTGGCCTAATCATGATTTCTCGGGCCTAATTGCGATTTTCATGAGCCTAATTTTGATTCCAATGAGAATACTCAAGCCTATCCCGATCCTAACCAAGATTTCTCTGGCTTAACCGCAATTTCCATTAGCCTTATTTTGATTCCTATCAGATAATCTAAGCCTGTCCTTGACCAAACCAAGGTTTCCTGGGATTAACCGTGATTTTATTAGCCTAATGAGATAATTTCCAATGAGAATATCCAAATCTATCCTTGACCTAATCAAGACTTTTCCGGGCATAACTACGATGTTATGAGTCTAATCTTGATTCCAATGTAAATATCCAAGTCTATTCCTGGCCTGACATAGTTTTTTTAGGCCTAGATACAATTTTCATGAGTCTTTCCTCGTTTCCAAAGAGAAGGCCCAAGTCTACCCCAAGCCTAACCAAGATTTCCCTGGCTCAACCACAATTTTCATAAGCATAACTTTGATTCCTGTGAGATTACCCTAGTATAACATTTGCCTTAATAAAATTTTCCGTGTCTAACCACAATTTTCAGGTGCCTAACGTTCATTCTATGGATATCCATGTTCATTCCTGGCCTAACCATGACTTTCCGGGCCTAATTGCGATTTTCATGAGCCTAACTTTGATTCCAATGAGAATACCCAAGTCTATCCCGGGCCTAACCAAGATTTTCCTTTCTTAACCAAGATTTCTCTTGCTTAACGACAATACTCATAAGCCTAATTTTGATTCCTATGTGACTATTCAAGTCTGACATTGGCCAAAATAAAATTTTCCAGGTCTAACCACGATTTTCAGGTGCCTATCGTTCATCTTATGAGAATATTCATGTCCATTCCTGGCCTAAACATGATTTTCTGGGCTTAATCGTGATTTCGATTAGCCTAACTTCGATT